>VWZY01006943.1:855782-883646 GCA_013399075.1 Chloroceryle aenea
AAAGCCCCCCGCTCCCTGGGCTGCCCGGCGGTACCCGGTGGAGCCGCCGCACCGCCCGGGGTTAGCGCCTCCAACTCTTCCTGAGACATATGGGCTCTTTAATTATTCTTTTCTTTTCGGGACTAGTTAGACAGCCATCTGCTGTTTTCCTGTATTTCTTTTGCCGGCTTCCCCCTTTTCGAGAGCTAGGTAGGGAGAAGGTGTGATGGTTGCAAAGTTCTGTCAAAAATCTGTGGAAGACGTATGTTGGCAAAATAAAAGGGCGTCCAGTTTTCTCGGAATGGGATTTCTTTCTCTTCTGTTGGGGATGATGGGTAAAAAGCTCAGAATTTCACTTTTTGAACTTGTCTAAACCAGCTTTTTCCTGCCTACACACAGTTGCGTTTAATTAAATGTGCCTAATTTAAGCACAAGGGCTGCTAAACAATAGACTGTAACATGTGTAGCACAAACCCGTATTTCCTCCCTCCAAAAGACAACTTGGGGAGTTTCCTTTCTGCTGGGGGCTTATGAATTTTTATTTTTTTTTCTTCTGAATATGTGAAGTTGAGCTTTCAGTGGGTGTCCATGGCTGCTGCTCCTCTTAAGTACGGTTCGGCTGAATTGTAGCAGTGGAGAACCTGGCTGTGGCTCAAGAGCCTTGCTTTCCAAATGTACCCCCGAATAACCACTGTTGAGAGAACATTGAATTTGGCCGATAAAGCACTTTGGACACAGATTATGCTTCCCTTTCAAGGAGACCTGCAGTCTTAACTATTCCTGCTCCCTATCAGTGTATTTGCAAGGGAATTTTGACTAAATAATTTCCCATTATCAAATTATATAATACTGAGATTCTTGCTGTCTGGCAGCTTCTCCACTTCTTCATGCAAGGTTCTTCACCTTCTCTCTTTATCTCAGTAAGTTTAACAACATATTTGTGGCAAAAGTCTTGCTTTGTGCTTGCAAGTCTACTTAGTTTAGGACAGTGAGAACAGTAGTAGCGGAGGAGCATCAGCATTGCTATTTGTGTTTACTGTCTCCTCAGAGAGCATTTATGGTGCTCAGGCAGCTTCATTAACCCTATGGATTTGCAGAACGAGTGCTAAAGTATTGCCAAGTCTGGGTTGGGCTTGAGTTCACAATTCAATTTCCTTTTAATTGGCAGAAAATACCTTTGATTATTTTTGCTAGTTTGATGCTAGCTGGGGGGATAAAGAATACCTGATCTGTCAGGAAGGTTGCTAGTAGGAAGGTAACCTGCTTTAGGAACAAACCTCAGCTTTAGTGAATATGTGCCACTGTGGTGTTTTTCATCTGGAACTAAGAGCCCTAAAAGTAGTTTTATGGCAGCAATTGCCTCAGGTGTTTCAGGGAAGGTCAGTTGAATAAACCCCTCTAATTCTGGTCAGTTCACCATCCATAGGAATTTGTCAAGACTCGCTTTTCTAGAGGGGCATTATTCTGCTAAGCTGTGTCTTTCTAAAGCCTCTCCACACCAGCTTGTAGTGACTATGCAGATGCAGCTGCAGTAGTGCAATCCTTGAAGTAGCTGTAGGAAAAGTTTGTTTTGATTATAGTTTGCAGAGATCAAAGACTCTGTGCTTAACTGAGACACCCGTGTAAATGCTGCTGTATCTCAGTGGTGTTTGTAGCTCTAGCAAAATAATACTCCAGAAAAATCCTCATAAATCTTTATTCAATTTTATGGAAACCCAGTATGTATTTTACTCTGTTCTGCCAACTGACTAAACTCTTGGATAGCTTTCTCCCTTCCCAGGTAAGTGGATTAAATGTTGATTAAGACCAGAACTGTAAAGCTTTAGCATAAAGGTGAATTTCCCAAGGTTGGGAACTGTTGTGAAAGTCTGTTTTTTCAAAAACTTTATCTGCAGCTCTTGGCTGAAGAGAGTTTAACAAATACTGTGATGGTTTATATACCTATAGTTGAAAAATTCTTTTAAGCCTTGATCTGTTGCTCACATCCTTTTCAGTTCCAAACACTTTTAATAAAGGAAAAGTGTTTCAGAATGTAATCGAAAGTAAAGGATACCACTGACCATTAATTCAAGTGCTATAGAAGTAAAAATGAGATTGTGCTGCTTCATCAGTGCTTTAATATGACAAAGCTTTCCAGAAACCAAATCACGGATTCCTCCATGTTTACTGTTTTCAGTGATCAGACAGCTGTTCCAGCAAGTGTAGGGGTGTTAAAAGCCTGATATTTGTATTTCGACTTCCCTTTGCCTAAATTTCTCAACTCTTTGAGCTGAATAGGTGTAAAAATGCCTCCTTCATAACTGTTAAACCTGGGCTAGATTTTGTGCGCTGTTTTCTGCAGAACCTTTCCGACTGGTGAGTTTTTGACGTGTTCTCATCTGTAAAGCAACATGCATTCCAATAGTATTGTGCAGACAATGTGCTAAGAGCAAATGTTGGCATCTGGGGCAAGTGAGATGACTCTGGAGTAGTATCAGATCTTCTGTGTGTGTGTAGCAATGTTATCTATTTCAGAAATCTACTGCAGGCATTTCTGTCACTTCATTACTGTAGTAAATCATCACTAAGCGGGGGAAAAAAAAAGAACCAACAACCTCTCTATGGCTGCAGTTAGGCAAGAGCTGTGATTATGTCAGTAATGCCAGTAAGCAAATGGGGCTGGATGCCTTCAAGTTGGTGACAATAAAGAATTGTATCATAGAATCAGTATGGAAGGGGTAGGACTGGAAGAGAGAATGGAAACAGGGATGGGTGTTTTTCTTCCATTTGTATCTGAAATAGTACAATTTGCTCTCTGTCTTTATTTTAGCATATATAGGTGTACCTGTGTTTGGGCCAGGCACTTTAGCTTAAACTGCTGCACTGTTACACTCATGACCTGTGTAGCCTTCAAGGTTGTAGGTGCTACAAGTGAACACAGGTTGGATCATTAACTGAATAGGCAAGGAAAAAAATCTTAACGCCCTTTCCAAAGGGAGCATGCCTATATGTGCTGGCATGTTCCTGAACAGTTTTTCTTAAAGCTTTTTGTAGATGGGAATACTGAAAGGAATAGAATCACAGCCTCTGTAATGGGCATCTCAAGTCTTCATGTACGTGGAGGAGGGAAAAAAAAAGAATCACTTCCTCTGAACCGTTTGTCTTCAATATAATCCTCCTGATTTGGAAGGATATTAATATCATGTAGGTGGACACAATGATCAGAAATGTTAGTGACATAGGAAAGGCTAATGTGGTTCTTCACTATCAGACATACTGAGATAAGGATGCTTTACCTGACATCTCACTTTGTACTGATCGTTCTGTTGTGCTCTCAGCCTTGCTAATACCTGTTCTGCTTGAGGATTAGCGTGGGGTGGGATTAGTCTGACACTAGACCTACTAGCAGGTAGGTCAGAATGAATGTCTTGTAAAAAGTGAGAACTGGGACTCTGTGCAGGTCCTAGTGAAGTACCTGTGTGTGCATTTATGAAGGTAGGCTGGTGCTGACAAGAGCTATGCAGTTCCTTTGGACCAGATTTATTAGAGTGCAAGGAAATGTTATAAGTCAATCAGTCCAGCAGTTCATGCCATCATTTATCTGAGCATCTCCTTTTTACACCAGAGCTGTCTACTTCTCACCGTTGGCTGCTACTTGTAGATGTTTTACTAATCTGACATTTAGCTGTCAAAATAAAGTGCTCCCCCCCAGCTTTCATCTGGGAACCCAAGAACTCTTAAATGTGCTTCCATAAGGATGAAGAATCTATTTTTGATATTTTTTGCCTCATCAGGAAGACTACTTGAGAAGTAAATCTGATTTGTTTTAAACTAAGTCTCAGAAATATTCCATTTTGCTAATGCTGTGTTCTTTTTTTCCAGTGCTGACATCCTAGAAGGCAGAAGATGGCTTTTTACATTATACAGGCCAAATTCTCTTTTATTTTTTTAGCCATCATACCTTTTTTTTTTTCCTCCAGAGACCATCGTCATTGTCTCAGAGCACGAGAATCAAGTACAGATTGAAGCTAGAATATTCTGTGAAGTCTTTGTAACTAAATGTGCATGAATTGTATGTTGCAGAGATGTCCTTGCGCTGCCAATCTTCAAGCAGGAAGAGCCACAGCTGTCTCCTGAGAATGATGCCAAGCTGCCCCCCTTTCAGTACGTCCTCTGCACAGCCACATCACCTGCTGTGAAGCTGCACGAAGAAACTCTGACCTACCTCAACCAAGGTAGGGTTTGTACTACACTGAAAGAGGACGTATTTCCTGGGAACAATTCATGAGATAGATTTAATCCCATGCTTGCGCCTTACTGGCAGGGCAGTGGGATGGGAGAAAGGTAGAGATGGGGAGGGGGATGGAGTAAAGGAGAGGAATATTTAATTTTTCACATTTATATACTAGATTGTCAACTAATATGAAATATTGAAGTCTTGCTGACTTAACTGTTGACTTAAGGCAGTGTTGTAGCATGTGCAGTTCCCTGGGGCCAGGTAGTGGCTTGATCTGAGACAACTTAAACTATAGCCTTCTACCTTACTCTTAAAAGGCCAGATTAAATAAGAAAATTGGCAAACTTTGGGTTGGGGAGGGTTCTTAACCTTGCAAGTCCCAAAATGCTGCTGGAGGACATTGACAGAAGATGAATTAACAGGTATCCAAGGGCTCTTCAATGGTCTGAGCAGAGTGTGACATTGTTCCCACTGGCTGGGTGATGTGACTCTGCTCAGTCCCCAACTTCAAGTTGCTGGAGTCAGTGCAGCAAAGTTCTCTGTAACTGATCTCACAGGTTACTTTTTACTCCTGGCTAAACAAGCATCGTGTGTTTCTCTAGGGTTTTGTTTGTTTGTTTGTTTTTTCTTTTACCCCCTTTGGCAGAATTTGTGCAGACACATCTATGGTTGGAGTTTGGCTGTTACTTTGCAGCACCTCCTGTATGTGGGTCCTGGGGAAATCAGACCTCTCCAGGCACAGATTATGCTAAAATTTGCTATGCTTATTTTCTGCCAGCTTGTGAACAAGAGCATTAGCCTAGCAAAAAGCTGAAGGCTGTTACTGAGAATCCCCTCCTGCTTTAGGACACTGCCACAGCTCTTTAAGCTTTGTGCAGCTGACCATGAAGCTCACTCGGATGCCTCTCTGGCAAGGTTCTCTCAATGCTTGTGCAAAGCAGAGCCCTGACCTGCATTGGACACTGACCACAGATGTGCCTGGCTGTTAGATCTGTGTTGTTAGCTGGTAGATCCATGGAGCAATCCTAGAAAGATCAGCCAAGTGCTTCAGGCTCTACCCAAGCAGCCAGATGTTTCCTGTCACATCAGCTAGTACTGTATTATCTCCGAGGCTCAAAAGATGCTTATGTGATTGTCTTCCCCATTTATTCATCTAAATACAGCAGACCACAGGAGGTCGTACAGGGCATATCAAGGGTGAGATGGAGATGAGTCTTCTTGTAAAACACAATTCTTTTTCATTTCAGATTAAAGATTTTCTCTTGTGAAAAGCAGTTGATGGTCAAATATTTTAGCTTACATGAAGCAGTGCCTGCTTTATTTTTTACCTTGGTAGGGCAAAAGTTAGATGACTCTTTACACAGCACTGAGTTTTTAAACACTGACTGGAGCAGTGTATATTTTCCTATGCAAAGAAAGATTGTTGCTGCCTTTGCAGGTAGGCCATGTTGTGTTAGGCTTTCTCCTGCTTAGTACTGCAAGGAGTTGTATCCTCCTTCACCTTGACATAGTAATGTTTCCTTGGCAGACCACCAGTTCTTGGATATCTTCTACATCTGTCTTTCATCCCTCGGGGGGAGGTGGGATGTGTCCTCGCAGAACACACCCTGGAGAGCATGAGTCTGGACAGGCCTAGAAGAGCAAAGAAGGAATGAGGCTGTCAGGAGCTGTGCAGTGGGTAGCATTGGGATGGGGCTGGAGGAAGAAGTGGGTACTCCTTAGTGCTGCTGGCTTTCCACAGTGGGTAGGAACAGCACCTTTTCCTAGAGGGTCTTTGGGGTCATTAGTGTGAAAGGTGGTGCAACTCCTGACAGTTGAGTGGCTCACTGCTTTCTGTTCCTCTTGGCAGAAGCTTTGCATAAGCCTGCCACTTTTGCAGGATTGTCCTCACCTCATTTATTTAAGCTCTCAAGCAATTTGTCTTCCTTCATATGCTGAGATGCTTTGGTTTTCTTGAAAAACCTCTTGAAATCGAAGGCTATCTGTATGTAGATGGGTTATTTTGTTGGCTTTTTTTTTTTTTTAATTTTTACAATGTACTTACTTTAAAAGTCATTCTGCTCTACTCCAGCAGGTTGCTTCAAAGTCCCCACCATTGGCTGCACTCTTGCTCCCAGCATTGATCCTTTCCAGTAGCAAGGACAGGCCTTGACTGTAAATTCATCTGACGTATAGTCTACCGTGATACTAAGTTGCTCAGACCAAAATCCCTTACTTGTGCTACTTAAGAAAAAAGGACTGGAATCTGCTCCCATGTAGATATGAGCTGCTGTGAGAAACTTGTGGGTTCACCAAAGGTAACTACTGATACAGGGAGAAAAGAATGCTAGACATATCTTTCAGCCAGCTGTGGTCAGAGTTAGGGAGTCTAATTTCTCTTGGTGGTATATCAGTGAGGACTTTGCCTGGGCTTAGAGAGATTTGCCTTTCAGTTCCAGGGCAAAGAATCAACTGGAATTGGAAGGTAACCTCCCATTTCACTTAGACGTTTCTGTTGAAGAACATAAAAGGGCATTTGGTCTTTTTCATGACATCTATGTCAAAAGTGTATTCCTTTCTGGAAGCATTGACTTTCTGGAATAAAACAGCCCATGTCTGTTAAAAAGTAAAAATTGAAGCGCTTGAGTCAAATTTTTTTCAGTAACACTTCTCAGTGCAAACTGCTTTTGATTCTCGAGCTTTATTGTTTCCCAGCAGGTACCTGTTCTGTCAGTATTTTCTCATCACTTTTCCAAAACCAGAGGAGGGTGCTGCAACTCTTTACCTTGACCTGCTAAACTCAAGCCAGGGTATCCCACCCAGGTGCTGCCACACTGATCTCAGTTGTCCTGCATGACATAGAGCTAAGTGCAAGCTACAGGCTTTGACAAAATCAGTTCCATTAGTAGAATTCAGTCATTTGAGCAGGTATGTGAAAGGGACCTTGAGGCAGCCCAGGTCTCTGGAGCCAATATTGACAACATGGCAGAAGAGATGACTGACTCCAGATCACTGTGACCTAGTTGCAGCACCGTAGCCACCTCAGGAAGCAATTTAGACAATTCCCTACACCTTATCGCATTATAATGACTGTAAGCAAAGGGACAGCTCTTGCACCTTACCCTCCTTTGGTGCTTATCATTATCTAGCCAAACACTGTTACATAAAACTTCTCTTCTTCCTTGTATGCTTGAGTTTTGTGATGGATTACTTTAGCAAATGGGTAACTTCATTAATGGGTGTCCATCCACCCTGTCAGCACTGGTGAGAGCATCAGTCATACTCGACTCCTAGTAAGTCAGATAAAAAGATACGGTGACTGTTCCAGCTCCAGCAAAGCAATTCACATCCAGTGGGGTTACCTAAATCGTAAGGACTGCTTTGGGGTGTTCTGCTTGCCAGGTGATTCTTGCCCACTGTTGCTCAAATGTTTCTTCCTGATTAGAGTTTTTTGCCACTCAGTAACTGACCTTTTGTCACTGTGAAGCAGCTCTAGTCCCTGCCCTGACACACTCCGTGTGTGACTAGTTCCGTGGTCGTTGGTGAGTGGACCAGCTCAGGAGATAGCCCATATGCAGAAGTAGGTAGAATAAAGATCAGGTCTTAGAGATCTATGGAGTGGGGAAAGCTGGAAGAACTGGATAGCATATTGAAGGGCAAGTTGCATAGCAGAGAGAACAACTGGTGGCGAGATTCAGGCAAGATCTGAAAGGGTTTTGTGTGGGCTTGAAAGAAGGGCTGTCTGGTGGCTGTGTTTGTGCACAAATGGGAGGGGAATAGAAGAGGGCTCCAGGCTGGTGGAGCATAACTTCTCATGAGCCTTGCTTCTTCCTGGATAGACCTAGAGACGTGGTCAGTAGCGTTGAGAAAACATCCTTGTCTTGGGCTCTTCACAAGGGTGATGGAAGTTGAGAGGACACCTGAGCTGGAGACCAGTGTTTTCAGCAAGGGCAGAGGAATAATTTTTGGAGGAGAATAAGGGAGTGAGTTTAACTGTTAAGTTGACGTGGGGACATTCTTCAGTGGCAGGTTCCCAAGCTTATCTGCTCCAGTTTGAAACAGAGTGCTCTTTGGCTGCAGCTCTAGAACCAGCCTGTAAATGAAGTAACTAGAATCAAATCCTTAGCTTGTTTTCCAAAGACTGACTAATTACTTACACCTGTCTTTCCTGATCTCTTCCCCCTCTGCCTTCCCACATTCCTTGGGAAACTTGAGCCAGAGGCCTGCTAGCCCAAACTGAACATGATTTAATTTGCTAATCCTTAGGGCAGTCCCTACATTAATGATCTTCACTGGACCTCAGGAGGATTACTCATCTGACAAGACCAAGTGTAGACTTATTAGTATGGTGTCTTAACACCACTCCATGAAACTAGTAAAGGTGCTGTCTTCACATTAGGAGCTGCTGCTGGCATTGTTGCTTTGGTCAGGGAACACATCTGTCAACTGAGTTACACTGTCCAGAAGTCTGCAGCACAAACTCGCCTAATGTTTTTGGAAGTAGCCTGCCTTTTAGCACTATTTCAGTGTCTCTTGTGGATAGGGATTTTCAGACAAACAATCAACCAGCAATGATATTACAAACCACTGCTTTAGTAAGAGGGCTTGATGCAGTTGCATGTTCCATGGTCTGCAGTCATGGGGGTGTGGTTTGACCATGGTTGGTTGAAACTAGTTTCAAACACAGACAGAAATGGGAGCAATGAATCTGGTTCCAGAAATTGCACCAGGAGGAATGCAGAGGAAACAAGCACTGTACAGTAGATCTGAATGCTAAAAAATGTGAGGAAACAAAATCATTCCTTTAAAAAATAAAGCAAAAAGCCAAAAGCCGCAAAAAGCCAAAAGCCACAAAAACCTGAAAGTCATTGCCCAAGGGAATCAGCTCGTAGTGCCAGAACCACATGTGGACTGTGAGCTATTGAAGTCATGATTTTGTTTTATGATTGCATTGGGTTGGCTCAGATCTAAGTTACTCCAAATAGAGGGTGGTTAAGGTTGATGGCAGAGGGTCACTGAGAGCAGGCTGTGTGACGAGTCCAGCGTGTCCCCCAGTGGTACTTCAGATTAACTGGCCATCACCTGCCTGTAAAGTTTTCCTGGGCTCTGTTCAGCTCTCCAGATCTGTGGTGTGTGACTTGTGTTTCTTGGCCGTGTGAGGATTTTAGTTTACAGCTGGTTGGGTTTAGGAAGGCTGGCCATCTCTGCTTTACAGTGTCTTCCAGGAGTCATCTTTATTGCCAGCCCTAGACAGTTCAGAAAACAAACAAGCCAAAAACTCAAACTATGAGAGAAAACCACTAACATCTGAGAAGACCTGTGATGCTATTAGCAGTGTTGCTGTAGAGATACATAAGCAACAGATGCCTTATGAAGCTAGAGATGGCCTTAGTTTGCATCTGGGTAACTCCTAAATGAAATCCCTACACTTCAGCCCTCAGGTGCAAAGGCATGTATCTGGGTTCAAGACAGGTGTGTGTAAACTGGCACACTTTAAACTATGCTGTGTTTAAAATCTGCTGGGTGTTGTCCTGCCTCAGCTCACTACAGATGTGCTCTGGTTTCTCCTCCAAAGAAAGGTGCAGAAAGTACTGGGCAATGAGCACCTGAAGAGGACACCTTGATGCTGATTGCTAATTGCTTGGGTAGGAGATGGAATCACAACAGAAGGCAAAAGAGAACCTTTGCCTCCCTTAAAAAGTCTAAAGTTCAAATTCGGTTGTCTAATATTCTATAGCCGGAGAACTCGGTTTTAAACACCGAGATTTACAGTAAATGAAAAAAGCTGTTTTGTATTGACGTTAACTCCTACGTAATTGAGTTTTTATGGGGTCACAACTGTCTGAATGTTTGTAGTTTTCCTGGAACAATTCTTTATTTGCCTAAATGGATTGTAGAGAAGGCTGAATGACGACCTCTGCCTGGATATGCTTCTAGTTTAATTATAGCTCTGTTTGTAGGGATATTTTTGCTTTGTTCCATGTTAAGAACTGCCTCTTTTGCTAACAATCGTTGCCACTACTGACCAGGCCCTGGGTATTTCAAGGAGCTCTGCTGCTGGTGATCTTTCTCGTGTGAACATGTGGTCCTGAGATCACAGGCACAACAATGACTGTGCTACTGTGCTGTTGAGACTCTGCATATCAGATGCTCTCTGGTGGCTGCCCATCTATGCATCCTTGATCACTGATCCTTGTGGAGTGCCATATTGTTCCTTGACCCCTTTCTACTCTGTTCCTGTGTTTGGATGGCTTAAAAAAATGGCTAATGAAGTTGTTTTGTCTTTCCCATTTCTGAGACTGGCTACTTGGTGGTTCCAGTTCTTGTGATGCACTTCTGTCTTTGAGAAGGAATTTTTCTTCTGCCTGACTTTGAAGATAGCTCTGAGTAGGTTCTGGTGTCTCCTCTGAAGCTGTTAATTGTGCTAGCAGCAATATCACCATATGTTTGGCAGCTCTGCCTTCACTTGGCAGCCCAGGATAAACAACCCTGTCTCCAAACCACACCATCCCTAAGCTCACTATGAATCTTGCTTTAGATGACAGGGCACCTCTGCATAAGCAGAGCATCTGACTTCTGTTGTCCTTAGGAAGCTAGACTCTCAGCTGTCTTTTAACCATGAGGCTGTTTTCTGTTCTTTCTCTAATCCTTTCTTCTGTTGCGAACATCTGGATGAAATTCAAATGGGATTGTGAACTTGCTGGATTGTAGACTGTGTACAGCTCCTACTGGAAGCCCCTAGACTACATTTTGTTCTTCCACTTCCTTCTATCTCCAGTTTCTGTGAAGGAAGTGCTCAGTTCCTCAGTCACAGTTCCTGTGAGTGTAGTGAGATGAAAGAGAATATATGTTAAGATTTTTTTTTCCTTGTATTCCATGTCACTTTTTGCTTTCCTTTACTACCTGTATCTATGAGATTCCTGTAATTCCAATAGTGAAATTTTTGCCTGTTACTTCACAGCATTTGATGTTTATACCCATATACCTAGCAATCTGAGAAGATGTGGAAATTTTCCAATTCAGTTTCTCTAATCTGCATGTTCTAAACCATCACATTTTAGGTAGCAGTAAGAAGCTTGAGGAATACTGTAATTTTGACATGATTATCTGTTTTTATAGGAGTAATATAATTTTTTTCTAAAGGGACTGGAAAAAAAACACTTTCCCCAACCCACCTTTGCTTCCTACCAAGCATTTATTATGTCTTCCTGAAACTGAACAGCAAGTACTTGAGCAATGGCACTCCTCTTGTCTAGTTCGGTGCCACTTTTGTGACAGATATCAAAGATTTGGTCTGCTTTGATGGGACAGTTGCCACTCATCTTCTCCCCTGTTCTGTGGTAGGCACTGACTGAGTAGTCATGTGCAGGAGACAACTTGCTTTCTCCCATGTTCTTACTGCAGAAATGTGGTGAAGGAAACCATTTAGCTAGGGGCATCTGAGGGAGCTGCTGGGTGGGGCTGGGAGTTGTACTGAGCTCTTCTTCATCCCTCTTCAGCACCCTCACCCAGGACCATTCTTAGTTATCTGAAACTCAAGTAAATATTACACACAAAGTTACTCTTACAGAGCTATAAAACCTGTTGTCTAAATTGACTTAGAACAGGTTGAAACCAGAAAAAGCCTGTATTTTTTACTTACACAGAGGGTGCTGAGCTGTTCTGAGCAGGACAGATGTGACTGAGATAGTCCCGTGTGCTTCAGGTACATGCTAAAGAAGTGGAAATACAGGAAGGAATTATTTTCCCAGGGTAGATTTTTTTTTTTTCAGTTTTCCATCAGAAGTCTGTACTTTCTATGCTAATTTGCATTACAAATCAAAGCTTATACTACATCATAGATGAGGTGGGGTCCAACAAAGTGCATGAGATCTATGAGAGAGAAGCCCAAGTGCACACAGAGAACTCAACAACTGGGAGTGGGTTTGTGTCCCTGTTTCAGAGTTATATTGTAGTCTTGCAGGAATTAAATGTACATCCCTCTCTTCTGAGTGGAAACCACTGTAAATGGGGAGTGTTTCTCTTAGTGCCTGTTAGCTATGAAGTGTCACCACTGTAAAATAGACCATCTTCTAAAGTCTGGAAAGACTAGGACTTAGACAAATGTTCATACAGTAAATGAGCACGGATGTTTTCCTCCAGCAAACTTGGCTTTGAGGCATGTGTTTGGCTTTCCCACAAGAAAGAGGTAGCAAAAGGGAAAGAAGGCCACAAAGAAACCCCTTTGAGTTGGGGGTTTGTAAAAGATTGTAAAAGAAGGAAAACATAGGATGATGACAGTGAAGCTCTATGGTGTGGTAGTAGAATTTGTAGTTGAACTGGTCTGCTAAGTTCCTGTAGGCTTGCTACCCTTGTGGTAGTGGCAAGTGGGGTCCATATCTTCTGTTGGACTCAGGTGGGTACCAAATGCAGTTGACCTAAGGTAGCTTTCCTGCCAAGGGAAACAGGAGGCAGGTGAAGGGCAAATCTGTCAATACTAAAGCAAGGCATGTGTAAATTGTGGTTCTTATTGCAACAGTATAAACAAATTTGGAAGAATACCCCACAAAAGAGAAGTTTGTGAGCACTGGCCATGAGTGCACAGCTTGATATGGATACCATCTTGGACACAGAATACCAGTAACTAGGAATATATGGCCAGGAAAGGGCTGGCCATATTCACCTGGCTTGCTCCATCTCTGGGCGCTTATAACTGGGTGCTGTGTTGAAGATGTGATGTGGGGTAAGATGGGCCTGCAGTGTCAGCATGACTTCTGTGTTCCTTTTGAATTTCCTGGCCCACAGCTGGTCCTCCTTTGCAGGATTTCCCTGTTCCTAACATAGAGGGAGCTTTCAGGGTGGCCTATTGTGTAGCTGGTGAATTCATAATATCCACTGAATAAACATCTTCTGCAGCATCTTGTTAAATAAGGCTGCAGTAAGCAACTGCAGAATATCCTCTGCTGTTTGTGGCCTGAGGAGGGAAGATTTTGCCCTTGCTCCTTGTCCCTCAGAGTGTCCACAAATGGGACGCTTTAGCAACTCGATGCTAAGTTTTATTTTTTGCTTTTGGCTGTCTGGAAAGGTACAGGCAGTGAAGCATGCAAGTTCAGATGCCAGCTCCGTCACTCTTGACTGTTTACTGTAGGGGTTCATTAATCTTTCTTGTCAGAAAAATCTCTCTGTGTGTCTGATGCCCTGAACAGTTGTGTTTGGCTGTTCAAAAAGGTGATCCTCCTGCCTGCTGGATGAGCTTTGGTTTTGGAGAAAAAATGCTTTCAGTTTTTTTTTTCCCTCCCCCTTCTGTGTGCAGCTTTTGACTGTCAGCATTCCTTTGCCTTTATCTGTGCACTGTTTAGGATGTCCATATCAAGTTGCTAAATGGAATTTTTATTGGCCAGCTTGGCTTAATAATCAAACAGTTTCCAGTCTGGTTCTGTCTAGTGCTGTGTGGATCCATTCTGAAAAAGAGAACTCAGAGTTGGTTTTTTTGTTTCCACAGACTTTTGTTTGGGATAGTGCTTAGTCTAAGGTTAGGGACTAATTTGTTGCTGGAAAGGCAAACAGACTAGATTAAGTAAGACTTGAGTCATGTTGGTCTGGAACATCAGCATCCTAATTAGAAATTAGTGTATCGTATCTTTGTATTGTACAGAAAACCACAAAATGTGTAGTGCAAGTGGCCTTTGAAACCTAGTGCTGAAACAACAACAAAAGGCAAGCGGGTTATTGTGGTTGTGTAGCAAATAAACTTCAAATAAAATGTAACTTTGGGCTTGAAACAATGTTAATCTTTTGTAATCAGAAATCGCTTAGAATTCCTGATATCTGATGAAATTCCAGTAAAGGAAATCAGTTAAGCTGTGACCTTTTTTGAGCAAGTGAAATCATTCCTGTGTTAAACGAAATTATTTTTCATCCATAGAAAATAGTTGACTTTCAATTCTTTTGTTCCCCAAGTGGTCAAGCCTGCATTCAATGTGCTTTTATTACCAAAGACAATAAAAGTTAAAAAAGAAAACAATCTCTATATCCTCTTTAAGATAGATGCAATTGCTTTATGAATCACCAAGCAGGAACTCTCTGAACCTGGGTGGTTACTGCTTTGCTGGATACTACTCTTACTTGTAAAGCAGAGTTGCTCAAACTGTAGCCTAGGAGGAAATCACATAAATTTGCTGTTGCTCAGGGGATGTCTCTTCAAAATACAAATTACAGTGTATCATCACCTGCCCAGGTTTTTACTGGTGCCCCTGAAGCTTTCAGTGAAGCTTGGAGACAAATTACATCTCGGGAATTTACTGTGGTTTTCTAAATATTTATTATCATTCTGTTCTCTGCCTGAGCTAGCGAAGGAGAGTTGTGGCAAGCTTTATGCAAGGGGAGCATGGGTTGTGCAGACAGGCAGGCAGGAGGATGCTTTGGCCTCAGCTATAATGAGGATGCAAAATATCCTCTTCATATCAGGTAGTGACACAGATGCTTAGATGCCCGTGGATTCGTGTGTCCAGTATTACAACATAACCAAAGGTCATCAGCTTTTAAGTTGTCTTGAGCCTGTGTTGCCTGTGGTGGTGCAGCAATGGCCAGTGTTGAAAGCATGGAAGGAAAAGGGTTTCACCAATCTGCTGGCCTAAAGGCCTGTTTAAGTATAGCATTTAGAAATGTCAAATATATTCCAGTAAAAGGGGACTGCTCTAAAGATACCACCCCTGCTCTCCATTGCCGCAAATGTTTTCTTTAGGCTCTTCCTTCCATCTGAGAACAGTGGATGTTAAACCCTTGTCAGCTGAGAACCAAACACTGCCCTGGTCAAGTCCAGACCATTCAACCAAATCATTGCAGAGTCTCAGCGTTGGTACCCTCTGCCACTGTTTCCAGCTTCACTACGAACTGTTGGCTTGGAAAGATGTAGACTAATTTGTATGAATCTGTATTTGATCCAAGATAGATGGAAAAACTCAGTATAGGGGAACTCTTTTTCTATTTCAGCTGTATGTTTTGGGCTTAGCTGCTTGCAGTCTGTTTTGGGAATTGGGAATACAGTTGGTTTTAGTCACGCTTTAGACGCATTTCTTGCAGATTTAGATACTGTAGTAACAATGACCTGTTACTGAGTTTTAGGACAAAATCGTCAGTCCATGTCTGCTAGTGCTGGTGAATCAATGATGCAGAAATCATAGAATCATTTAGCTTAGAAAAGACCTTTAAGTCCATCAAGTCCAACAATTAACCCTACTCTACCAAGTCCAGCCATATCCCCAAGCACCATATCTATACATCTTTCAAATGCATCCAGGGATGGTGACTCAGCCACTTCCCTGGGCAGCCTGATCCAATACCTGACACTTTCAGTGAAATAAATTTTCCTAGTGTCCAGTTTAAACCTCCCCTGGTACAGCATGAGGCCATTCCTTTATTTCTATCAGTAGTAACTTGTGAGAAGAGACCAGCACCTACCTCTCTACAGTGTCCTTTCAGGTAGTTGTAGAGAGCAATATGATCTCCCCTCAGCCTCCTTTTCTTCAGACTAAACCCCAGTTCCCTCAGCTGCTCCTAATAAGATTTGTTCCCCAGGCCCTTCACCAAATTAGCTCCTCTTTTCCAGACCCACTCTAACATCTCCATTTCTTTCTTGTATTGAGGTGCCCCAAAATGAACACAGTACTCGAGGTGCAGCTTCACCAATGCCGAGCACAGAGGGACAATCACCTCCCTAGTTATACTGGCCACACTGTTCCTGATACAGGCCAGGATGCCATTGGCCTTCCTGGGCACACTGCTGGCTCATACTAAGCTGCTTGTTGACCAGCACCCCAGGTCCCTTTCTGCCAGGCACCTTTCTAGCCACTCTTCCCCAAGCCTGTAGCATTTCATGGGGTGTCCCAAATTTCATAGTGTCCCAAGTGCAGGAACAGCAATTGGCTTTGTAGAAGCTCATGCAGTTGACCTTGGCCCATTGATCCGGTCTGTTCAAGTCTCTCTGTAGAGCCTCCCTACCCTTAAGCAGATCAATACTCCCACCCAGTTTGGTGCCATTGGGTTCACTCATGGATGATCTGTGTACCAGAGCCTTGAGTGACTTATTTGATCCCTTTGACACCAGGGGGAGTTCCTCTTTCTTCAGATTAGGTCACTGTTACTCACTTTATTTTACAAAGGGATCTTGTTTTCCACCATCCAAGTACGGATTCTTGGGGCCTAACTGTGGGTCTAAGAATGTAATTCACTATTTCAGGAGTCTTGCTGGTAGTGATGGTGGAAGATGTAGGTTAAACAAGGTTTGGAAGGTGTATTTTAAAGGAAAAAATATAATCCAAGCAGTTTGGTGCTATAGAAATACAGGTATCTGAATGCTGTCCATGCTATACCAATGAATTATGGGTACCATTAGCCACAAAGCAATGTATGTACTAGAATAAGTTGTAGGGAGAATAAATTTTTCAAATTCAATACCAAAACATTTATATATAAAGGAATTGTGAGGAATTAGGACCAAATTCTTGCAGACAAAGAGTTCCACAGACTGAGAAATAAATTGTGTGTTTTCTGAAGCCTGACTTGGAGCATTCTTGTTTTGATAACAGTTTTGTGTAGTAACTGGAGTGAACCACTCAGAGGTCAAGGGGAAAGCAGTTAGCATAAAATAACATTTTGACTGAGGTTTTTCATGGTGTAAACCAAGATTCCAGGGCTTACATCAGATGACCTATATCTCTTTCATCCAAGCATTTTATTTCCTCTTTGGCTTTCCATTTAATATTAACTCTGTCTTCATTATAGGTTGGTTTAATGCTTTTTTTTTTTTTTCTTTCCTAACCACTGGTCAGAATCTCTTTTACTCCATCCAAGCTGAATCACTCCCATCAGGGGAAGATGTGTGGTGCCCACTCTCTGCTGGGTTGCAGTACTGTTCCTATCCTCATGCAGCTTAATTTCTCTGTCCCTGTTACCCATCTAAGTACAGTAATAGATGTATTTTACTGCCTCTTGGATGCTTATGGTCTCAAATCCTAAATTAATTTTCTGTAATAATTAGCCTCATATTTGCATGGGAATGAAGTTCAAGTGCAAGAGGTCTTGGTTGTGTAGATTTGTTTGAGGCAATGAAATGTATCACTTTATAGTTGGTGAAATCTATCCCCAAACTGAGCCATTGAGCAGCCGAGTGCTTCATACAAAATAGATAGGCACGTACAACATAAACCCAGATATATAGTACAACGTACATGGGGCTTTGGGACATGGTTTAGTGGTGGACTTGGTAGTGTTAACAGTTGAACTTAAGGGTCTTTTCCAACCTAAATGATTCTCTGATTCTATGAGAGAAAAACAGTTTTATGAAACTGAGCCTGATCTTTTTATGTTAATGCAACGGTATCAGTTATGTGGGGAGAAAGTACCTCTCTGTAAAAATTGCCACATGAACAGCATTAACATGTACCAGTGGGAATGTTAGAAAGATTGAGTTAAAGTAGGAAGAACTCAGTTTCAGGCCTTTCGTCATCCAGCGATCTTCAAAGAAAGGTCACTTTCTTTTGTCATTTTGGTTTACTTAGGTGCAAAGAGAAGGGTTAAGATCTATGCATGTTTCCAGTGCTTAATTTGGTACTTCATGCGGTTTATTCTCCCTTCTCCCCATGCCCTAAGCCACTTGCTGGATTCAAGGGTCATTTCCTGTTTGCAGAACTCACACTGACATCAGTAGGAGTGTTGTGCAAACATCTGGGACTTCAATGTGGCCTCTTGGCTTTTTTTTTTTTGGTTGTTTCTTTTTGTTTTGTTTTGTTTTTTTCCTGCCAGCAAGCTGAATAAGCACAATGATCCCTGTGTTCTAGCGACATGGTCTCTATTCATGCAGCCAACAGAAAGAGCTGGGATTCCCAAAAGGGAATCTGCCTGAAACATGGTGCCTGTCTGACACATCTGCTGTCAGAAGTCTTCTGTTTCTAGATTCAGATCCAGAAATGTAGCATTTTTTTGTCTGTGCTGGTAGCAACTGCTTAGAGGGAGACATATCTGCTTTGCACTTTTCTGCAGGACCAATTCTGAAGAGGTACTGGTTGAGCTAGAAGACCCAAACTGAGCTCCTTCTTGGTGCCTGCCTTCTACATTTTTCAGTAAAAGGGAGAACAGCAAGATGAACAAGAAAAACTAGCTATATGTTATACATATGTCCATTTAATCCTAATGATCTTGTCCTGCCTCTGTGCCAGCTGTAGGCTTACTGTGAAGAATTGGTCGTACACAATGAGCTTTTTGTGGTGTCAGTCATTTTTGCGTAAGGTGCTGAGACATCAATCGCCTTTGTCTGCTGTCGGCTTTGGAGATGTTCTTTCAAAAACCACTTGGCTGAATTCTACTGAACTGGCTGAATTTCCTTATGCTGAGGGTGGTGGTGTGCTGGAGTATGAATTCCCTTCCTGAACTGGTCCTTGTACATGCTGTAATAACCTTTGCTGCTTCCGCATGCTTGTCTGAAGGACTATTTATGCCCTGGGCAGCCACATTCAAGGCCTCATGGAACAAATCTTGTATTTCTGGTTCATCAAAACATCTTACAAGCCTGACTGCTCTCTGAAGAAGATGAGATTTTGTGAAAGTTGCTATCCTCTGCAAAATAGTGCCTAGACCTGTTGTGCCAGCAGCTCTTCACACAGCCACTGCTTCAGCAGAAGGGACGGACAAAGGCAGTGCTGTTACAGCAATGAGATGTGGGGGGACAACTGCCGTGAGCACCTTGGTGACTTTCTGAAGGGTGGCCAGAAAATTGTAGCAGCCCTGGGAGGCAGACTGTGATCAATGTCCTAACTGAGAGTTTTAAGCTGCTGCCAAAAGACAAATCTTCCCCTCAGATTTCTGTTTTGCTTTAATGCATACTCAATTACTGGGGCAAATGCATTTTGTTACCAAAAGTTAGCTTTCCCTGATCAAACGTATGCTTTATTAGCCACATAAATGCCAGCATGACTCTCTCATTGCTACAACATATTAAACAACTTGGAAATGTTTCCTTAAACTCTAGGTCAGTCTTATGAAATCCGTCTACTTGAGAATAGGAAATTGGGAGAGTTTCAAGATTTAAACACAAAATATGTAAAGGTAAGGAGAAATATAGATTTCTTTTCTTCCTCCTACTACATACAGCCTCTAATGAAGGGCCTGACTCTGCTCACACTGAGACAATGGAAAATAATTTGCCATTGTTTTCAGTGGGAGCAGGACTGATGGAGATGTTGAGTGCTAGTTTCACGGGACTATGCAGCTTGGCTTTACATGGTTTCAGGGGAACCTTTATTCTATATGAGATCATGACCTCAGAGTTTCACTGTGAATATTGGGTTCAGGAGAATCCCAAAGTTCAGTGGTGAACATGGTCAAAACTGCTGAGAGGCAGACTTGTCTCTCTTCTTAACCCCAGCAACACGCCTGTGTTGTTACATGTCAAATGGAGGACCCTGGTGTTTACATCTTTCTGCCATGCAGATTCTGCATAACTCCAGTTTACTTTGGTAATGGGTCTAATTATGAACTTACAGAACTTAACTGTTTGGGCTGGGGGATTATTTTGTTGTTTCCCCACTCCCAAAACAGTTCAAATTCAAAAACTTTGGTCTGGATCTAGGTTTTGTATCCAACCTTCAAGCCTTCCTCTTCCCTGTTCTGCCTCAGGATCTCTTTTGAGAAGTGGGGACTAGTTGCAAAATTTAGATTCCAATCTGGATTTCAAATGTTGTCCAAGTTTAGGCACTTCCCTGTTTGTCTTTTGGCCCATTTCAGGAAGCATGTGGATTGGGATTCCAATTTTGCAGAAGTTCCCACTGTGACTTGCTTGCTTCTTGGAGCTAGGATTTGATTTGAGTGTTTCTCAGGTTCACTAGCAAAAATTGCTCACTCATTTGCTATGGAAGTCCCCAGCAGGAGTATAGACTTATGAAACTGGCATGTAAGGGAGCATTAACTTATACAAGTGTTACACTCTGAATATACAGTAGAATATATTAATTAGCAGTACTTCGGACTTGTATGTCCTGGGGATTGCCCTTATTCCAGCCTTTTTTCTCCAGTTGTTGATGTGGCTGCACCACTGCAGACCAGAGATGAAAATTCTCCTGCTACAGAAGCTTTCTTCTTCTTCTACATTTATTTAATTACACTGGGGTAAATCCAATGACTGGCTGTTAATGGCTGGAATCAACTTCCCACTAGAAGGTGTCTGGGCACATCAGCTCCACTGTTGCAGGGATAGGTGAGCTGGCTTTCACATTTGCTAATCAGAGTGAGATACACTGGGGTTGGGGCATGGTACAGACACATGAATTATTATCCCCATGTGAGCTATTTTCAGTCTGGAGGCAGTATAGTGATGTTTACATGGCATGACACCTAAGATTAGGTGGACGTTGCTATAGTGCTTCCAGACTGAATCCCAGAAAGCTGTACAGGACTGTATTATGCAGTGTAGACATGCCCTGTGAAGGGGAAAGTGTGTTGCGCTCTCACTCAGGGGTCCCTTAGGAAACTGATAAACATGGTCTCTAGGTGGACCCTCTACTCTCCTCATGACTGGGGGTGAGGAACATAACAGGCCAGCTTCTGCTTTTGTGCTGGAAAACCAAAGTCATCTCAAGAGAAGGACCTCTGGAACACGTTGTTCATTGTGCTGTCTTTTTTTAACAGAGCATAATTCGTGTAGTTTTCCATGATCGGCGTCTACAGTACACGGAGCATCAGCAGCTTGAGGGCTGGAGGTGGAGTCGGCCTGGGGACCGCATCCTTGATATAGGTGAGACTATTTCATTATGGTTCCCATGCATTGTTTGTAAGTGAGATGCTGAATGATGTATGGAGTGTTTGCATGTATGTTTAGGTATTTTATATCCTATTGTTTGAGAAATCCTGTATGTTTTTGGGTGGGAAGGAGATACAGCGCTCTAGGTACTAGATAGGTACATTCTTTGTGGCTTGGCTTTTCTCGTGCATCTTGTAATTGTATAGACATGCTTTCTCTTCTTCAATTTAATATTTTTAAAATTTTAGGGGTTTTCTTCTACAGATATTCCGCTGTCTGTTGGTATATTGGATCCCAGGGCCAGTCCAACACAGTTGAACACTGTTGAATTTCTGTGGGATCCATCGAAGAGAGCCTCAGCATTCATTCAGGTAAGACAAAATGATATTCCTGTGGTAATTACAGTGGTGAGATATTTTATAAAGACCTGGAGAGTTAGGGTACCCAGGGCATGAAGAAGAGAAAAAGATGCTAATGCTAATACACAAGCTCAAGTGACAATCACACATTATTAGTTTATTGGATACATGCTAAACCAATGTTACCTCCTTGCTAGCTTTGGAGTACTACCTGATACAGATAAGCTTTTCTTTAAAAAAAAGTAAATAAAAATGTTACTTTCTAAGCATGGGTTTTGTCTAGAGGAAACTGTTCAGAACCTGTTATTTTTGCATGCTTTCCTCTTTCATGAGGGTTCCTCACCCAAATGCCAACTATCTGTTTTTATTCTGTATGTGGGATTCACTTTAAAAAGGATGCTTCTCCTGATGCTCTCTGTTTCTTTACGGCTGCTTGTTCTTCTAATTGTTTTGTCCTGAGGAATAGAAATTAAAACACACGAATTCTTCTGTCTCTCTTAGTTTCTCAGAAAGATCCAAAACCTCTTGTTCAGGCAAAATCTAAAATTCAGTTTTGTACAGCTTCCAACTGTCTCCAGAGATGAGCACAGCTTTTTTTTTTTTTTTTTTTGGCCAGGTACATTGCATCAGCACAGAGTTTACTCCACGGAAACATGGAGGAGAGAAAGGGGTGCCCTTCCGGGTGCAAATTGACACCTTTAAGCAGAATGAAAATGGTGAATACACAGAACACTTGCATTCTGCAAGCTGCCAGATCAAAGTGTTCAAGGTATGAGGTGGTTTTGTCTTTGTCAGAAACTAGATTGAGACAAAACAAGCAGGGTTTTTAGATTGTGTAGGAATGATGCAAATAGTGGAGTAAATAACAGACTTATAACTGGGTATGCTTAAGACCTTAAACAGGACTCTTGGACAAAAAGTAACACAAACACTTAACTACACAGCAATTCCAGTTAAATTCAAATGACCCAAGTGCTTGCATCAAGAGTTACACCAGTCCATTGTGCCTTGAGCACTATGCGAATACTGAGATATTTAGTGCATCCACTGTGTTTTGGAGCTCCTAGGCAATCAACACATGGCATCTTCAGTTTATTTGATTCTTTCCTTCATGAACAATGAGAGTATATCTTAGTGATCTTAAATGCCCTTTGCTTGTTGCAGCAGAGTTCCTCTCCATGCTGTCTGGAGGAGAGAAAGATTCAGAGAGGAAGCACCTCTGAAGCTCCCAGTCTGGGCATGGCAGACATGTAGCCACTTAACGTGCTTTTCATAAGTCTGTTTTCTCAAAGGATCTGCTGCTTCAGTTTTTCTCCTGTGATCAATGTCTTTGCTGTTCCTGGAGAGATTGTACAAATACCATGAGTGTCAAGAGGAAAGGGACAGCCTCTTCTCACTCATGCCCTGTGACAGGAGAAGGGGGAATGGATGTAAGCTGGACCTCGAGAGGTTCCACCTTAACATGAGGAGGAACTTCTTTACTGTAAGAGTCACAGAGCACTGGGATGGGCTCTCCAGAGAGGTTGTGGAGTCTCCTTCTCTGGAGATTTTCAAAACCCCTCTGGATGCATTTCTTTGTGACATGTGCTGGATTATATGGTCCTGCTCTGGCAGGGGGGTTGGACTCAAAGATCTCTAAGGTCTTTTCCAATCCCTGACATGCTCTGTGTGTGTGTGATCCTCTGTGTGTGTGTCACCAGTTGAGGTGCACAACTCATGGGGCTCATGATCTGAAAAAATTAGCATCATATCTCAGCACTGGTCAGCCTACTTTGGAATTGCAGTAGGCATTAATGGGGGTTATAGAAACAATAGAAATGCTTGACTAATATTTTTGTCTAGAATACACAGATCTGATCTTGTTCCATGTGTAGAGTCCCCATAAATCTGAAGGAGACTTTTGTGAACAGATTAGAAAATAATTAATCTGTTGGCCTCTGTCTCCAAACTTGTAATACTTGGCATAAGGGAAAGCTTGTGCTTATGCTCATAGCCTAAAGGAGCAGACAGAAAACAGAAGACTGACAGGGAAAAAATGGAGAAGAAGACCACCCAAGAGAAGGAGAAATATCAGCCGTCTTATGAGACAACTATTCTCACAGAGGTAAAATGTTTTAGACATATAATACTACTTCAGCATTTTGGGACATAGATTTGAGAGAAAATGCAGTCTAACTGAGCCCTGGAGATTGTCTTGTGGAGACATGTATGCCCAGATATGACTGAAATAGTGATGTGAAATTAAAAAATGTCTCTCACTTTTGAAGTTTATAGAAGATGCCAAGGTTTCTTATGTTTCAGAGTATATAGCAACTCTTAACAGTCTAGCTTGAAAAGAAATGTTTTTTCTATCTTCTGCTGTGCTTCTGGGCACTTGTCATTGCACTTAGATGCCAGTGGTATGAGGAATTTTCTTCAGAACTGTCTGGCAGAAGCTCACATTGAAGATGGGGCACTTGAACAGATGAATAGGATGTCTGATTAAATTATTAATCTGGTTTTCTGTGAATGTGCCTGTGAAGCTGTTAAGTACAAGATCTCAAAAGATTATGGCTTGTACTCTAGGAATATCTTGAATGTCTTATATTCTGATGCATGTGGTATAGAGATGTATGTGTTTGTACCCCTCTCTGCCATTACTAACATGTATATATAAGTTTGCCTCAGGCTGCAGAATTACCGAGCAAAGTAAAAAAGTGCTATTCCATCTCCCTATGGGAATGTCTTCTCAATTTATTTAGTTCTTGGTTTTTTGAAGTGGCTTACTGTGACTTCTAAAATGAGTTTTTTTCTTAATTTAAATAAACTTCCTGTTTGTGAGATCCAGTCCTTCCCACTCCATTTTCCTCACAATGCCAGGAGCAACCAGCATGTTTTGTAATTCAACGTGGTGGTTTTTAATGAGGTTTTTATGTACACAGACCTAATTCTACTGAGCTGGCAGATCCCAAACTCTCCCTATGGGCTTTGATGCACTTTGACATATTGCACAGAGAAATGTGGGTTGCCAAAGAGTTAAATATTTGCTAGTGCTTGTGGTGATGATAAAAATATTTGCTAGTATTTGTGGAGATGATAAAACTCCAAACCTATGCTCATCATCTTTTTATCATTGCAAACAAGGATACTGCAGAGCATTTTTACTTGAGCTCTTGATGGCAGGGGGTTCCACAGAGCTAGATTTCTCCTACTGATTACAGTGGCTTAAATTCACAACAAAGTCACCAATTCTAGGTGGGTTACTCTGGTTTTACACTACTGTAATGGAATATGGAGTTTGACCTATATTTGTGAAGGCTTTTAGTAGCTTTGTGTCTGTCTGTCTTAAATTTTCTGTAACACCTGTTTATAACTCCAGCTATTCGATTAATAGCCAGGGGTTTTAGCAGGCTGGTTAAAATTCTGCTCTTTCCCTGGTATAAACCTGAAGCAATGCCACTGGAGTGTATTTGTCACTCTTGCCTGGATTTAATTAGGGATTTATAATTGAGACCAGGGGTATTTCTGTATCATTGCTGCCTTCAGTCTGAGTTGACTTACTGGCGTTGCTCTGACTTACAGCTGTGCACACTTTGGCTCAGTGTTATTTGGGGACAGGCTTTGTGAAATGGGAGAAATGTGGAATGCACAACTGGAATCAATCTGGCCCCCTGACAGCCTGCTTGGAGAGCAGTGTAGAAAATCCATGGCCTGTCTCCTTCTCTCAGCAGGAGCGATGAGCTGAAGTTAGTGGCGTGGCAACAGCATGAATGTGGTATGAGAAGAGAATCAAATCCTTTATTTCCATCCTTATGAAAGTATCTCCGCTGCCTTTCTTCCAACAGTGCTCTCCCTGGCCAGATGTGCCTTATCAGATGAACAATGCTCCATCTCCAAGCTACAACAGTTCTCCCACCAGCTTCAACCTTGGAGATGGGTATGTAACAAGTAAATGCTTTATCTTTCCTGTTGATATGGTAGCCTTTATGTGCATGTATTTGGTGTGTCCATGCATTTCATACCCTGGAGGAAGAGGTCAAGGACAACCCTTTCTAGAAAGGGGAAAGTATTTCCCACAAAGCCTTTTAAGACTTTCCATCCAGGAATTCCCTGTAATGCAGAAAACTCTTTGAATGTCTGCCACTTATGTGGTGGCTGGGAGGTGAGCATCAGAGGACCATCAGGGCAGTTCCTTCCATGAATTTCCTCTTACCCTTCTGTGGAGGTCAGAGAACATACCATGCCCTGTACCCACAATTCCCAGTATTAGAGGCGTTCAGCCTTCAGCACCTCTTCAGAGTTGGCGTTTTGTCCTTCCTTTTGGTCTTATGGTGGTTTGGGGTGCTGAATTCCCAGCTGAGTGGCATGTAGAGAAATCCTGCCTGGGACGATAAGCCACTCCAGAACAAAGTACTAAGAGGAGGCATGTTTAACTAGCTAGTGTAGCTGTCATAAATAGTTTTAATGGACCTGAATCACCCTAGATGATAGTTGAGGGCAAAAATATACAGCAGGCTCCTTTGGTACTTCTAAGTCCTCCCTGCAACATACTTTCTCCATGGGATCTGGCATAGACTTTCTTTTACTCCCCTTGGACTCTGCAGCCTTGTTGACTTCCCACACAGCTTATTAATTAATCAATGTTCACAGATAATGTTTGTAATCAGTTTGTGTCCCAAATTTTCAACGAGTGGCCTCAACCTATGAATAAGGACAAACACTGCAGTGACAGAAATTGGTGTCAGTAGAGAGGTCTGTTGAGCATTTTCTTCCAGTGGTGGTTTATTAACTATTTGGGAAAATTCTTGACATGTTGAAGTCCAGTCTATGTTTTACGATTGTTTAATAGAAATGTGGTTTTGTGTAATATAAGTAAATTGCAATTTATTGTGTTTCAGATAACACTGGGGTTGAATTATAAGGTCCTTTATTAAATTTTTGTGAAGAATCTTTTTTATGTAGTGGGCTTAGTTAGTGAATTTTTGGCTTATAGAGATTTTGAGTTCAGCCATGTCTAGGTCATAACTTCCTTGCTTAGATGATGTTACATTAGTGAGTCACACATATGGAAAAGCTTGAATAAGATCAGTAAGCTGAGGTTTTTTCTCTGTGTTGAGTAGGAACTCAAATGACCAACAATAGACTTAAACAGGTAATTTTTTTTTTTTCCTTAGTCCAGATTTTGGACACATTTTTTAAAAGGTGATAGAGAAAAATGCCAAGTTGGTATGTAACTTTTGACAGTGAGTCAAACTGAGGAGGGGGAAGAGGATGGTCACTGCAATATAAAATTTAAAATAATGTGTTGTGTGTTTTTTTTTCTCTTCCAACTTTACATAATTTTTTTTAGCAACAGTTCTCCAACCCACCAAGTGGAGCTCCTGCCTCCCAGCAATGATGTAAGTACTTGAGATCATGTTAATGTGGTGCTTTTCTTTTTTAGGACACTGGTGAACAGTTCATTTCAAGACCTTCTTATTCTTTTTGCAATGTAGCATCTCCTTCCTTCTGCTTCTATTCAAGATGCCCAGCAGTGGCTTCATCGTAATAGGTTCTCTCCATTCTGTAGACTCTTCTCAAGTTTTTCGGGTGAGTTTAAACAGTCCAATTATTTTGTCTTTATTCTCTTGTAAGTGCAGCTCATGCTTCATATCGACAGTATCTGTTGCTGCCCATCGTTCATGGTATCTCTGGTCTGATCCACTATCGTTGTTCTTTTGTTCCTACATTAGCATTTCCCAAAACAGTTTGTAGAACTATAGAATAAGTAAGGATGGAAGAGCATAAGTTAAGATGGAGGGGACTTCCTGAGTTCATTAGGTGGAAACTCCTGCTTGAAGCAAGTCCAGGGCCTTGGGCAGTTGCATTTGAGTATTTCCAAAGTTGAAAATTCCACAGTCACACTAAGCAACCTCTTCAAATACTTTACAACTCTCACAGTGAAAAAGTTTTCCTTACACCTAATCAGTGTTTCCTATCTTCTGCCTGCTGCCTCTCATTTTGTCACTGTGCACCTGTGAGAAGAGTCTGGCTCCATCTACAACTCCATCTTCACTGTACTGCTCCATTACATTGTTGTACACAGCTGTAAGATGGTGGAAGGGGGAGTTGTTAAAGATCTTGAAACATTTAGGAGCCTCTCTAAGACTTGCAGCGTGATTAAATAACCTGGTGAACGTGGCGGTTAGAGAAGATTGGGCCTTTTATTAGCCAGTGTTAAATATCTAGCTTGTCTCTGAGTTGGCTAGAATCTTCCAGTGCAGCACTGCTCTTTTGGCAGCTTCTAGCGCTCTGCTTCACAGTGATTGATTTGCAAGCTGAATTTGCAACTTCTCTAGGTAAATCTGTCTGATTTAGCTCTGTGGATTCTTTCTCCCTACCCTTTCCTGCTGCCCATATACACAATTTGGAAGCTAAGATTTGCTTAACTTTTGAATGAAAATCAATTTGAAATATGTAGGTGCTGACTTACTGAAGATGTCCAAAGAAGATTTTGTTCAAATCTGTGGGCCTGCTGATGGAATTCGGCTCTTTAATGCAATCAAAGGAAGGTTTGTACTTCTTCCTTCCTTCCTTTTTTT
>VWZY01006943.1:883656-909710 GCA_013399075.1 Chloroceryle aenea
TCCTTTTTTTTTTTTTTTTTTTTAATTTATGGCAGCTTCCCTTGGTAATTTCAGTGTTAATTAGAAGTAAATCCTGGAGCTATAGCATTTAGACTTCCTTTTAACACTTCAGCGAAGTCCTCTCAGACACCGGAGTTGACAATGGTATTCAAATCCAAGCATAGCTCCAATGTTGTTGAAGTGAAGCAGCCTAATATGGATTTCCAGTGACTTATGCTACCAGCTGATAGCTTCCATCCACTTCATATGAGACACAAGTCTGCAATTACCCTGTGTTGCATTTCCATCACAGGTAACAAACAACAAGGCAATCAATCTAGAGCCTTCTATGACTCTTAAATTTGTTTTTATTGCAATAACACCATAAATTCTACAGCTGGACAGGATTCAAATCAGTAAAGGCAGGTATGATGAGCTGCTTGGGAAGTGCTGTAAACTGTTTATTCTAATCCAATTCTGAAGAGATTAAGGTCCTCTGCACTGTACCACCACCTCCCAGGGGGTCTTACTAGACCTCGTAAGACATCTAGTCACCATCATCAAGGCTACCCCTTTAGTTTGTTATTTATGCACAGCCTGAGTGATTCCATCTCTCATCATTTGGTAGCTGACTGGAACAATTTTAGATCTACTAAATAACTTGCTACTGTTTTTTAATAATCCATAGAAATGTAAGGCCCAAGATGACAATATATGTCTGTCAAGAACCAGAGCAAAACAGGTCCCATCTCCACCAAAAACGAGAAAATGGAGATGGCAGTCTTTGTGGTAAGTTTTTATGTATGGGTTTTGTTAAACACTTACCTGGTGAGAATTCTGCTTTCTCCTGAGCGGGACAATGTGGTGTCCTCAGTGTTTAAAGACATCCTATTTACCCCAGCTCTGCCACTTTGGTCAGTTTACAACAGGTGTCATCTATCTGAGGAACAGACCTAATTTACAAACTATCTGCAGAATGTCACAGCCAACCCTATTAATTTCTTAATAGGGACTGTAGTATTAAAAACTGCCACCTTAGCCCAAATTTGCTTAAGATCATGGCTTTTTTGAAAACATTCTGGGAAATGGAGGTTTGGTATATCTTAAAATAAAGTTCTCATTCTTGGACATTTGAAGCTTTTGGAGACTGATTGCTCTTAGCCATCCTTCATCACATGACATACAATTAAATGAGAATAAGGATTGTCCTTAGTTCTTGCACATAGCATTAACCAGGCATAGATTTTCTACCTGGTTGTTTTTAAACACAATCCAAAGGGTAGGAAGTAATACTGTCATCTACAGTTACTTGATACACCATAGGCTTTGTTTTGTGCCTTTGGGATCAGTGGGATATCATCTAACGAGACACTACTTCTAAGTAACACAATATCATGTGGTTTAATATTTAATTTGATCTACTTTAAAATGTGAAAATCAATAGAACCATTCTTTCAATAATTTTGGATTTGCACATCAAAAAATATTAACATATTTATGAGGGGAGATTTTTAGTGCCCCATGATACATGTTGTCATTAGTCCCTGTAATTTTCCTCTGGGCAAAACCAACATGTGCTTTATTTGCCCACTGCATCCAAGTACGGGGTATTTTTCTACAAGTCATCAAGCTGGACATTTGGGGGCTGCTTTAAAGGTACTAACCTGTTTTTCTACTGTCAGTATTTGAGCCTTGATCTTAATGCCATCTCGTTATTGATATTGAGCATCTTGGTGTTATTTGCTGTTCAAGAACTACAGTTCTCTAATTACTTCCAACTTGTTGCAGTATATCATGCAATCTTCTTGGAAGAACTGACCACGCTGGAATTAATCGAGAAGATTGCAAACTTGTACAGCATTTCTCCACAGCAGATAAATCGAATCTACCGTCAGGGGCCCACAGGGATCCATGTATTAGTGAGCAATGAGGTAAGGGGGTAATGCAAACTGTCAGAGCTGTAGCAGTTGTTGGACACCTTAAAGTTAGGGTGACTATTTAAATTATGGAATGAAACTTCAAGAAAGGTTTGCAAGGTTACTAATTTCAACAAGTTAAAGCAAAAACTTAAAGCAGGTCATTCATGCGTACCATTGAGGTGTGATTTTTAAGGTCTTTGCTTTGCAAAAGAGCCTTTTTTAAACAAAACAGATCAGGATTGATTGGTCATATCCTTTTCATGTTGGCTACTTAAATTTTGAAGTGAGATTCTAAAGTGAGAACCTTTAAAATGAAATAAGAAAGCTTACTAAAGAAGGCAGGCTTGAAAATCTGTAGGACAAGTAGTCTTAGCCAGTGATCACAGCACTGGGTCAGAGTCGGTGCTGTGGAAGTGCACACTGTAATTTAATGGACCTCTGCTACCTGTTTGTGTCCCATTACATGATGGCTTAGTTTAGTCCATTCCATTAACTTGCAGGTTAATAGTGAGTTGCCCTTCTTCCTCTTTTTCCCTTACTAAATCACCTACTCATTCATGCACCAGAATCACTTAAGGAGCTTCATTTATAAGAAGCACTGTTAAAACAAATGAAGCAGAGCATAGTTCTCAACTGGAGCCTAAATTGAAGGCTGTAATGATTATTCCTAAAGTCTCCTTGCTATTTCAGCCTGATTAAATCTGAAACCTTGATGCTTTATGGATGTAAAGTGCTTGGGGGCAACACTTGGTAGGGGAATTGTCCAAACCAGCTTGGGTATAAGGCTTTAAGTATTTATTTAAGTCAATTATTAACAAAGTCTATTGCTTTTTTAATAATTTTTTTTCTTGTTCTAGTACTATAGTGGCAAGAGTGAGGCACTGTATGAATGTACTTCATGCATCATTAGACACAGACACACATTGGTCAGTGAAGCTTGATTTGTGGGAGCAGGGGGTGGATGTTAAATGCAAAAGAGAATAGGGAGAAAATTGAAAAGGATAAATTGAAAAGAATATTTGGTGTGAGAACCTACAGCTTGAAAGTGCTCGACTTGATAAATAATATTCAATATCTAGGAGAAAGTTTTTGCTTAAAGCTGGATTTTCAAAACTGATCAGAGAGGTTCTGATCACCTGCCATACGAAGTTCAGTGTCAAGCATCTGCTTCAACTGTATGAGACACCTTCTGAAGATGATTCACCTCCTCTGTCTCACACAGCTGCTCCAAGATGGGATGACTAAGGATTGACTAAGGTTGAAGCTTAAATGAACATTTTGGATTGGTTCTGAAGGCAGATGAATCTCTTAATTCATCCCTTTCATTAGGGGCCTCACTAGAACCTGTGCATGTTCTGAAAAATCTGTCTTCTCCATGAATAACCAAAATAGCTTTAGATACTAATCTTGCTTCCTGTGATCTGCCTTACCTCTTGTAGCAGTTTCATTAAGATTCCTGTGCTTTGACAAAATACAAACAGGTAAATGATTTCTGCAAGCAGAGCATCTGTACTCAAGTCTGGTCAAAAATAAAAAAGGATGGATGCTGCTGAGATGGCTTTTCCGTAGGAATATTTCTTTATTCAGCAAGGAGTCCATTTATCATGGCTGACCACCTCTAGATATTATTTCAGATGCTAATGTAAGTTCAACTGAGCTTCATCGTTCAGCTGAATGTGTGTTACCATTGTTATATTTTAGGAGGAGGACTGTCTTCATCCAACCTAAACTAGTATGGTTTCACTGAAGGCAATTAAGAGCACCATCTTTAATAGGCTATCTGGAGCAGTATAAGAACTTGTAGGATCAAGGGCTGCAAAGAGGATGGTAAAATGATGAACAAGCTAGGTCCATTCCAGGCAAGCACTTTAGTATGAGCTTCTCTTAAGCACATTAGCAGCTGCAAGGACCTTAATCAGTCATGTACTTCAATAACCTTATGGGCAGGGTTACTCAGGATTTTGTAGGACTAGACATCAAATGTTTGATACCTCTCCTCTGAAGTCTTTACTACACTGGAAGAAACTTGAATTTAATTGCTAAAAATACTTTGATTTGGCTTTTTTCCTTCTTCCCTTCAGATGGTGCAAAACTTCCAAGATGAATCTTGTTTTGTTATCAGCACGTTAAAAGGTATGTATGTATTGCTGCTGCTATTACATGTGGCTCTAAGTATAATATCTCCTTTCAGTTGCACTAAGCATTATCACAAACTAGGTGCTGCTATCTAATCTGTAAGTAATCTAGTTCAGTGTAAGTCAAGGTGATGAATCAACTACACTATGATAGACATTGATTTATGCTTTCCTCAGTTACACAGTTAGATATATAGTTATACAGTTATAAGACTTTCATAAATCCATTGATACCACTGACATAAGTGAACAGAAAACCATCTAGTAAAATGACAAAAGATGACAGTCTGTTGAATTTTTTTTATGGCAATGGTTTGACCTACATGTTCAGCATTGATTTTCATGAGTGGGTTGTGGAACAAGAGTAAAAATTATTATAAACTACCAAAGAAGAAAATCTGGAGTTCTGTATCTGTGCTGTTTTCTAAAAGCATTGAAAAAAATGCTTTGCATTTCTTTGTTACAGCTGAAAGCAATGATGGCTACCACATCATTTTAAAATGACCGTGCTGCACAGAAAGACTTTAACAGCCTAAAATTTAGTGCCTCATTGAGATTGCTACAACCTAGACTGGAAACATGAAGAACCTTCTGGATAAAATACTCCTCTGAACTAAGAATTACTAAATGGCTTAAGGAAAAACTTGCTTTTACAGATAAACATTTTTGTTAGTGTGTGGTTTTGGTTTTTTGAGGTATTTTTTGAAGCTGGAGCTGAGAACATCCTCAAAGCTTGTACATGTTCCTTCCTCCCTCCCTTCCTCTTCAGTCTTAAAAATTGTCGAGGTTTATGCTTATTACTTAGAAACATCTACCTTGTACTAAAGGGAAATGAAAGATAAACAAAACCCAATTCCCAAGACCCCTCATGGTTGATTGAATTGATTTATTAACTGTCTGAGTGCTCTCTTGCTTTCAACAGACACCCTGTTGCTAGTGGACATAGGCTTCCTGAGGCTTCTCTTTTATTCTTTGAGGTGGAAGGCTTAGGGTTACATCAAAACCAGACTGGGCAATCCAGAGGATGGATTTTTGTGCCCAGTCTTCACTCGAGCATCAACCCTGGAAGCCTAGTCTTAGCTGTTCTCCACCTGTAAATGAGCTCAAAGTCTAGAGACCTTGGTCCCTCCTGACAGAGCCCATCCAACAGAAAAATTTTGTGGGGTTCAGGAGAGGACAGACAACCTGAGGCAAGCGCTTCGGTATCATATTATATTTTGAGCTTTTGTCTCCTTGGGTGGAGTATATGAAGGTTTTCTGAGAAAAATGTTTTGAATTTTGAAAGTTAAAAAGCTCATGACAAATTCATGATACTGATTTATTCTACTCTACAAAATGTTGATTAACTGATATCTTTACTTTAGTTGGGAATTGGGTCTTATATTCTTAATGATTTTTTTCCTCCTGTTACTCACTAAAGTAAGTACAACTGAGTTTTGAGTCTAGCTAACAAACCAACTTAGTTGCTGCTTCTTGTATTCTTGATATTTCACTCTTGACTCTTGTTTCCAATATCTGCAACTATGGTGAACTCCACCCTCCCTTGATCTTTTGGGACACCGTCCAGGCTCCACTAAGCTGAAAAAGTGGCTTCCACTGATGTCAAAGGCAAACTGGATCACACCCTTCTTGCATGGAGTCATTTCACTTTTGGCAGCTAATTAACAACGCTGTTTCCCAAACCAAAAGTCCATATAGCATCAGATTCTGATACCTGAACATTTAATTTTGTCCTGAATTGAGATGGAAGGCTGAAATACCAAAAATTTTCCTGGAATGGAAGTTTTTCAAAAAATGAGAAATTGTCAGCTAGAAAATGCAAAATAAAATGTTCTAGCCTTTTGAAATGGAAACATTTAATTAAATCCATTTGGCCCTTAAAGCAGCATCAGTTTGAGCTACTGTTGTAGACCTCAGAAATTACCATTGAAGTGCCTTGTGTGCCATGTCTCCCTTGGGGTCGAGCTCTTTGGCTGGGTTACAAATCCCATGATGCTCTTACTGTGGGTTAGTCAAAGTGGGAATGCGTCATGAAGGCTGGAGGGGTGCCCAGGAGCCCAGCCTTCTGGGAAAGAGGAGGACATGGAGCCTGTGAATTACAGCTCCCAGCTGACACTGGAGGAATTCGGACAGACAGAGACTGATATTTTTCTGACAAAACCGATGTGTTTCAAGTTTTCCCAACAGAAATAAACAGCAAAATATGAGGAAAGCAACCTTTTTTTCATTAAAAGCACCAAGTTTTGCGCAAAAAAAAAAATCCACCCATCCCACCAATTAATTTTTTAAAAACCAAAAATAATACTAGAGTAGAAAAATAATGTTACAATGGGAAAACCTTCAGCCAACTCAGCGAATTGAGTAATAGTGCCTACTTAGACACAATCTTGCTCAACTGGCTGTCCTGGATGCTCCTTGAATTGTAGTGCTCCTTCAAAAAGGATGCCCTGGCTTTGGGACATGGTGATTCCTCCCCCTGAAGTGAAGGACCTTGAGGTTTCTTGGTTGAGGACCAGCTTGTGTAGGTGAGAATGAGAAAATGGTTTCCTGATAGAGAGGGGAGGTCAGACAGAGAAGCTGGGAAAGCTTTTGGGTAAGAAATGCCTTTATGAAGGATGTGAAGCACCATCTCTTTTTGAGAGGATGTTGGCACCATGTCAAGGTCGACCCTACTTTGGTGCTTGTGTCACCTCCCTGGCTTTGCAGCCTGCTCTACACAGCCTTTCATGTGGAGGGAGGCAGCTGGAGAGCCCTCAGTCCTTGGCACTGAGGCATCCAGGTTGTAGCTACACAGTTACAGCTGCCTTCCAAAATGGAATAAAACCCTTCTCTTTTTCTGAGTAGGTGGCACCAACGTGTCCCTGCGTACCGGGAGCTGTTTGGTTTATTTTGGGGAAAGTCCTGGGAAGATGTGCTTGGCTGTGTTCTTTTCATCCTGTATCGTAATAGTGGCCCAATATATGGCCTGGCTGTTACTTACATGCAACTCAGAGAGGTGAATCTGACCTGATGAGAAAAGTTTAATAAAAAACCTTGGAGCTGCCAGGAGTGTAGCCTGTACCATATCCACTTACATCTGATAACCCTGTAATTCAGGAGACTCAGCAATACTGAAACACGGAAGTGTGAAGAAAGGATAGAGAGGTAGCTTTTCTCTTAGAGTTAGGGACTGAGAACTGTTTGCTTATTTTTAAAAATAAAACTAATTCTTGATTATTTAAAAAATAAATCTTGCCAGTAAGAAATTACATGCAAAAGTCCTCATAGTGTTGCAGTAGCATTTGCTTGATTAACTTTGAACAAAATTAGCTCTCCATTAGGGCCTTGTTATATTTCAATTAAAAAAAATACATACTGATATGAGGGTGAATTTGACAATAGATCTTGTCCTTTCCATGCTATAAGAAGGTATTCCAGAGTAAACAATCCCACAGAATGTAACTATTGTCCTCCTGGGCGGGCTCTACTGTTTTATCTGTGTTAGCCTGTTTGTAAAGCTGCATAACTTCAATGTGTGTGTAAGGCCTACACTTGGTTGACAGAGTAGTTCTAGTCCTTGTTGAACCTCTGTAGTCTCAGCAGAAATTGGGACAATTGTGGTCGAGTAACATTTATGCCCATAAAGACACAGCGCAGATAGTTTGATGTCTAGCAGAATGTCAAGTTACTTCAATTTAGAGTCATAGAATATCTTGAGTCAGAAGGGACCCATAAGGATCATAAGTCAACTCCCTGCTCTTTTCAGGACTACCTAAAATTAAACCATCTGACTGAGAGCATCATCCAGATGCTGCTTGAACTCTGACAGGCTTGGGGCCATGACCCCTTCCCTGGGGAACCTATTCCAGTTACTGACCACCCTCTTAGTGAGGGACCTTTTCTGAATGTCCAGCCTGAACCTGCCTTAACACAGCTTCATTCCATTTCCTTGTGTTCTATTGCTGGTAATCGTAGAGATTGTCAGCACCTTCCCCTCTGCTGCTCCTGTGAGGAAGGTGTAGACTGCATTGCATCTGGGGGTGTTAGGAAAACGTGTTGCACCCTTTGACTGTGCTTCATGATGCTCTGTATCCATGCAGTTGTTGTATGTGGACAAACTGGCCGTGAACCATCATGGTTGAGTGGCTAGTGCAAGTGGTCAGATAAACATTGGTGTGAGATTGGACTGCTAATGAACCTTCCTGTCTGGCTCCCAAAAGCAAACCTTTTTCCTGTTTAAGCTGGCAGGTTTGTCCATGAAGGAACAAAGCAAAGCCTTCAGAGTTTGTTAGTTATTTATATGAGGAGTGAGAGAGACTTGTCTCACCTGCATAAGTGGAAGGTCATCTTAGACACTCTCCTTGTGGTGCATCATCCTGAGAGAGACTCATTTGCCCTGTTTGAGGAAGTGACAGCCTCAAGAAAGAAGCTTCTGTTTCCTTAAGATTTGAGAAAGCACAAATTACTAAACTGTCTAAATTCTAGATAGGCTAAAGGCAAGGGAGATGAGTAGCTCTCCCTCATCTAAATATCTAAAAGGGGTTTGCATTTACGTTGCCCTAAGTGCCTGTTACAATTTATTTCTTGCATTTTTCTGTTGTTGTTACTCCTATTTCTTTTTTTAAAAGTAATAAATTAAGCCTCCTACTCAAAGTGATTTAAATGAGACTTTTTTTTTTCAGCTTTATATGTGAAATTTGTACAGCAGACTTGTACAAGGTCTGAGTTTTAGGATTACGATCGATAGTATGGTTCCCAAACTGTCCAGCTCTTAGGTTGTATGTGTGATAACCACTGTGAATAGAAGTGGGCTTGCTGGGGATGAAAAAGCAGAACCATTACATGATTAAAAACAATGTGGCTTCAGCCAGTACTGCTAAGTATAAACCTGAGTTCCCATCAGATCCCTATGGGCTGTTTGAAATGATTTCCTAAATTGCATTTTCGCTGGCAGCTGAGTAAATTGATATAGATCAGTCAGTACAACTCTGGTGGTGTTCTGAAAAATCATTAAACTGCCTATGATACACAACTGCAGGAAAGGGGCAAATAATCTGGTGATAGAAATTTGTGCCATCTGCCTAAGGTGGCAGGACTGATGCTATTAAAATTAAAGTTCCTGTTTTTTTCAGCTGGCTCAACTTGATTAATTGGCTAAAATAGAAATAATTCAATCTGGAAAATATTGGAGTTCTCATTGTCTTGGTGTGAAAATTAATGGGCTGAAGTTTCAAGACTTTGAAGTGGTAAAAGGATTCTTGCAGTTGAGAAGTCCTGAATGGCATTATCCTTATGATGTAACATATACATATTTATCCATATATATACACATACGTACTGTACTGTATCAACACATATATGTGCTGAGTACTTGTGTTCTTTGGCTTTAACTAGTACTCTGCTTTGTTTAAGTGCAGTTCAATGTAAAAGACTCTGGTCGATCAAGCTTTAAAACCCAGCCATTCCTTGGGTAGAAATGTAAAAGTCCATAATAGTGACTCTGAGTGATTTGGACATGGTATACTTGGAGTGGTGTAAATTTGATGAATCTCTGCAATAGAAATCTCAAGCCTTGGTGAAGATGAGCATATTCTTGCACTAACACTGCAGTTCAATATTGCAGCTTCTGAAATAGAAAGAGAAATAGATTGCCCAATGCTTTGTAAACTAGCAAGAGCTGCTCCCTAAGCAGAACAACCATATGACGACTTTCCTAGCTCAATGTTGTATTGCTTAAGCATTGGCTGTAATTCTGACAATCATCTGGTGGATAACTGGGACAGGGTCGTTGGGTTTTTTTGTGTTTCTGGTTTTGACTGTTCTCAAAGAAATGCTTGTATTCAAACTGTAGCTTCTCTTTCTTCTCCAGTTATGTAAAGGTTTAATTTTATGCTACTAATAGAAATATCTTCTCAAGATTGACAGCACAGGGTACTCAAAGCGGGGAGTGTTTGGCCTTGATCATCACTACTGTAGATGAATATGTGAGAAGGCAGGCTGGAGGTGCACCTTAACATCTTTGCCTCTTTAACGAATGTGTTAATCTGGTGCCCAATTTTTGGTGCATTTCTGATTTGTACTTTTTTTCTCTCAAAATTCTTCTGCTCCTTGGGGGGTACATGCATTGGTGAGCAGCTGATGTGTTTAACTTAAAGTAACCTGCTGTTGTCCCAGTTTGCTTGGGGTGAGTGTTTATCTTTCAAAGGGCTAGAGGTGTTACCACTCTTCACTGACAATGCAGCCATTCAAGACAGGCGATGCTGACCACAAAGTCAGCATGATGGGTGAGGGTGAGTGGAGGTGGGTTGATTGGAGGCTGAGGCACACCAGTTGTGAGTAAATACTGCCACACTCTGTCTTTTCGTTTGTTGGGTTTTGGGATTTTTTGTACATGAATAATAATAATAAAAAAGCATATTTTGCACTGGCTCTTGTACTGTTGTGCAGAAGAAATCTGTATCTAGAATCTGTGCTCCAGTCAAAATGCAAATAAACCTATTTGTAAGAAGCATGGGTTTTGTCTCTGCTTTGCTTGGTGTGGATGGGCACAAGAGAGCCTCAGCATCAGCTCCTCTTCAGCACACAGCTGTAAGGTGCTAGGCACCCTCTCAAAATCAGCGGGAGTGGACACTTCAAGTTCTGGTGAGAGAACATCAGCTATAGCCAACTGTTCTTCAGTGTTTTCTTCACGTCAGGAGTGACTTCATTTCTCTGCAGAACAATGCAGTGACCAATTTATATTTAATTCAGGTCAAGGCATGAGGAGAAATGACTAATTCTTGCAGAATCCATGATGATGGGCACGTGCTTTAGTGAGAGCACATGCTGTGTTAGATGACAGCTGGCTTTGGTCTTGTGGTGCTCAAAGGACACAGATGTTTCAGAGACTGGTCCTTAATGACAGCAGAGATGAACAAAAAGTCCTTTCTTTAGCAATGTGCTGTCCCATTTAGCAGCTGCTAGCCACATGCCAAAGAAGAGGCAGTGAGGTATGGACATGAAGCGCTCATGATAGTTTGGCTAGAAGTTCAATATCTACTAAGGGCTAAGCCATAGATCTAACAACATACATGTTCAGGAGACTGACAGATTCAGGCGACTGATAGATGTTCAGCGTACTTTTCCAGTTGAGAAGATGGAATCCAGTTTGCAAATGGTATCTTCCAGCATTCAAACTTCACAGTAAGGCAAAGGAGAGGGTGCATATCTACTACCATGTAAGGGTGCTGCTTGATCTGAATTGACCTCAAGAACAATTTCATCTCCTTTCTTTTGCTGAAGAAGTATTTGCATCACAAAGCTAGAAAGCAGGGCCTGTGCCTCTCTATATCAGTTCGTAAGTATAAGGGGATAGACAATGTTCCTGGAGGAAGATAGATGAGAATTGAATATTTTTGCCTACTGATGACTCAGGCATTCCTGATTTCCCTAATTTCTGTTCAAGTTTCTCTAGAGGTAGCCATCCAGCTCTCTGAAGCCTAATATTGTTGAAGTGTTCAACTGCTCTCTGCATACTTAGGAAGTATCATATCTCTCAGGGCTGTTGGGGTTCAGTACACCTTCTTCAGTTTCAGCATAGGTTCAAATTTATGTGAAGGCACCAGCAGGGGAGTTGGGAGTGTTGTGCTGCAATGACAGGATGCTGGTAGGCACTTAAGGGTCCAGGACTGGCATTTGGGCTCTCCAGGGCTGGATGGAGGGTGCTGAGTGCATAAGACCCCTAGCAGCAAGTGATTGGTGGCTGTATGAGCCCTGGCAGCTATAGGGGCCATCCCTGGGGCTCTCAGGATGATGGAGGTGAATCAGTCCCTGAGCCCTCCAAGGTGGTGTCAGGTGCCATGTGAGCATTGCATGAACAGGTGTTTCCCATGAAGCTCCATGCAAAATTAACCATTTTTTTCCTGGAAGCCTGACCCATATGCCAGTAGGGGTTGGTAAATGCATAAAGGAGTACCAGGAAGGTTTTTTATGTAAAATTGCCTAATAAAAAGGGTTCAAAGAAAAGGAGAGGGGTAATTCTGCACAAATTAATTTCTATGGGAAACACACCAGTAGAGAAGCTTATAAGGAAAAGAACTCCTAGGGAACATACTCAGAAGTCAATAGCACCTGTAATTAATATTAGACAGGAACTGAAAAGACCTCATGAGTGAAGAGAGCCAAGACCTAAGATCAGAGGTGCTTAGGAAACCATTGGCGTAATCTCATCTAAATCCTCAACAGCAAGCAAACATTTTTAATTTAACTTTCCAATTTCCAAACAACGCAGTCTTTCAGTTAGAATGATTAGTCATAACTGTGGAGCAGTCTGGGAAATAACAACTCTCATACTCTTTCTGTAAAGAAACTAAATGCTTCCAGGTTTACCTCGGTAGTAAAGATTTGACACAGCAACAACTTAATATCTTTCTTTAGTATATTACAGCAGAAGCTGGTTGTCCTGATCAAACTAGAGTTTCCAACAAGTGTAGACTTCTCTGCTTCCCAATCATGTGTGGCCCAGGGAGACAGGGCTTTGGGATGCACTGGCCTCTCCCATTTCAGGAGGGAGCTAAGGTGGCAAGTGCTATGAGTCTGTTTAGGACAGCACAACAGGCTGGAGGACGTGTCTTGACTCATTACAGAAAAAACATCCTACCCCCATTTCTTGGAGAGTGGAGATGCAAATCAGGCTCTACACTTAATATTATGTTGTATTGATAAGTTAGAGCAACAAATAAAATACACCTTGGAGCCTGTTGAGTAAGGACAACAAACTAAATCATGAAAGAAAATAATGTCTTAAATAAAGAATATGAAGCAGTAAAAGATAGTACATCACCTGGATAAGTCCGCCTCCAGGTGATGAGTGATCTTGGGGGTACCAGATCACCTATATCCTTGTGCTGGGACTTGTAAACCAGCCTCTGCCTCCTCCCTGCTGTGGATGTAAAGGCACATGATTTGTGTTTTCTCCCTGAGGGTGCCTGGCAGATATGTTTAAAGTGCTGCTCATTATGAAAATATATACGCTCTTTTTTTCTCTCTTTATATGTTGGGGGGGGCGGGGGTGTTAATCCTAAAATCTTCTAAATTTGGCTGTTGCAAACTGCTGCTATCCATTTTGTTTGCAGCCTGGAAAAGCCTCAGTTCTAATTTTGCCGATATTAAGTCATAAGAAATTATGAAATAACTGGAAAAAAGATTGATTAGCAGGATCCAAAATTAGTTGAGAACATTAGTGCACTGAAAAATAATTTTCCAAGAATGAAAATTTAAATGCTGAAGTTAGATTATGCTTTAGAAAGAACATGGTCTAGAAAAATTATTTTGGATAGACTCAAGCAAATGCGATTCTAGGAGGAATTTCCTCATGAAAGCATTTTCAAAGCTCCCAGAAGAAAGGCTTCCAGGATCCCTGGCACCTCTTTGGGAATGAAGATTTCATGACATCGCCTAATTGGTTACCCTGTGGTAGTAAAATCAGGAAAAAAATTCCAGGATTGTCTGGGGAAGGGGTTAAAGCAACTTCTGGTGTGAGGATGTCCTTGCTCATGTGAAGTCATGACTGAGTAGCTGTTCTGCTTCATCATGGTAGCCATTGTGTCCCAAAATAATTAGGGTGTTGTCTATCATGACCACCCATGTCGTTCCTTGGTAGATGATTGTCTGACTTGACCTTAAAGACTGTCTGTGATGGCGAGTGGGGACAAGCAGAGTGAAGCCCACTTGTGTTACTGCAGCAGTAGGAACAGGGCTGGGGTGTTTTATTCCTGTTTTGCGTGTCCCTGTTTGAAATGGAACTGAATTCCAGCTAAAAAAATGGTCTCTAGCCCATCCACTGAGGGCAATTCAAGCAAACCCACTACCACTAGTTGATGGTGACTAAGGCAAGGAAGCAACTTAGCTTTTGCTTCAAATCCAGCATGAATCACTTTTAACACCATGAGGACAAAGTGGGAGCACATTGTTGACTCACTTTGAAACTCAGCTGGCTGGTGGCAAATTGCTCACAAAGCAACCTATAAGAAAAGGAACATTCACTTTCCAGTGTTATTTCTGAGGTAGCAACGTGCCTTTGTGCAGCCCAGAAACCACAGAGAGCTGTTTGGCATGAGTGTCAAGAGCTGGACTTGATGTGCAGTGGCCTTGACCAAACATTGTTGCCTCAGTATGGAGGGAGGGGCAACCACCATGATCCTGCTGATACGCAGCTGAGTGTGTCTGTGTGGTGAAGAGGGTCCTGCTGTTTCACCTGAGTGATGCAATTTTGTACTCAATTTTCTGTGGGTTTTATTTTGCGTTTTGTTAATGCTCTGTTGAATAGTTGAATTTTCCATCTAACTGTGGTCACCTACTGGCCAGCTACACAAGCAAAGTGATATCAAAAATGAGCCTTTTGATTCTTGGAGCCTCCTACTTTAAAACAATGAAACAATATTTCGTCTCTCCTGAATGTCACCAAGTGGTGTTAATCTGTCACCTCTCAGGCTCTCACACCCCCAGGTGATGTCCCTCTTGGTCTCTCTCATTGGGAAAGTCCTTAGAAATTACAGTTATGTACAAACCCTCTGAGCCCCAGTGGTGCAAAAAGCAGAACCAGGAACCTGAACTCAGAACGTGGACCAAAGAAATGTACAAGTTCATCAGGGCTTGGCAGCTGTGGAGAAGAACTAGCCCAGCCACCCAGGTCCATCAGGTCCTGTGGGGTGGGAAGGGTCCATTGGCTGGAAGGAAGAGCCATCAAGTGTCCTTTTAAACTCACTTTTGAAATGAAATCTTGATGATGTTATAGAATCCTAGAACTCAAAAAAACCCCAAACCATCAGACTCCTGATGAAGTCCTGGACAGTTGCCACCAATCCTAGCTGAATGAATATGGGAATGCGTGGATGTGATTTCAGGTAGGATAAGTTAATAATTATAAAATGTATATATTAAAAGAAGAAATTAAATTTTACATAGCATTCCACTAAGGACTGGAAGAATGGGAGAACTTAAACATCATGTGCATCACTCAGTTAATAATTGACCTAAACACAGAAATCTGTTTTGACAGTATGTGTGATGTTGTAGTGTCTGTTTAGGGAGTATCAGTAAGTGCAAGATGATTTTTAACTTGATTCTTTCTGTAGAGATTTATAGCTGCAGCCAGGATAAGTCCTTAAATAAAAAAAAATAACAAACCATTTTGGTAGTTGGGAATACAAGACACTAAACTCCATCCCAGAAGAGTGATGACTCCACCAAGGCACTGAGTGGCCAGGGTCCTTTCTCAGCTGTTTTGTCTGTCACCTTCAGCAGGGTGCCAGGTGGGTTGAAGGCAAAAAAGGCTCTTATTCTTAAGTGCTGGGGAGGAAAATTATGCCCTTCATTAAGAAAGTCATATGTGTAGTTGAAAAAATGTCAGTCTGGGGAGGTCTTGAAAGGAAGCCAGGACCAGAAATCCCCTTTCTACCAAAGCTGGAAGAATATTCCTGGGAGAAGCAAACAAGCTATCAGGTGTTCCTGGGTTTTAATTTCCCAGATTGGTCCACGATGGGGTCAGCCTTACAATTGCAGAGACAGGGAGCTTTCTCTGCACCTGGTCAGAAGATCTGGCTTTATAAACCCACTCACTTCCCTTCCACTTGGCTACAGAAGAGGCAGTTTTGGGGTAGGAGGAAGGAATTCATTCTAGGTAAGTGGCCAAAGAGGCTAAATTTGTGTGTTGCCAACTGTTGTGTACTGGTCTTCTTGATGGGCTTTATTATGTTCCTTAAAGGTCTGTCCTAGTTGTACCAGGTCTCCCACTGAAAAAAATCATATTGCTTTCCTCAGCCTTAATAGTATTCCCCACACCACCCCCGCAACAGTGTTTTTCCTCACCTCTGTGTCTTTCTCCCTTACTTCCTCAGGGACTGACAGTGCTTGGTGCATCCCAGCTGTTATAGGACTTCGTCATTATAACAAGGGGTGCTACTACCTTGGGAATTAAGCTAATGGTATAGTTTGGGAAGCTCTGTTATCAGGAATCTCTTGTGATCCTGCTCATCTTTCTCTAGTGAGTTATATTCCTTGTGTTCTTTCTGCCTTGTTCCTTAAGGCTCTGAGGTTTTTTTTCTAACCAGTTATGTGAGACAACTCCTGAACAATTTAGAATCATAGAAATGTCTGGGTTGGAAGGGACCCCTAGAGGTCATCTACTTCAACTCCCCCTGCTGAGAGCAGGGACATGCTCAACTACAGCAGGTTACTCAGAGCCTCGTTGAGCCTTACCTTGAATTTCCCCAGGGATGAGGCTTCAACTACCTCCCTGGGCAACCTGTTCCAGTGTTCTACCACCCTCATAGTAAAGAACTTCTTCCTTACATCCAATCTAAATCCACTCTTTACTAATTTAAAACCATTGACCCTCATCCATTGACCCCAGTCCTAAGTACCCTCATCCTTTCCCTACAGGCCTTTGTAAAAGGACTTCTACAATCTTTCTGTAAGATCTCTTCAGGTACTGGAAGGTCACTATTAGGTCTCCCTGGAGCTTTCTCAAGGCTGAACAATCCCAGCTCCCTCAGCCTGTCCTCATAGGCAAGGTGTTCCAGCCCCCTGATCATCCTTGTGGCCTCCTCTGGACCTGCTCCATCAGGTCCATGTCCTTCCTGTGCTGAGGGCCCCAAGCTGGATGTAGTATTCCAGGTGAGGTCTCACCGGAGCAGAGTAGAGCAGTAGAATCCCCTCTCTTGATCTGCTGGACACACTTCTTTTGATGCAGCCCAGGATGCGATTGGCCTTCTGGGCTGCAGGCACACACTGGCTGCTCATATCCAGCTTCTTGACCACCACCCCCAAGTCCTTTTCTGCAGGGCTGCTCTCTATCACCTCATTTCCCCAGCCTGTACTGATAGTGGGGATTGTTCCAGCCCTGGTGTAGTATCCTGCACTTGGTCTTCTGGAACCTCATGAAATTCACCTGGGCCCACCTCTTCAGCTTGTCCAGGTCCCTCTGGATGACATCCCAACCCTGTAGCATATTGACTGGACCACTCAGCTTGGTGTCATCTGCAAATTCTCAATCTCACTGTCTATATCATTGATAAAACGTACAGGTCCCAGTACAGACCTCTGAGTCACACCACTTGTCACTGCTCTCCATCTGGATTTTGAGCCATTGCCCACTGGCCTCTGGATGAGACCATCCAGCCAGTTCCTTATCCACTGAACGGTCTACCCATTAAATCCATATCTCTCCAGCTTGGTGAGTAGAATATTGTGGGGGACCATATCAAAGGCCTTGCAAAAGTCCAGATAGATCACATCCACAGGTCATTCCTTATCCGCTGATGCCATCACTCTGTTGTAGAAAGCCACTAGGTTTGTCAGACAGGTTTTCCCTTTAGTGAAGCCGTGCTGGCTGTCCTTGATCACCTCCCTGTCCTTCATGTGCCTTATCAGAGCTTCTAGGTGAATCTGCTCCATGATATTCCCATGCTGGGAGTCTGTAGCTCCCAGCATCCTTCCTTCTAACCTTTTTGAATATAGGTGTAACATGTTCCTTCTTCCAATCACCAGGGAATTCACCTGACTGCCAGGACTTTTCAAATATTATTGAGTGGCTTGGCGACTACATCTGCCAGTTCACTCAGAACTCTGGGGTGGACGTGTCTTGCCAGGTCCCATAGAGTTATGTATGTTCAGGTTCCTCAGGAGGTCATGAACCCAATTTTCACATACAATGGGAGTGACTTCACCACATTGACTCCTGCTTTGTAGGTTTTTTCACTTGGGAGGTGTTGGGAGAGAGGTTGCTAGTAGAAAAAAAACACTTATTCGAGTAGTTTTCAGACCCCAAACCATAAAGGCAAGACAGTATTGCCTGCTGCTGTAAACTGATCCCTTCAGATGTGGCTCGCCTGTGGGTGTTTAATCTACTACCAGCCCAGTGCTGGTTGTACAGTGCTTGGCATAGGCGGGAGTGGCAGAAGGACATGATTAAACTAATTACAAGGTGGTGATTTTGCACTTAGTGGGATAATTGCTCTTGAAAACTACATGAAACTTGCTCTACCCACCTTAATATCAGGTTTCACTGTCTTGCCAGAATGTGTGATTGAAACCAACCTATGATTGTGACAAAGACTATAAACTCATAAGATCATAAAAAAAATAATAGAGTGGAAGGAGTCTTCAAAAGTCATCTGGCCTAGACCATTCTCAAAGCAGGGTCAGTTCAAAGGCTGCTTGGTGGTGTGTGGGGTCAGCAAGGGGAAGCCCATGACCAGTACTAGCTAGGAAATCCAACCAGAAATCATAATGCCCTATTCTTGCCTCCAATAATCGATGAATACCCTCACTAAGAAAAGCTTTTGTCTTTCCACTGTTGGGTGGGAGAAAAGTAAAATAACACAGTCATGCCAAGCCATAATTATCTTTCAGTTCATCCCTTAAGAATAATTCCTTAAAAATGAAATTGGGATATATTTGTTTAATTAATAATTTTTCTCAGCAAATAGAAAGACTATAACTTGGCAACTGCTTTCTACTAAGTCTGGCAGTTGTGGAGATAAGGTTGCCAGCTGACCTTGTAACTTGTCACAATGGAGCTGAATGTGTATTAATTGCAATTAAAAGTTTAAGGTTTTACCTGCTAACAGTATAGCTTCACAGCAATAGGTGGGATTGGCAGTGAGAGGGGTCTCAGGCTTTAAGCTGGGGTGAAAATTCAGTGGATGATCCACTCGATACTGTGTGGATGCCCTCCTCTTGCTCCACATGTGATGTGGTTCAAGGCAGTGTACACTGCCTTTTGAGTAGCTTAGGGTACCTGTACTGTGAATACATTAGACCTCCAAACTAGGATCTTGTGCAATTGGCCATGTGTGCTGCAAACTCCCAACTCTGCTTGCTTGCTCTGGTGTCTTATGTAACCTAAGTTTGAGAAGGTCCATTAACTCAGCTTCTTGTTTGTTTATGGCAAAAGAATACACAATCAAGAGGAGAAATGTTTGTGGCGCTGGTGGATAAGAGATGCTTATCCTTAAATTACAGGCTTGAAGTAAATGGAGATGCAAGTCATCTTCCTTTCAGTGCTTTTTCATTTGTATGGAGAAGCTATAATTGGCAAGACTTTCCACTACAAAACCAATTCTTACAAGCTGAGTCTGGCTCATAGGCTGTAAGCACAAAAAACATTACATGGTGCCTTCATGCTTTTTCTTTGAAGGAAAGCATGATTCTCTGCCTTTCCTTCAAAAATGGGGAAACATTAGCGGGTGCTTTGGCAATTTCCTTAATCATCTGATTTGTGGCCATGGACTCCAAACTGAAAACCCGAGTCCTAAGTGCAGCACTCCCATGATGGACATGGGACATGCAGCCTAGGAAGGCTTTGGCCTTTGAAAGACCTGAGGTGTGAAGAACAGCATAATGTGATGTTGATAACAAAACCAGTTTGTTATGTATGAGGGTGGTGAGACACTGAAACAGGTTACCCTGGGAAATTGTGGATGCTTTACCACATGATCTGTTCAAATCTAGGTTGGATGGGGCCTTGATCAACCTGGTCTAGGGGCAGGTGTCTTTGCTATGGCAGGGGGGTTAGAACTAGGAACCAGATGATAGTTAAGGTCCCTTCCAACCCAAAACATTCTATGATTCTATGATATCAGTTTTTTCTACATTTCAAATCTTACCTGACACATTTGCTACCATGAGTAGTCCCCGCAAGAATTACTTAGGATCTGTAGATGTTATGGTATCTTTAGTAGTAAATGCTTTTGTGGAATTCAATTTTAAATTTCCCTCAAGCAATTCACCCATGTCTTGTATGGCTTTTGAGAGAAGACTTATTACTGTTTCATAGCTGGTAACATTTTTCTTTCTGAGTAATCTATATTTAGGGTGAAAATGCCACTTCAAAATTCTGATTCAGCAAATTGTAATTTAACAGGCTTTCTTTTTTAATTGCCAAAGCATAATTTAATTCATTGTTCACTTCAGTAAATGAAGGGCAGCAGAGCAGGGTAGAACACCAATTGCCTAAGGTACATTTTTGTTTATTTAGTTATTTACCCTGTATGCTTTGTTCTCACTGCTTTGAGTATGCAAACCCTTCTGAAAAGGTGTGTGGCCTAGTGGTCCGGCCAAAGCACCTCCTGGCATATAACAGTTGCACATGTTGCAAGTCCTAGTCTAGGAATAGTGTGTTTTCAGACAGTCTAATTGTGACATCCCTTATGCTTTCAGCTCAGAGAGTACAAAAACTCCAAAGACCATCACTCATTTTACTACCTGAACTTTGGGCAAACTGGCTTTTCTAGCTCCTCTTGTCCCTTGGATCCTCACATGTCCCTTATAGCTAAAGAGCTTATTAGCTGCTCTACTGACAGATTGCTGTGATCTCTCCCCATCTCCCAGGGTTTTCTCAAGAGCCTAGAGTCCTTGGAAGGTGCTCTTCCCCCCTGTTCAATGAGGGGAAACTAAACCAAAGAGGTTAGACTTACCACATCTAAATTATTTGGGCTTGTGACTCAGTTCCACGCCATTTGGTGCCTGGATGATTTCTTGAACTTTGGGAGAAATACACCGTGGGCTGAAGGCTGTGGCAGAGTAGAGATTTGGTTCATAGTCCCTTGAGCCCCAGTCAGAGAAACAATACTATTGCAGGCCTGGTCAGGGAGTGCATCTCACCATCCAAAACAACATATTCACAGTATTTTCTAGATTGTGGACTTTTATGTAGAAACATGTATCACTTGACACCCAGTAACATTTCTCTTAGAAGGTCTGCCTGAGCACTCTGATGTCCTTAAACAGATACAAAGAGTTCATGGGTTGATAAAATATTTTCCCCAAGTAGCTATGACTGAGTCATTGGATTGGTTTTACTTAAAAGCTGTAAAACAGGGTGAGGTATATGTTGTTCTTCAGCCAGAGAACTTGGCTGTTTCTTTCAACGTCCTTGAGGGTCACTTGGAGATGCTACTGAAGAGAAACTCCTGCTGCAGAAAATAGTGGGTGAAATTATTCAGGAGTGCTCATGCTCATAGCAATTCTGCCTTTAAATCTATTGATCTTTCTTTGTGTGAGCTTCTTTTCCACCTAATTTGGCACAGCTTTGTTGCCACTTGGTTGCTGATATTACAATGCAGGGGTTGATAAGCACTTGCCAGCATTCAGAAGCTTTCCATTCCCACACTTTACAAGTCCTGGCCATATTTCAAACCTGTCATTTGAAGCTGTTTGAATCATGGAAGAACAATGACAAGCAAGGGAGAAAGTGTTACTACTGATATTTATCCAAGAGCCTCACTTAGTGCAATTACCAACTGTTGAGATAAAAAGTGTGGTGGAAAGAGTATATTTGGATGATGGTCATGCACAGAGGTTAGTGCTCTCTAAGAGAAGTCATACAAGTCCTGGATCAGCACCAAGCAGTTACAACTCTTCACATCATACAGACTGGGCCCACTGCATGGGAAAACGTATCCAGGGACATGCTGGAACAAAGGGCAGGGAGCTGTGGCTGCACCGGTTCCCGCTTTCACTGGAGATTTAGAGGTCAGAGGTGGGGCTCCCTGCTCTGTGCAGGCAAAAGCAATATTTCATCTTGCTGCTTGGGTAAGGTAGGAGTCATGGGCAGTCAGAGCACCTGCTGGTGTCATTTCCAGCCTACATCTTTCATGTCTTCAGAGACTTTGTGAGCTTGTGAACTAACAATAGGTAATAATCCTCATGTAGAAGTTACAGTGAGCATGCTCTTCACTGCTTAGCAGATCAAAGTAAACCCTTTGTCTTCCCTGGCCTTGCACACTACCTGGATTATGTCATGGTCTGTCCAGACAGTCCCAGGGATTGATGTGCATATCAATGACCAAACCTTTGTATTGTCCAACATTTGCTGTTGATGAAACATCTCACTATGCACTTGCAGATGTCATGGTTTTATTGTCTCAAGACAGTGTATTTCAGGTGGCTAGGGAAAGAAATGCATATTCAAGTATAGCAGTAGCATCCCTGAATGAAAAGTGTATGTCTTGCTCTCCTGCAAGACAATACCAGAGAGGTCACCAACAAAGGTGTGCTGCACCCTGCATAGCTGTTTTGTTTTTCCATTGCTGTTTGAATGAAGGGCCAGATCTCCATGTATCAGCATCTCCCTTAGCCTCCAGCAGTAACCCTGAGCACTTAAATAAATATATTTTTTTTAAGCAGAGTACGTTGATTAATCTGTTTCTTAATATCTCCATCCCAGGCTGCTGAAGCAGCAGGAAGGGCTGGAGTGTTTGGCTTGGTTGTGGCCCTGTAAAGGCCAAGAAAGCTCATTGTGTAAGTTGCCACCAGCAGGGCAGGGAGGTGCTGAGGATGGGGATAGTCTCTGTCAAAAGGATGGCAGAACTGAGATTCCCGACTCCCCTAACAGCAGAGCTGCAAGGGTGGAGGTGGTCCTTTCTGTGCTCTTCTGTGGTGTTGCAGGCGTTCATAGCTCAGGGGCAAGAGGCCATGGCTGCGCTTACTGTCTACTACTCCCTTCATAACCCCAACCCTCTGCTTCTCTGTAGGGAATATGAGCATTGGCTCTGGAAGCTGCTTGTGGATCTGACTGAGGCCTTCAGCTAAGGATAAAGCAATTAACTAGTAGGGGTAGCTTAAAAACCCCACAAGTCCATAGAGAAATGGATCATAACTATTTTGAGGGAGCAGGCAGCAGTGTGGATCCAGAGCTGCTTGCAGTTTCCTGCTGCCCATACACTGCAGTGCATGGTGTGAGGGAGTGCAGCCCTGGCTCCTTACCTCTTGCACTCTCTTTGAAGAGCAATGTCAGCAGTGTTATTACTTGCAGTGAACTATTATTTAATCACCCAGTGGAGCTCTCCCTGTTTTCATGCTTCCACTAACTACAGCTCCTGAAAAGACAAACAAATCACACCCTCTTTGTCTTTTGTTTTCTCTTGAGAGCAAGTTGGAAAGCAGCCAAAACCCTCAGTGTCTCTTGATGACTTTGAGAGCTCTTGAAACATACTACATAAAGCTTTAGGATTGCTAAAACCAGGAAACTTCATATAACAAGCTCTCATTTTTATCTGCAACAACGGACATTTTGTCATTGGGTTTTAAAAATTAAGCTGCAAAACAGTTTGATGTGGGGTTTTTCTTAACCAAAACCCAATATGTTAAAGAATTCAAGATGTCATTTTAAAGTTCATAGGGTGCGTAGAAGTCTTAAGATCTTGTACCTGTGATGACACATAAATGCCAGCACCACTAGTTTTGATTCTTACATGTGACTTCTTCCATAAGGTTTGAATCAGAATTGCTTTTTCAAGTTGAGTTATGACTGCATGAAGTTCTAGCAAGATGGCATGACTGCAGAGGACACTCAGTGCATGTGCTTGTTAATCACTGCAAGTAGCCCTGCTGTGGCAAAACTACTTTCACATGGGATTTGGCCATACACAAATGCAAACTGGGAGATGTGGTGACTTGGCAAAAGTGGGGAGGAAAAAAAAAAGGTATGTAGACCAAATCCTTACACTAAAGTACTTTTTGGAGGTATTAACTGGAAAAAAGCAAATAAAAAATAAAAAAAACCCAAACACCACACAAAAACCCCAAAACCAGACAAACCCAGGGCACCTGTTATTCTGCAAGGCAGCATGGACCATTAGTTTTATTTAATCCTGATTTCTGCTTTCCCACTTGCTGTCTGTTTTGCACAGCAAAATAGGAAGCCACCAGAATGCTGCTTCTTTCAGGAGAAGAGGCTGATATGTAGGTAGATAGACCCACTTCATTGCTTTGAACTCGGTGCAATACAAATTTTCCTTGGTGTGCTGACCATTTCTAGTGAATGAATGCACCAGCTTGCTTTAGCCTGCTCACAAGCCTTTTTAAATTCAAATGCTGATTGCAGGGGCAGGAAGTTAATCCTTGTAGATCCTAAACAAAATAAGAGCAGCGATAGAAAAACTGTAGATTTTTAAAAGTGAAGAAAACTGCTAATCACACAAAATCTGGGAAATTGCCTTTCAGAGTTGAAAAATTTACCCTGATCTTGTCTTTGGGAGTATTGCTTGATGAATTAATATTTTCCTGGAGGATTAGGAACAAGCTTTTGCTAGAAGAGTGTGCTTCTATCATCAAGCTTTCTGGTAAATAGAGAGTGGATTGAGTTATTCTATGAAGGCAAACTGAAAGGTGAAAACAAGACCAGTCAGTTCAATCATCTCTGGCTATGAAAGGGATGCAGGTACATGCTGTGATTTGTGATGCTCTTCACCATCATGTATCGAGTGGTGACTATTGTTATACCATGCATCAATTTATCACTTGAATTTCACTCATAGCCCGCTTGTTCTAAAGCAACTGGATTCCCTGAAGGGATGGTAAGGCTTGTAGGCAGAGGGTCAGCTAGAAATAGTCTCGGCAAAGTTCGTACCTAGAGGCTGCATCTTTTGTTAAACTGACTATTTTAGTTAGAAAAAGTAGATAGGTTTTCAGACACAAAAGAACATTTTCAGAAAGACTATCTTCTCCTTGCAGATACTGCCTTGCCTGTGCCCTTAGACCATTAAACCATTGCTGTTTTCTCAAAACATTTTTTTTAATTGTCTTCAAAAATTATCCAAAACATTTCTTGTGTTTCCCTTAATTTGCAATTCAAAATACAAACAATATCAACTTTGGCTTATGTTCAGCAATAATCGTGATAAGATTTCTCGGGAATCTAAACTGAACAAGTTAAAAGTCATTTCATTGACGTAGTTCAGTGGTACACAAAAATACATCAAGATGTCATTTATGACATAGTTGTTGTCTTACTTTGACTCAATCCAAAGACATAAATAATGCATTATTCACTGTGTTTTAAGAAAAAAAAAATCATATATTTTAGGTTTCTTTCAGCATTCTGCTTTTTGCTGCAAGGTCTGGAAATAATGGAACCTAATAGACTCCAAAGAAATACATATGGAAAGAAAAAATTTGGAGGTAGAACTTCAATAGCTTATATTATAGTGAGGAGTGAGCGGATAAATAACATATCAAGATGAACTAACCTGGGGATTACTGGCTTTGGACCCTGGTTTTCTGTAGCTGATGGGTATTTGCAAGCCTCTGATGAGAACTGGGCAACTGTGGATATGGCTAATGATGTAAATATTTTCTGGGAGCAGTTACCTGTTTAGGAAGCATCATGTTAATCCTTCTTCACTGGTCAGTGGGACTGTGCTTTAGGCCATGCCAGTTTGTTCCTCTTTTCAGGTCTCTGTCCTAGCCACTGAGAAGGGCTTGGTTCCTTACAGCTGCAAGCATCATTTTCACCACATGGTTTACTTGTAAATGTACCTTGGTCAAGAGCATGGAAGAACTATGCTTAGGCCTGAAACAGAGTTGTAGGTGTAAAGAGACCCTGCATGAAAGGCTGCTCTAACTTGAATGTCATTTCTGTGAGTGCTACACAACAGAACAGATAGACCCAAGCCCTCCATAGAGAATGACTCCAAAGCTGGGGCATTAGAAATCTACTTTGAAATCATCTCTAATGAAGATACTAAGCATCTGAAGAGATGGGTTTAAAATGCACATATATTTAGGAATGAAGAGGCTAAGTGTGACATTACAGTCTCTTTGAAATGCCATCAATTAGGAATGTGGGTAGGGCTGGCTGGGAATATAACTACATATTAATTAGATGATTGATTGTGGAGGAACAAAGTTATGGTGTATACACACTATTACTAGCTCCCAAACAGCTTCCAAATAATATAATAAAATAGTCTGTACAGCTGGGTCTTCTCTATCTTCTTGTCAAATCTCTCTCCAATCATGTGGGCAACACTTCTATTTTTTTTAATCTGAGTGTATCTAGGATATTCCAGTTTCTCCCAAGCTTGGAGGAAAAAACATTAATTATCACATGTCTCCAAAAGCTCTGAACTGGAAACATTTGTACATCTCCAAGGCAGAAATATAATACCTGTAACCAACCAGGCTTTTAAGAAAACATGACTTTTCTACTTGATATCATAAGAGCCTCTAAAAAAGCTCAAGAGAAGATGTTTTCTACTCCTTCCCTGACACCCCACCC
>VWZY01006943.1:909750-958683 GCA_013399075.1 Chloroceryle aenea
GGCCATATACTTAGCAATACACCTGTATGATCTGAGAGCTATTGAAATGGATTCTGAGTGAAGATGGTATTCTGGTTAATAATATAACCAAGTTATATAACTGTCATGAGAATTTTAGGGATTTGGGGATAAATTATATAGTAAACAAAGTAGTAGCTTACATGATCTGAGCAGTGACTGTGTTTTTAGTAACTCTCAATCATTTTAAATATATTTTCCATACACAGATTCCTTCTGTTGCAAGCCTTGACCTGATAAAAATGTGGCCTAATATAAATTAAACTTTTTATTTCACAACATTAAGCTCTTAAGAGGAGGACATAGTGGTGACATGTAGAATGTACCATTTCTTCTTGTCAGGGGTGGGCATTTCAATTCCCAAAAATCAGATCAAGATTTATAACAGAACAAACATATTTTATTGAAATGAATGGGAGGCAGGAGCTGGCCAAGATGAGTAATATGCTTGTAACAACCCTCAAGCTTCTCTGGATGACCAGATCCATCCAGAGAAAGCTTCTTCAACTCCATCAACACACAGAATAGCTTTTGTAACTGGAGAAGTAAGTCTTGTGCCAAGTATGAAAAAGGCAAAAGGATGAGAGTGGAAGAACATGTTGGTGAAAATAAGGCAGCCTGAAATTTTGTCTGATCTGAAATAATAGAGAAGCTGCCTTTTTTTTTTAATTATATTTTTTTGTGGAATGAGAAGGATTTGCAAATGATGCCATGGTAATGTACTATTTATAGTTCCTCTGATGGGGAGTGTTAGGGAATCCTTTCTCTGGACACAAATCCCCTCTAGCAGAACTGGCCTTTTTCCTTTGTGCTACTGCAGTGAAAGCAGTGACACGAAAACTGAGCAAGAAGGATAGAGTAAGTGCAGGAGTCTGATAGTTGTTTTGGGACCTTGTTGCAGGCTTGGTTACTGCATATCTTCTTTCTCATTCATTGTTTTCACTTTTCATATCCCCCCAACCTACATCAAACATTCTTAGATTGCAAATGCCAACGATTAGTTTGAGGTAGACTCCCTTTAAATTCTCAACTCCTAAACATTACTGCCCAGAGAAGAACAAGCCTGAACCTTGGCCTTGATAGAGCCTGGCCCTTTATGGAAAGGTTTTTGGGAGTGCAGTGCTGGGGAGGCAGGCAGCTGCATTCAGGGAACCAGCCTGGCTGTTAGACGTGAACAGGACTGGTGGCTTGCACTGTGTGGGGGACAATACAGCATATCCCCTAAGCCAAAATTGAAAAATACTTTATGCCACCCTGCAGACCTCAGGGGGCTGCTTCATGCCTCTTGCTGCTTGGATGCAGCAGTGTGGCTTATTGCCAGCACTTTCAAGAACGCTGCAAGCTGGTAGGACTGCTTATCATCTTAGTTACACCATCCTACCATAAACCCACTCTTTGCAGAAATATGTAGGGAAGCAGAATTGAGCCCTGCCTTTGTTCATGATCACACAGGGCTTGTGCTCCTGTACTTTTGACTGACTATGATGTCTGTCAATTACTATATTTGAGTCAATCTGTGGTTTGACTTCTTACATAAGTTCCCATCAACACCTACTCTATGCAAAGGGGCCTCTCCCCTCTGCAGCAGTCTGTAGGGATTTTGTGGTCTGAGCTGCTTGAAAAGTAGCAGGGGTGCAAAAGAAACCAGCCAACCAATTGTAGAGAGGTGGTGTAGTGATACCCTTGTCCATTCCCTTCTTTTTGATGCTCAGTGGCTGCAATTCAGTTTCCACCAGTGAGTTCTCACAGGACTGACTAACCTGCTTGTATAACCTCATATTCTTCTGCAACATGGTCACCTGCTCAGTGGATGAGAGAAAGGCTGTGGGTATTGTCTATCTGGACTTTAATAAAGCCTTTGACACCATCTCCTACAGCATTCTCCTGGAGAAACTGGCAGCTCATGGCTCTGATGGGCATGTGCTTTGCTGGATAAAAAACTGGCTGTATGGCCAGGACCAAAGAGTGGTGGCGAATGGAGTTAAATCCAGTTGGTGTTTGGTCACAAGTGGTGTCCCCCAGGGCTTTAGTAATGGGACCATTTCTGTTTAATATCTTTATAGATGACCTGGATGAAGGGATCAAGTGTACCCTGAGTAAGTTTGCAGATGACACCAAGCCGGGTAGAAGTGTCAGTCTGCTCGAGGGTAGGGAGGCTCTGCAGAAGGATCTGGACAAACTGTCTGGTCAGCCAAGCCCAGAGAGTTGTAGTAAATAGAGTTAAATCCAGTTAGCAGCTGGTCAGCAGTGGTATCCCCCGGGGGGCAGTTTTGGGACTGGTCTTGTTCAATATCTTCTTGAATGATCTAGATGAGGGGATTTTACTCTGAAGAAAAGAGAGGCACCTGGAGGTGTTGATTGACAGATGGCTGAACATAAGGCAGCAGTGTGCCCAGTTGGCCAAGAAGGCCAATGGCATCCTGGCCTGTATCAGGAACAGTGTGGCCAGTAGGACCAGGGGAGTGATTCTACCCCTGTACTCTGCACTGGTGAGACCCCATCTCGAGTACTGTGTTCAGTTCTGGGCCTCTCATTACAAGAAGGACACTGAGGCACTAGAGTATGTCCAAAGAAGGGCAACAAAGCTGCCGAAGGGCCTGGAGCACATGTCTCATGAGGAGGAGCTGAGGGAACTGGTGTTGTCTAGCCTGGAGAAAACACGACTCAGGAGAGACCTTGTTGCTCTAACTACCTGGAAGGAAGTTGTAGAGAGATGGGGGTCAGTCTGTTCTCTCAAGTAACAAGTGATAGGAGAGGAAATGGCCTTAAGTTGTGTGAAGGGAAGTTTATGTTAGATATGAGGAAGAATTTCTTTACCAAATGAGTTATCAGACACTAGAACGGCTTGCCTAGGAATGTGGTTAAGTCTCCATCCCTGGAGGTATCTGAGTCGTGTAGAAATAGTGCTGAGGGATATGGTTTAGTCAAGATCTTCTCAGTGTTAGGTTAATGATTGGACTAGATGATCTGAAATGTCTTTTCCAAACCAGGAAATTCTGTGACTGTGGTCTCTGCATCTGATTGTGATCTGATATCCTTGATGCTCATGTGGTTGGCTGGTGGAATGTCCAGGGAAGGACATCCTCCCTCTTGTGCTTCTGCAGAAATGTTACATTTCTGAAATGAAATATGTTCTTTGCATGTCAAATGGCATGGAGCATTTTCAAAGCTCTCCTGGCAGCTACAGGCTTGGCATACTGCATACTGAAGAGCTGCCAAGGGCAAGCATTTAGGAAAAAAAAAAAAAGAAAAAACCCAAACCTTCACAGGCAACTGTCAGAGTTTGGTGCCAGATTAATCAGAACTCCCCATTGTCTCTCTGAGACAAACGCTCTGATTAAATCTATTGTTGTTGGGCTTGATGGGACAAAGTGTTACTGAGTTACATCATAGCTCTAATGTGGAAACTGGAACACAACACAATTTATGATGGAATGTTCCCTGGTATTGTTCAGAAATATCACCACAGAAGAAATTTGTGAGAATGATTATTTGAAATCTGCTGGTCTAACAGTGGCTTGAGCCCAGCTCCAGGATGTCTAGCTAGGCTCTGCTCCATAGCTTAAGTAAACTGCATAACCTCCCTGCCTCTGCTTCAGCCTTTATTAGTAGTGGTGTTAAAGTACTTGTCTGCCTTCCTGCAAGCTTTGCTCATGCTTCCAGCTGGCTCTGGTTCATGCACCAGTGCTGATGTTACAGACTGTTGCCATGTGCACCAGGCTAGTTGCTTCCTCTTCCTTCTCTCTAATCTGGTCATCATCCTCTTATCACTGTAGCATTTTAGAGATGACTTGTAGTAATTCTGGGTGCTGTCTGCTCTACTTGTGGGGGAATTGCTTCCCATGGCTGTCATGATCCAGACCCTCTGCTGCCTGCCAGGGCTTAGAGCCACAAGGTGGGCAATGGAGCAGATGGGACTGCTCCATTGCCCTGGCTCTACCATACTGCTGGGGCTGATGTGGTGGGCAGAGCCTGGCATCCACAGCTTCCACAGTGTCCTGCATGTCTGTAATGTGAAGCCATGAGAAGAGCACTGTTTAAGGACTGCCTGGTCCTACACATGGAAAAGAAGCAAGTAAAGTGTGGGTTGTGCTAGAGGAAACAGTGATGAGGCCTCAAACTATTGCAGGACATGAAAAGGTGGGAATCAAACTGTCTTGTCTACCTGTGACTCTTAATAAAGGAGATCTATCCACGAGAGACATTTACTGCATGGGATTGAATCCAAATTTTGTGCCTTTAGTTTACCTCCACCCAGACAGAATCCTGCCCGGTTCTTGGGAATCCTTAGCTAACAGAGCTTGTAGAGGTGACAAAGCACACCGGATAACTTGAGCAACCTTTCATTCATCAGTATGAAGCTGAAGATTGAAATGCAGAGAGGTCAGCTAACTCTTCACTGACAGATACAGGATCATGTAACAAAACAAGGTTTGTGTTGGATGCCTTCTGACATTTGATAACTGTACACAAAGAAACAAAATATCTCATCTACTTCATTTGCAAGGGAGAGAACTATTCATTCTGAAAATCCTTCTTCCTTTAATTTTACAGTAATTTGTATTTTAAATTTTTATTGTCATGAACAACTGCTTGCACATGATATTTCACAAAGCAAACTAAAAACATTTTTTCAGAGACATTAATCTTTTGCTCCATTGGTTATATGTATGGTTGTTGCTAAAACCTAGTTCTGCAGTTTGAAAGCTCAACTCTTATCTCTGTAAAATGTCATTGCGTTAGGGGACAGGAGACTTAGGAAAGCAATTAACAAAACATACAGGGATCTTAAATAGAATTGGAGTAGGATGTAGCTGGTCAGGTTTATCATGATAGTGAATTAGATGTCTCTTTTCTGTAATTGTTTGACATGCTCTAGGCTCCCAAACTCCGAGGAAAATTTTTCCATGATGCCAAAAATGCTTAGCCTTTGAAGGACTACTATGACCTGGCTGAGTTACCTCTTCAAATGCCTTTCTTCCTCCTCATGCTGTTTAGGGTGGAGAAGGAGGTTGTGCATCTCAAAGGCACACGAGTTGCTGTATATGTCCAAATCATTTCTAATTTTTCTGAATACTGAGGATGACTAAAAGCAGTCATGGTGGTGCTCAACTCCTTTGTATAGAGTTCTGTTTTGGGAAGCATACATGTGCAAAGTACTTGAGTGTATTATAACTTACCTTGAAGGCCTCTGAAAAATTTCCTCGTTTCCAGGATCTTGTATCTGAGAAGAAAGTTATGGTCACCCATGACTTATTCTGGGATAGAGGGGTCCAATTCAAAGAAGTACAAATTAATTACACAAAAGTAAACATTTTGTAGTTACATGAAAACCTTGATCTTTGCAAGGAAATGTTTTTTTCTTCCCCCCCACGAATGACCAGTGTAAATTTACAGTACTCTGGAGCTTAGAATAGAGTGGAGAAGGAAGTTTTCTTTGTGGTGCTCTGTCTCATATTCTGCTGGGTTAGGATCAGATGAGGCCAGGGAGCTGGGTGCAAAGTGGACTTTAGCAACATGTATGAACCATCTTCAGTATAGTTCTCACTGGCACATCTGATGCTGGCTCATCGAGTCTGACCATTGGAAAGGAGACCCTGGACCCTCAATCTTATATTTCTAAATAAAGGAGGAGCATGGCAGGACCAGTAGCTGGTTTTTAGCAGAACGTCTTCATCATTTCCTTCATCTCTTCTTCTCTTGTCTTTGCCATTTTCTCTTCTCTTCTTTTTTCTTTTTCCCCCTATCTTCTTTTTTTTTTTTTTTTTTCCCCCCCCCTTTTTTTTTTTTTTTTTTTTTTTTTTTTTCCCCGACCCTCTTCTTTTTTTCTTTTTTTCTTTTTTTCTTTTTTTTTTATCTCTGTTTTGTTTCTCCTTGGTCTGGGAGGGGGAGTGAATTCTAACCTAACCATAAAAAATTGCAACCTGTGGTATTAGCAGGCAGCTTTCTTGTTGTAATCTCCTGGATCATGTTGCCATAACTTTGTTGGCATTTTGGCCATAAACACAACACTCTCACTTAAGACACACAGATCATACTGTATGTTAATTTTGCCTGCCAGTAAAGGGTTTTTCTTTGATGTGTGTGTTTAAATGAGAAGCTACTTGGAAAGTTAACATGTGGCATTAGCAACCAGTTGTAACATAACAGCAAAGCTAAACTTAGTAATAGTGAAAGGGCATAAGCCAAGTACCTAAACTAGCAGATGAAAGTCATTAGTGTTACCAAAAATGTTTTGTCAGTGATACTGAAACAATTGAGAGCAGTTCAGCTGACAGCTTGAAGATTGACATTAGGACCAGAAGTGTGAACAGAAATTAAAAGAAAATAAAATGAAGTGATAGAACTACTTCAAAAAGGGAGATGACTGCATAGATTAGTTTCCTCATCAGTTGATGGAGTTAGCTTGAATGCCAGCTGGTGAAACTACACCACTGACTTCCACAAGACGTGACAATTTATGCCCTCTGACAGCTCCCATTTGGGGGGCTTAGAGAAAGTCTTTGTTTAGATCTGAGAATGTGCTGTGCCATTCAGAGCTGGTGTGTCATCTGAGCTGCAAACCCAGTGCAACAGGCATGGCAGAAGATGTAAATCTTCTGCTGCAGAATGTTAAAGCCATTAGGGTAATAAATTGTCTCTGTGTATGGTAACCAGAAGTTACCGTGGCACTTCTGGGTTTCCAAGCTGACTGAAGCCACTGATAAAGTAGGGAAAATGTGGAGTGCTATGGGATGTATCCTTGGACAATACAGATGAACTACAATAAAGGAAACCGCTGAAAATGTGTGCAGTGCTCTGAAGACTGAATTCAAGACAATGTGAACTAGGAGTGTGTGCTCTTATCCCAAGAGGGGAAGAATAAAATAGTCTAAAAATGTTTTAGAAATAGCATCTCAACATAGTTGCAAGGACACCACAAGAAATACCAAAATATTAGTTGGGGAGGTCCCAAAGATGGAAAATAGTTGACCCAGAAACGCCAATTCTTCTGGAGAGAAATGAGATTAGAGTATGTCATAAAAACACAAGGAATAGGGGAAGGAAAGCCCACCAGCAGTGAAGCTGATCATAAGACCTGAGCACTGAAACTAAGTATTAAAGCAATGTATAACCAGGCAAAACAGTGATCTGGGATGTTAACGTGAGAATCTCCAGTGAGGTGATTTTTGTCATCAGTGAAAATTAAGGAGGGAAAGTAGCTGAACAGACAGGACTGAAGCCTTCCCAAGGGGGTAAGTAAGGGAGAGTAGCTTGATGTGCCCAAAGGGAATAAGATGCCTTCTAGCATTAGGAAAAACATCAGTGGTTGATGGGAGGAATGTGATGCTAGACCCATGCCTTCAGAGAGCAATACATGCCAATTGTTTGATTCAAGAATACAGACATGGCTTTTGGTGGATAACAACATCTGCTGGGATGTAACTGTGTAATGCTGTTACCATGCATGCTGATTTAACTGGGTATTTTTCTCAAGATCCAGGGTTGTAAATGTCTGTAACTCCTGTTTTCATGAGATTATTTACTATACTCTGCCTTTTCTAGAAGACATTTATCAGACAGACTGTCAGTGTTCGGAACAAATCTTTCTTTGATATTTTGGATATAGTCAGATGATAACTTTAGCTAAGTTGGCTTTAGCTAAGTTGAAGCTGAATAGGGCTCAGGAGTCACTCTGGGCAGAGGTAATTGGAAGAAACTCTCTGTATTCAGTAACGCATCTCTGGCCCACTCCCTGCCTTCCAAAATCACACCATCACCATTGCATGAGAAGCTGAAATGCCTGAAATAGGTAGTGGCTCTAGAACAGTGTGGAACCAGAAGTAGTTTTACTCTGATGGCCAGATCCAGCACCTGGCACAGGCAAGACCTTGACACACATAGGCTAGGTTTCCACACTAGGAAGACCTGGATGTGTTAACCTGTAGGGAACTATGGCATTATCTGTTAAAGAAGAATGACACCTGGTAGATCAGACAGCACAAAACCCTGGTCTTGGTCTCTGGTTTACTGCTGTTTAATCTGTTTAATTTTCCTGAATCATTCATTGCCTTCAAGACCCCTCATATTCCTCTTTACCTGTTGAAGTGGACAAATTATGCAGATTATCCTGGCTGCAATCAAACTGTGTCCCATCCCACACAGATTTCCCCCTCCCTGGGGTTTACCTGGAAATGATCCTGCCCAAAATTTCTGTTTGCAAGCTTTGCTTTGGCTATGGGTATTATTTGCAAAGCTTCCTACATGCTCTGAATTCTGATGGCTTTTCTTTAAATCAAACTAGAATCAAAAGAAACTCCCTATCAATGTTTTTGGTGGCTTCTACTGAAGTGCATCAAATGCTGAGCAAGAGCCAAGCAACAGCCTATGGTAGGTGGGAGCATGCCTCAGTGAGCCATGTCTGGGCTCTTTATCATCTGGGAAGCAGAGGCTGAGAAACACTTGAGGTGACTGCATAGATGTCAGGGCAGACACTGGAGCAGTGTCTCCACTGAACAGAAGGTGTCTTTGTACTGCATGTCTTCCCTCACGCTCTGGCACTTGGAAAGAGAAAACCCAGGTTCCTGATAATTGGAGTTGTCAGTGGTTCTTTTGTTTCTCCTGGCTTTTTCCCTGTTATTGCCACCCCCCTTCCCCAGACCATGTGCATTGATGGTTTGAGGCCAGAGTTAAACATATTTTCAGTAGCTACCATTAGCCATGATGACCTGAGGTGCTCTCTATTTACTAAGGAATAGCATTTTTCCTTGATCTCCTCTGCCTGCAGTTATAAAATTTACTTGGGCCAGAAGATGGTTACTGGCTCATAAACAGAAGTGTTCTCCAGTAAAACCTCCGGTTAGCCATGATGGTTTCTGGCAAAGATTAACATGCAGGTACAGAGTGTAGCCCCATGCTCTGGTGTCTCTTGAGCAGTAGAGCCATTCCTGGGTGACAGCTGTCACCAGTGAGAACCACAGGTGCCTCTTTGGCATGTGCTGCAGCCCAGTGTATGGGCAGCTTCTATTCCCAGGGTGTCTGAGCACAAAGTGTAAGCTGCCTGTGAGGGCAGGGGCTGGAAGGGCTGTGGGCAGCACCTCAGCCATTACAAACTAACTGCTTTCTGGTCCTCCAGCCCCAAGCATACTGAATCATAGAATGATAGGGGTTGGAAGGGACCTCTAGCGATCATAGAGTCCAACACTCCTGCCAATGCAGGAACACCTAGGACAGGACACATAGGAACAGATCCAGGCTGGTTTTGAAAGTCCCTAGAGAAGGAGACTCCACAACCTCTCTGGGCAGCCTGTTCCAAGGCTATGTCATTCTCACAGTGAAGAAGTTTTTCTACGAGTTGAGGTGAAACTTCCTGTGTTTTACCTTGCTACCATTACCTCTCATTCTATTACACGGCACAACGGAAAAGAGACTGGCCCCTTCTACTTGACACCCACCCTTCAGATATTTGTAAACATTAATAAGATCCCATCACAGTCTTCTCTCCAGGCTAAACAGCCCCAGGGCTCTCAACTTTTTCTCAAAGAGAGATGTTGAAGTCCCTTCATCATATTTATAGCTCTTCATTGGACTCTGTCTAGTACTTCCCTGTCTTGCTTGAACTGGGGAGCCCAGAACTGAACACAATACTCCAAATGTGGTCTCACTAGTGCACAGTAGATAGGGAGGAGAACCTCCCTCAACCTGCTGGCCCCACTCTTCTTTATGCACCCCAGGGTACCATTGACCTTCCTGGACACAAGGGCACATTGCTGTTCCATGGATAACTTATTGTCCACCAGGATGCCAAGGTCCCTCTCTATCAGGCTGCTTTCCAGAGGGTCTACCCCTATCCTATACCAGTACCTGGTGTTGTTCTTCCACAGTTCGAGGACTCTACAATTATCCTTGTTGAACTTCATTAGGTTTACCTCTGTCCAGCTCTCCAGTCTGTCCAGATCTCGCTGGATGGCAGCACAGCCTTCCAGTGCATCACCCAGTCCTCCCAGTTTAGTATCATCAGCAAACTTACTGAGGGTACACTCAATCCCTTCATCCAAGTCATTGATGAAGATGTTGAATAAGACTGGACCCAGAACTGACCCCTGAGGAGCACCATTACTTACAGATTGCCAGGTGGACCCTGCACCACTGATCACAACTCTCTGAGCTCTGTTGTTCAGCCAGTTCTGAACCCATCTCACTGTCCACTCTTCTAACCCATACCTCCTGAGCTCACCCACAAGGAGGTTATGTGAGACAGTATCAAAAGCCTTGCTGAAGTCAAGGTAGAGAACATCTGCTGCTATCCCTGCATCCATCCATTCAGTCACACCATCACAGAAGGCTATCAGATTAGTCAGATATGACTTCCCTTTACTAAATCTATGTTGTCTACTGTTGATAGTTTTCTTTCCTTCCATGTGCTGAGATATGATCTCCAGAATGAGAAGCTCCATTACCTTTCCAGGGATGGAGGTGAGGCTGACTGGTCTGTAATTACTAGGGTCTTCCTTCTTGCCCCTTTAGAAGACTGGATTGATGTTGGTTTTCCTCCAGTCCTCAGGCACTTCACCTGTTCTACATTATCTTTCAAAATTGATGGAGAGTGGTAGAGCAGCAACATCATCCAGCTCCCTCAGCACTCGTGGGTGCAGCCCATCAGGGCCCATGGATTGGTGTGTGTTCAGTTTACAAAAGTGATTTAACCCTGTACTCATCAACCAGTGGAGTGACTTCCTCCTTCTGAGCTTTCATTCTTACTTCTGGGGTCAGGGATTCCTGAGGGTTGGTCAAATTGTTGTTACTGGTGTCTCTGTATATCACTGCTAACAGATGAGGTTACACCTTGGCACGGGACCTGCTGGTTGTTCTCTCTGTCTTGAACAGAAATAACCCCACCCCTCTTTGAACACTGCCCATCTGGCTATGCCTAGAAAGACTAATCTCAAGACATGGGTACTTGTTCAGTATTTGTGCTAACATGGATTCTGTGCTGCAGGGAAATTCAAAAACACATGAATGAGGCATTATACCAAAATATGTTATTGGTGAAGGTTACCCTATGGAATCCAAAATCTAATATCAGTTTAATTCTAGAGACAGCTGACTGTGAGCTACACCTGTGGCTTGTGATGACCACTTCTCTACATTTTGTTATAGTGCTGCAGAAAATGGATGATGGCATCAGCAGTGACTGTGTAGGAGTGTGAGCACTGGCCTCTGGACAAATGCAGCAGCTAGGATCTGGTCACTACTAGGTCTTCATGGCAGTGGGGCAGGACGTAGGGGATCTACCATCTCTGAGGAAAATGTATTCCTATACTTCATAACCAGGGTAGAGTTAGCTTCCCCTTCCTTCTTCTGGGACACAGATGCCAAATCTCCACGCTTTCTGGCTGTTATGCTCAGCTAGTCTGGAGCAATCCCTCACTAGAGCTGTTTTACATCTCTGGTGACATTCAGTCAAGGAAAATAAACTAAAACCAGAGGAGAGGCAGAGAAGCATACCCAGGGCAACCAGAATAACAAAAGGGATGTATGGCACAGGGAAGATGAAGGAACATGGCTTGTATGTACATTGTTGCCATAATAAACAAAGTAAATTGGCAAAGGCTGGGATTGGATATGGCTGTCCCTGTACTTTAATTCCTAAAGAGACTTTACTACATTTGCCAGAAATAGTGAGGTGCTGGACTAAATGACCTAGTGGGTCCCTGGTTTCTAACTTCAGTTAGAAATTGCATGTAAATATGCAGGCATGTAAGATTCTTCTTTGGAAAAAGTGGCTGGTAGCACTAGTGTGATTTCTGCCAGGCTTTACACTAGTCTGTGGAAGTTAGGACTTGCTGGAAATGTCTGGCATGACATTCCAGCATGTCACTGCAACTTGCTGTACTCCCTGCGTGCTGCATAGTGTGCAGCCATCCCTGCTTGGTGGAACTGTTCTGATCATCTAAACCAGCATGTTGTTACCCCTGCATTTTTCTTACCTTCTCTGGTGTGTGGTGGCTACTTGTTGGAAACTGTCTAAAGTGACAAGTGACTGAGGATTTTGAGTGCTAAGGTTGAGATATGCCTTTGGACACCCTAATTCTCCTCCTACTGGTATTTTAAAGTAGCAACGTATATATTCACATGCCACCTGTAGAAAACACCCTATGATTTAGCAGTAGGAAGGACCACATGCAGATAAGCATGACAGGAGGGGAAGCTGCATTGCTGCTCTGCCCAAACTTCACCTACCTGTAGCACCTTGACTGGCACTTGCCTTTGCCTCCAATTTTGTGGGAGGTAGTTGATGTTGAGGTGAACTGAGGACACATTTACAATTGCTCATACTTTTATATATGGGTTATCTGAGGTGCAGTTTATACATGTGGAAGTACAGTAACCCCAGACAGATGGTAATCAATGTTACTGGCAAATAGGATCTACTTATTGTCACTGTTGGGAGTAGTGTACAATTAAAAGGATTTCCATAGTACCCAGTGTGGTGCTTCAAGGATCATTTGCCATTAGCTTTCCTTGCAAGAGACTGATTGCTGATAGAAAGGACATAAATTTCAACCTGTTTGAACTAGCTGTAGCTAGTTTTCCATAAAACACATTATTGTTTTGAAACCAAGGAATGCTCTTTAGAAATGATGGTGAGAAGGGAATGGCAAACATTCAAATGCAGTTGAAGAAGTTCTGGGTATGTTTTTTTTTGCATAATGAACATAATGCATGAATATGTGTGTGTGCATACATACAGGTAGTGCTTTCATTTACATCATTCTTGACTCAGTTTTCAAGGGTCAAACAAATACCTACAAAGATAGCATATTTTAATGTTATTTTGATCATCTGTATAAATTTTTGCTCTTTCAGTGACAAGATGGAAATTATTCACATGGAGATACGGTAATTGGAAGTTTATTGCTGTAATTCTTCTGTTTTATTTTTAGAGTCAGGCTATGCAGTGTGCAGATGCTGACACTGGAAAATATTGCTTTACTATTGCTATATTGCAGCACCTGTTGTATAACGGGCTGAGAGTCACTTTTTTTTTTAAATTCTAGAGGACTTGTATTTGAAAATCAATGTATTCAGCAATATACAGTCCCTGTAAGAGCATTAACTTCCTCTGTGAAACACAGATCTCCTCTATCCTAGTTTTAAGATTGTTAAGCACCCATGAACAGGATTTTGTATGTGACACATTTAAAGGGACTCTAAGTTGTTCTTCCATGAAACCATGTATAATAATTGGCTACAGAGCTGACCAGTCACATTTTCAGACAGCTCCATGATTTCCACACACATGCCCACATTCATACAAGGCTCCTCCTTACATGGGTTGTATAAGACAACATCAGTTCCACTAGCAAAGGTGGTGTGCAGTTTGAGTTCTCACCCTTGCCTTTGCTGACAGTAGTTTTACAGTTGGGAATGATTACAAACCTAGCCGAAGTGTTTCTGCAGAGTTTCTGCAACAGGGATGAACTCCCTTGTTCCTGCAGGAGCTTTCAGAAAAACATTCCCTGTAATACACCCAGATCATCTTGTTTGGATTAGCATGTTGTCAGTCTGGTTGTTGCTCCTGCTCATCTTTAATTTCTAATCTAGTTACAAGCTGGGAGTTATTTGATTTGGCTCTTATGTAGGACTCGTGGCAAAACTGTAATGCTTTTAGAATCATATACTGTGTGACTGAGAGTGAAAAAGAATGCCCAGTTTGGAAGTATACTTTTTAAGAGCGTCTCAGTGATGATAAAAAGTGAAAACTTGAAATCCCTGCCAGACAAGTCTGAGAAATACAGTTTTATGAGATATTTAAGGAAATTGCAAAGATTTTTTGAGGGTAGAATTGGCATTCATTTCAAATATATTTACCTGTGTTTTAGAAAGATTGCTCTTGGGGTTTTGTGATCTAATGTGGCTTGTGCTATAGACGTCCACAATGATTTTAATAACTGATTCATTACCAGTAGTCTAATTCTACTCACCAAAGACATCTTTAACAGGCATACGAGTTCTCAGAGGGAACTTAAATTACATTACACAAATGAGATACTACCACGTATGCAACAGCCGCATGACTGGTATTTTTACTTCAGTTAAAATATAACCAAAACATTATCCTTTGCACATGGCTGTATGAGAGACGGAATCATGTGCGGCAACACAAACATAGTGGTACTACCATAAAGTTAAGTGGTTGTTAAAGGATTTAAGATACAGCATTCAAAGACTGAAAAAGGCACTTCTTATGTGGGGATATTAATCCCTGCAGTTCTAGTAAATATAGTGTATTATGCTATGTTATAGTATAGTTTACTATGCTCTTTGTAGTGCTCTTTTTGTCATAGCCAAAGCGACTGGTGTGTATCTGAAGTGCAGTTTTAAAGTGCCAATAGTGCTTTTGGAAGTTGGCTGCATTTCAGCGGTGGTGAAGTATGTGACTAAAATGTCAATAGATTTGTAGCTTATAATTCTCTCATTCATTTCTCTGTTCATCTGGATTATGCTGCTTTCTTTGGGTATTGGTGAGATTCTTAATGGCATAGTACCTTCACCTCTAGAGATTTTTAAAGAAATTAAAAAATTAATGTTGCATATGAAAGTGACCCAAAAATGGAATTGGGATTGTAGAAGCCTCTTTTTATAGTAAGAGATGTAAGAACTTCCCTCTGTCTTTATAATTTACAGCAGGGTAGGCTGACTTTAACATGCTAAGTACTAGCAGAAGCCAGAGTTGTATGCCAGTTCTTCTTGAAAGAATAATAACATGAAGTGTTTGCAGCCAGCTGAAGAGAGATGCTGGAATTTGAAAATAAAGCATAACTTTCAATGGGAAGGTGATTAACCAGATGTGGTTGATTATCTGCCTCTTGATAACTATTGAATGGGGTCCTTGCAGAAAGGCATCTTTTAAGTCATACCAAGGTACTCTGTTAAGCAGAAAGAGCCATTTCAGTAAATAGAAGGACAGCTGACAAGAAAGAACTGGCTTTAACTTCTCTGAATTGTCAGGGTATTAGTGTGTTTTTCAGCCATGCTGTTTATGAAGTTCAGTATACCTTCCTCAGTGTTCAGTCCTGGGAAAAGGCTCAAGCACTTACTGGGCCAGATGCTTGAAGTTTGATGTTTATTCCTTTCTGCTACATTCAACGGGTTTTATGTCATTATATTAATCATAATATCTAGACATTTCTCTCCATGATGGTCATTTTGATCCTTTCTGGGGAGGGAAGGAGGTGCATATGTGTGGTTTTGCTTTTTCTCCTCTTTTGGAAAGAGGTGTCCCTTGTATAGTGAAGATGGGGGTATGTGATGGAGAAACCTAGCTTGAGCTTTGAGGCAACAGCTCATTGGAAATACTGGGCTGAGAATTTGCCAACAGCTGAGTCTTTGGGTACGTTACAGACGTACAGAATTTTATACTCCACCTCTTGGCAAACACACTTATTAGTCCTCCATTTAGTAAAAAATCCAAATATGTGCTGGTAGGAAAAAATAGCAAGGGAAAAGCTTTTGCTTAATACTAAGAACATGAGAAAGAAATGAGAACATGTAAAAAGTACTTTGGAAACATTTGGGTGAGTGGTGTATGAATGTACCTTAATTAATTTGTAATAACATATGAGTGTACATCATTACAAAGTATTACAAACCCTGAACTCACAAGAATGGAAATAAAATCGTAGTTTTGATCATACTCAGGTGTTCCTGAGATGATGAGTTAGCTTTTTGTTATATACAAATGGCACATGCTTCTCACCTTCCTGGATGTGCCAAGCAAGACTCCCCGAAACTTAACTGGAGGTGAGGAAATGAAAGTGCTCAGTCCTGTGGTAGAACACAGGGAACATGTGCTAATGGAACTCTCAATAGGCTTTAATACCTACCAGCTATGTTAGGATAAGCTTCATCCCCATGAATAGATGTGGAATGGATGAGGTATGCAGTATTTCAGGCTGGCTCTGCCATCAGCAAGTGGCTAATAGTTGGGGCTCCCAGAATGGGCAGCTCTGTTGCCAATAAAAGTGGTGCTCTCATGTTTTTTAAAGGCAGGCAGTGCATCCAACCTGATGCATCTGCAAAGATGGGTTTTAATAAGACTGCTGCTCTGCTCTGATTTCTGATGTCCTTTACTGGAGTCCACTTGGGTAGGAGAAAGAGTCTCACTGTAAGAGGCAATTGATGTGAAGACTTAAGAGGATGTCAATGGATCCATCTTAGAAAATCAGAAAATGAAATACTTTACAAACAGTATCTTGAGAAGCATTTTCAGAAGAGGTGTAAATGATTTATATTGGCAGGTAAAACCCATGGAAAGAGGGTGGGAATGCCTAGAGCATTGAGAGTGCTCAAACAACTGCCAGTGCTGTGCATGCAGACCACAAAGATGAATATAGCTGTGCTGCTGGAAAGGCAGTGAGAGCACACGGCTGGGAAACGCAGGGAGGGACACGCACACTCCTAATACCATCTGTGCCTGAACACAGTGTCATGTCTGGCCCATTCCCTTCCTCCTGGCAACGGCTGAATGCATACAGAACTCCTCTCTCCCTGTGACAAGATGTAGGGAACCCCAGCTCTTCTGTGGTCTCCAGTAAATACAACTCTTAAACTCCCCCCAGAATTGTCTCACCCTGGGCATGACAGCCCAAGAATTTTTAGGGCAGGGCTTCCTTCTTAAAAAATTCTGGCACTCTGGAATGCGCTCGTGGCTACAAGGATCTTGTGTTCTCAGCTGACTGCAGCACAAATTGGTGAGGAGAACTAAGGTCAGTGAAATGTGGCAATGCTCTCCAGCACTTTGTTGCCTTTGCAGTGTCGGTCCTTCTTGATGCTCTTCTCTCTGTTCCCAAGTTCCCATGACCATTCTGGTTCTTATTGTGGGGTGGAAAACCTTCCCTTGGAAAAAAAGTTGTCTCTTGACCATCTGCCTTCATCTCACTTTTTTGTTTCCACATGAGTTACTGATCTGGTGCTGGTAGCCTTGAGCATTTTTTCCTAACAGGAGAGGCAGAAGCCACTTGGAAAAGCAGTAATGGAACTAGACTGATAATTGCTGTTAGTTTTGAAACATTTCTTCAGTCTCAACCAAGCAGAGGCCAGTAGGTGGACAAAGGAATGGCTGAGGAGCAGAACTGGTCTCAAGACTGAGAAGTTCGCTCATTAAAAGGTGAGCCAGTCATCTGTGTGGTGCAGATGGATTATCTGAAAAAAGTATCAGTCCATAGACCTCTGTTTTCTTCAGCATGAGAGAAAGAGGGTGGTTTCTGAGCTTGTGGGTTGGAGCCTGCCTGAAAACTGTCCTCCTTGACCGATCCCAGTTGGGACCACCTCCCTCTACCTTGGCTGTGAGGTTGCTTTTCAAGCAGCTTCTACAGAGATCACTTTCCTGAAACTTAGAGGAAAAAATTTTTAATACTGGAAATGACCTGGTTCACCTCCAAATGCCTTCATGCAGGCTTTAGTCGGGGAATTTAATTTATTTTTTTAAGTAATGAAGTTGGCAATGGAGAGTTTTCTTTTCAGAACATATCATTAAATAGCCCACGTGCTGTGCTGGCCATTATGTGTGTGCCCTCAAGCCCTCTGTTGGACACGGTAAAAGGTGTGTCACGAAGCACTTTATTCCCACAGATGAATCAATTCACTAACCCATTTTTGAGCAGCAGCATTAGGTTTCCATCATCCATGACACCTTGAAGCACTGAATGGATCCGGTCTGTGGCTGGGTACTGTCTCAGAAGCCAAAATGACCCAATGACCATCCAAAATGGCTTTTTTTCTCCAACAGCGGTGGGCAAGAAGCTGCCTTGCCAGTGTGTGCATGGACTGCTTGTAAGGTGTTGCATTAAAGTCTCTTCCTAATGAGCTGCGGGATCTGGGAGCTGTGCATTAGCCTAATCTTTCCAGGAATTTGACTTGAAAGCTTACCGCATTTCCAAGTTTAGGACGTGCCCATGCAACAGAACAGTGGGTGTCTGAACTTCTATTTGACTGTATTTATTCCAGATATTTAATGGCCGTTGTTCCTGTGGGGCTTTTCAAAGTCCAGTATAATGTTAGATGTGCCAAATGCCATAAAAAAAGACTCATCAATCTTGATGGATTTTTTTCTGGCACTTTACAAGTTAGCCCTGGAGACTCATCCCTTTTATGAGCATATTATGTGCTTTTAAACATATATATAAGGACATTGAGGCATGAGTTGCGTTGCACTGACCCATGCCTGCAAGTGAAACAGTTGTATAAAACACACAGCCGTGTATTTTCCTGCTCACCATGATGGTAGGACTGCCACACCCTGCTGAGGCTGGCTGCCACCAGCCCTGCATCCCAAATCTCCATAGCTTGGGGCTGAGACACACTAACAGTGGGGGGAAGACGACGATGACCAGCCTCCTGCTGCGGAAGGACAACCCATCTCCTGCTGAGTCTTCTTGTGGTTGCTGTGACACCTGGGCCCCATCCTTTCCTCGCCATCAGACTGTTTTTGCCATTCCTGCCCGTCAGTGTACCGCAGCCATCAACATAGACATTCCAGGGGAAGTTGTGCAACTGTCCCTGTTAAATCATTAACTAGGACATTCTGGCTGTTAATTTTTTTATTTATTTCTGGATTTTGTGAGGGGAGGCACTCGTTGAACAAGGCAGGCTGAAACATATGCAGAGATCTGGCGCTCAGGCATGCACTGCAGGCTAATCCTTGCCTTCTGCTCATGATGCAAGCCACCTCGTGTACGTGAAGCTGAGCGGTTTAAGGCTATCCAGAATTGAAAACAGAATTTCCAGTGACCAGATGAGTGAAACCAGCTGTTACTCATAAGGAGCTCTGGCTTTGCTGTCTGAAGGTCCTGGCTGAGAGCTGATCCATGCTTGGTATTGCACGAGGCAGCGTGCTAGGCTGGCATGAAGAGCCTACCCTTGCAATGGGCAAAGCAAAGGCAACTGGGGTGACCTGTGGCGAGAGCCAGGACTTGGGCTTCTCTATGTGGTGAATTAGATTGTCACAACAAGAACCAAACCCCCATCCCAGTCTGAGGATTCCTGGAGAAACACCAGGGCTGGGACAGTGTGGAGAGACGACAGTCACAGGGCTAGAGCTGCAGGTAGGGTTTTCTGCCTCCAGCACATGAGTTTGTGCCTCTTGCACTGTGGGTCAGAGTTGTATTTTAGGAAAGTGCTGGTCCCAGCTCGCTCCTAGCTGGAGGTGGCTGGTGGGGAGATGACCTCTACTTCTGCCTCGATCTCCCACCTTGGGCCACATCTTGCTACTTAGCTAGGGCATGTGTTGGTTTAGGTTGGTATTTCAGCCACACAGATTAATTTCAGACACTTGCAGATTTGCAGTACTGAAACAACGTGGCTTGATCAGCAGAGTGGTATCTGAGTCTCTGCTGCTTTTGCATGGGGTCTACCATGTGCCCTCCTAAGCACCACTCAGTCACTCACCATCACCCTTTGCAAGGGGTATTCTTGAAAGTCTGAGTGATAGCAACTACAACAGGCAGCTTTTCAGCCTCCACTCCCATCCCTAGCTTGCAGGGTCCTGTAAGCAGTGCGAGGATCATTCCTTTCCCCTAATGAGAATGTAGGAGCAGAGGTGAGAGCTGTCCCTGGGGCAGAGCTAGGAAGGGGAATATGTGTTCCTAACTCTTCTGCCCTGTTCTGTTACCCCTGAGACCAGGAATGATGCATCAATGTTGCACCCAAAATATACTGAGCAAAGAAAAATTCAGTCTAGCAAACAATCTTATGCTCTACACAGAAATATTTGGGCTGTTTCTGCTGTTGGTTATAGCCATGCCACATCGTGGCTTCCCAGTGAAGTCACTGAGCCCAGCTGGGTGTAACTGAGGGTGGTGTTCATATTGTCTGGGCTAAATGTCAGCAAGGAAGAACAGCAGTTGAGCTAGAAGGATTTCTAAGCATTTCCCTTCTCCTGGTTGCACACAGCCCTCATTCTTGGAAACTTAAGGCAAAAGGACAAAAGCAAAGTTATTTTACATGGAAAGTACCTAAATGTTTTGTTCTTTGTGCATAGAAACGAACACAAATGAGCTCTGGGTCTTGTAAAAATCAACACCCAGTTTTCTGTGTATATAACCCAGCTGCTAGTAAAGCTTGATGACTTTTAACTCTACTTTGAGTTTAGGGGCTAAACAGGATCCGTTGCTCAGCCCATAGGGTTCCAGTCTATGCTCCTGAAGATGCCCAGGCAAGTTTTGGGCATTCCGCATGCCTGGCTGACCCCCAGCTCTTCTGTGGGTGAACTTCATTGCCTTACCGGACCCAGGACCTTGTGGGCACTTTGGAGCAAAGTTGGCTCTGTTTGTTGGGGAAGGAATCTGCCTCCATTAGTTACCACCAGCCTACCACTATTTCTTGAATTACTGTTTTTATTCCACCTTGGCAGCAGATGTCATTTTCAAAAGTCACGTGAAAGCACTAATTGGGGGGTTGGACGAAATGATCTTTTGAGGTCCCTTCCAACTGTGAACATTCAGTGATTCTGTAATTCTCCAGTGGCAGTGTAGAGGGCCCTGACCCATTCTCTGAGGAGAGCTGCTGTCAGATGAAAGTAGGTAAGAGCAGGTCTCCAAGCAGTTAAAGATTGGCATATTTACATTAAATGTTTTGCTAATGTTGGTCTTTCAAGAAACCAGTTGTAAAACTTGCTGCAGGGCTGCTTCTTTAACTGTGTGCTGTGTGCCAGACAGCAACCGAAGCCTTGTGTCCAGGACATGGGTTCATGAACTGCTCTCTAGGAAACTACTGCACTAGGCAAAGGCTTAGTTTTCTATACTTACTCTTCCGTTTTATTGTGAAACCTGTTCTGAAGTTCCTATATAAATTAGATTCCTTCTTGCTATTCTTTTCATGGTTCTTAGTTAAGACTTGATTTCTCAATTCTTGACTGCAAATTTCATATAGGGACCAATATTTCCAAGTCAGTAGGGAAGGGGACATTTCTATTTTGGTCTTAATGTGTTCTACCAGTAAGCATAGATACAATTACATTTTTTCACATACAAAATTATGTGAAACTAGACTTGGTTTATGTTCTTTATACATAGGATTGAACTTTTCTGGTGTACATGTATTTATAAACTGGAAGTATACCATCAGTGGGAAGGGAAAGTAACAACTTTTACTGTGTTTATGGACTGGCACACTTAGAGGCACACAACTTACACATGTAGAGAAAACTGCAAAGCTACAATTTCCCAGGCCACAAGATGATGTCTGTGGGACTTCCTAATCTGGCAGCTGTCAAACCTGCTGGGAACCTGACTGGGACGCACCTACAGCGAAGTTAGCCTCCATGCACCACAACACTGTCCTCAGTGCATGCATTACTTGGAGCTCTTCTGCAGGTCTCTCCTGCTCCCTTCTGGTGAAGTCTTGAAATCCAAACCAGAAAATATTTTCTTCGTATCTCAGTTTGATATCAGGATTGCTTTCACAAGCTCTATGGCCAACATAATCCTTTATGCTTAGTGGCACAGGAAATGAAGGGCAGGGATGAGTGTGTTCCATCAGCAAGTGAAACCTTTCATGGGTTCTGTTTCTCTTTCCTTTTCAGGGGAGAACCCACAAAGCTTCATGGTGAGTATTTTTCAAAGACTTTTGAGGTCCTGAGAGGATATGGGTCACTGTGTTGCAGTGCTGCATAATTTGCTGATGTCTTCTCCCCTGCTTGGGGCCTGCTTTTCATACCACTTCCTTTGCCTGGTTACTCTATTCCTAATGTTTAAACATGGGGACTTCCCCACTAACTTAACAGCCTAAACCTTGCAGTAAGGGCACAGAACTGTTCTTTTTTATAACAGCCCAGCTGAATTTGGTATAGAGGTAGGTTATGTCTCACAAGAGTCAAGAACTTTTGAAGTGACAAAGTACAGCACATTGCATTTCACTACCTGGGTGCTTGTCTGCAAATTAGTCTGCTTTTCTGGACCAAAACTAAATATACTGTTGAATTAAAAGAAAGAAAGAGCATTTATAACCAAAACTGAATTGTGTTTGTAGGTGAAGGTCTTACCTTAACCTGTTTTACATAATATTCAGCTGCTCTGATGGATTGAAAAACACCAGTGGGGACCTGTGTATGATTATTGTCCCCTTTGATAGACAAGAAACTTGGACATGGAGACACAACACTAAGTTCATATAAGGTCCTATAAGGAATTAAGGCCATGCAGGGAGCTCCAGGTCCTCTCTAGAGTGATGACCCTATCACCCAGTAATGGGAATCCTGTAATTGTTTGGGAAAGAGGACTGTACTGCATTCATATTTGGGATATCTCCCTTTTGTGGCCAATGCCACTGTCACCAGTGGTGGCTAGACCTGGAGAGGTGGCTGGCAGAACAAATTGTAGGTGCTGCTATGGATGCACATTGCAGTGCTGCTCTACTCTGGGGATACATTGAGCTAATACATACACCTGGCTCTGGCTGCAGTTCCCAGGGTGGAAAAAAATCATCTGTATTTGTAATCAAAGTTCTAACCTGAACAAACGATGACCCTAAACAAAAGACAGTTAAAAGAAGCCCAAAGTTTATTACCTAGCATTTTTTTTAAATCCCACCATGTTTAACCAAACCATACAGCTTTTAGGGGGTGTGACTCCTATCTTTAATCACTGAGATTTGACAACAGCAGGTAAATTAGCAGGTTGCAATACAAGAAACCTTTCCTAAAATGTCACTTCACTGATTCTGTTGCAGGGTTGGGACCTGACATAGGTGTATTTTGCAAGAACCTACCTGTGCTATGGATCAGCAATAGATTTGTTCACATGCAGTGGAGCTGTGCTAACAAATGTCCCCATGTAAAATGCTGTATCACATAGCTATATCACTCAGGGTGAACTGTCACAGCGAGAGGGCTTTTGTTAGTTTGTCTGTTTCATTTTGTAAGCTGCCTGTACTCATTTCTTTATGCTGATATATTTATATCAGAGAATAGACTAGCGTTATCTTCCTGTTATCTTGGTGTGTGATGTCAAGAATCTGGAAAACACTGGAGACTCTACTGAGAGTGAGTTAAGTAATAAACTGCATTTTTGAATTGTGCATCTGAGTTCTTGTGAGATCTGTCTCTCTTATCTCACACAGGATGCCTCAAGCCTTATGAATTCTGCCTAAAGTAACACTGCAGTGTAGGTTTTCTTTTAGTATAGATCCATGGGCTTCCATGGGCAGGATTGGAAGTTGTCTCCCTCATGCTGCAACAGCTAAGGTTTGGGCAACTGATTTTCAGCACTGTTTGCCACTGACTTTGTTATTTTTCTTCCTGGACTTCATTTTTTTCTCACTTTAGCTAAGAAGCAATAGGTGGAGATATGGGAGGCTTGTTCTGACCCATTGAGTTTAAGCAGCTGAGCTGCCAGGAGCACACAGCCGCTAGTGATCTCTTGTGGTTAATGAGCCCAGAACTTAGAGGGAGGTCCTGAGTCTTGCTGAAGGTCTGGGCAGAGGTGTCTTACTGCACAGACTCATCATATCCAGGTAGGGTTTACAACAGTTTGTCTTCTCCATGTATTGAAATATGCTGTCTTTTAGCCTTGAGAAAGAGCAAGAAGGGAGTTAACATATGAGCCTGTTTCTGTGTTGTTTAGATTCTGACATGTCCTGTCCAAAATTTTAATAGAAAGCTTACTTCTCTGTTCCTATGGGCCAGATACTCAGCTGGTGTAAACGCAAATGCCATTGCTGCTGTGTTCTTTGACGTAAGGTTAGGGCTTAGCTCATGGTGGTGTTGTGTCTGGGAATATTTTTATCCTTGAGAGATATTTACCCTCTCTCCCCCTCTGTGTCTCCTCAAGGGTTCTTTCTTCTCGGCAAACATACTCCTCTGACTGGAACATATGGGAAAAGTATTTTCTTCCATTCCTTCACCACTCAAAAACGGTCAAATCAATTTGGCTAAAATTAAAACCTTTTGGGTTGAATCTTAGCCTAGAAAACTTCATCTCCCAAAGGAATCCTTAAAGAAAGTTGTGAGTAATTTCCAAAAAAGATGGAGTTGGCTTGGAAAACAAAGCTGGAGCAGAAACCAATTGGAAAAGCTCTTTGATTTTGGTAGCACCCATGTCTTCTCATGTGCAAATCTCACTTTGATTGTAACATGAGAAGTAATGATGGCTGTTGACTTTTGTGGTTCTATGCAGCCAGCATGGTAATCAATTCCAGTGACCAATGTGTATCCTTCTTCACCTTGTTTTTTATCTGTGTAGGTCTTTGTGCTTCTGCTTTTGGCTGGAAATGTAAATGACTAAGTATTTTGTACCAGACCTTGCAGACTTAAAAAGGTCAAATAGCTTGGCCAAGCTTTCCAGGTTTTGGATTGTCTAACCTAACCCTTTGAGATTCACCCAGTTATATAAAGAGCTGGCATTGCAGTGGATAAAAAAGTGAAGGGCACAGGGGTGAATTAGCAAGAAGACTAATTTGTTGCAGTAAAACTTACCTGGTTTTGCCCTAATTTAGTGAATACTGTCATGGTAACTGACCTTCCTATTTGGGAATGAGCTTCTTCTTTAAATTTCTTAGATATTTATTTGATTCAGAGTAACATCTAAGCTTGGACTTGTACCATTTACAGTAGTGGGTAAATCACTGCTAATTTGTTGAGTTTGGTGTGGGAGAGAGCTAGCATGTGGTTGCAGCCAGGTGAAGAGCATTATCTGATTTGGTGTGGATGATTAGGACTTTTTGTCCAAACTGATTCATCCAAGGAGAGAACCTATCCAAGGAATGACAGCTGTTCACACCAGATGAACTTTCAAGTCCTGTAGCACATTTGATGTCTTTGTTATATGCATATTTCTAGAACTTTGTAGTGAGGAAATAAGACTGGCAGCTTGCATGGAATGTCTGTTTCACAATAGCCTTAGTTTCTCAGTAGAACTAGCACAGGTAGGACTGAAGTCTGGTAAAGTCTGCTTTCTTATGTGTCTTCAAAGCTTCCACAGCAAACCCATAGTCATGATTAGGGCAGTTCCTTGTAGCATGTCCAGCAGGGACATATGCAAAAAAGCTTTGCTTGAAGCTGAAAGATATACTTTATTTGACTGTCTTTATATCAGAATATCTAAATTATAGCTTCTGCTGTTTAAACCTCAGACTTTGCCTTTTGCAGATGTTCTCGCTCCTTTTAGCACTTGGAGCATGTTATTTTCTACTCTGGCCCAGTTTTTGCCACCACGTATTGTGGAACATACCACAGTGTTTAGATATGATATCACTAGGAAAAAGAGAAAAAGAGCCTTCTGGTAAATCCTAGTTGTTCCTCCAAATCCCATTGTTCCACAATATATGTACCTCGAGGGTTGGTTTTTCAGAGAATAAAAGACCCTCTGCAGGGTATACTTACTCACTTTGCACCCATTCTCTGCTTTGCACCCTGTACATCACTCAATATATTGCTTAAAGTGTCACCGTCACAGGCACTGGATATTCTGTTCCACTGCTTTGCTGGTAAAGAACCTCAGAATGAGTATCAGTATCTTGAAAACAAAACTCCTCTAGATTATCTTGGGGATATTTTAATTGCCTGTGAACTGGAAGACAGGATATGGACAGAACAGGTTCATGAGTCTGAAGTCCATCTCTCAGCTCTGAGAACTGACCTGCTGGATGTCTTTGAGCTATCTGCTTGGCAATGTGTGCCTCGAGGCCATCCTTATTTAGTCTACAACCAGCCTGTGACCTGTGCCTGAGGCATCATCCAGGGCATGCATGTTCTCATCCACTCAGGCACACGTAGCACCTTATTGTTCCCCTAGACAAAGCCACCTGAGCTTTCTACAGATAGCACAGGCAAGCAAGTGGGAGCTTCTGCTGTTCAAACCTGCTCTTTCAAACCAGGTTAGGCATGATGTCTCTTTTTCTCAGCTTTTCCCATCTGTCAGTCAGGAAACTGTGATACTGACCTTGTTTATTATATATTTTTTCCTTCTGCCAGGAATCCTAGCCATGCAGAAAGATCTCTTTGGTTCTTTTGTTGGGCTGACTGCAAAGAAAATACTGTCAGGGAGCAAAAGAATGATTTCTGTCTATCCAAAATCTTGGAATCTTTGTAGGAGATAGACATGATGGATGGATGGATGGATAGATAGATAGATAGATAGATGTTTTGAGGTGAACATGGGGTAGCTGCTGTAGAAAAAGCAATACTCCTCAGCAGCATATGTCCATACTCCTGCCCTAACATCACTGAAAGCCATTGCTGAGTGGTGCATATGAAGACTTATACGTTCATGCAAATGCGAAGATTTACTCCACCCTAAAAATAAAAGAGATTCTCCAGGTCATTGCTTTCTTAAAGTAGCTGTAGCCTTAATGCTTCTGGCATCTCTATGTTTTCACTCACATTTGTTTTCAAAATGCCCACTCATACCAAATTTCTGTTACAAACATTGCCAAGAAAGCAGAGCTGCAAAGAAATTATTAGTGGATGCAGCAGCCTGATAAGGATGAAAACTCCTACCTAAATTCAGGGTCAGCATGCTACAGAGGCACACAGGGAGTCCCTGAGGACAGAGATCTGAACAGAAGCTGAATTCCAACAGGATCAACGAAGGGCTGGTGTTTGTGCTGTCTTGTGTCCGTGCTGGTGTTAAATAATCCTTGGGTGTGCTCATCGATATGAAGTTCAATGTGTTGTCTTGTATTTAACACAATTTCCGAAATTCTGTCTCTAAACTTACTAGTTTTGTACTTGCATACTTACTTCAGCTTTTCATTGTCTGACACTTAATTCTGGGGAACAAAGTGCAGAAAGTGGGTTAGCTTTTTATTTACAAGAAAACAAAGAAAATATTCTTGGTTCACTGTAAATCAGGAATAAGGTGGGGAAAAGGCAGTTTTCCAGAAAGCTGGAGGTAAAGTTGAGGAAACTGCATCACCAAGAGATGTAGGTGACACAGTATCAGCTTGTGTTAAACTGGAAGGGATGACCATGGTCTCGTATGGCACTGCTTCAAGCCAGGGTGTGAACTGCTGCTGGACCTGCTAGTGTTCAGGAAGAAAGGGAACAGAATTATGCTGTCAGCTCCCTGACGTGAGTCAGAGTTGTCTCGTACATGAGAGTTGAGGAATAGTTCCTGCTAAGTGTCCTGGAAAGCGAATGTTGTTCTGAAATGTCCACTGAGTTGAATCTTTGTTGCTCTCAGATCAAACCCTGCCTGGACTCAGACCATGAACTTTAGCACATCTCGTGGAGATGGAAGGAGGCAGCTGTGTGTGCAGGCATCTTGCTGGGTTTGCGGTGTATGTGCAAAGGTGGGGCAAAAGCAAACTACTGCCATCGTCCCTACCTTTGCTTAATGCAAAATGCCCAGTGCAAACAATAGATTTGTTGTCTTCTTAAGCTGGCAGAGGGGTGTGGGAGGTGCAGCAGGCTTGTTTCTCAGCTTAGTTTGCACAGCACCTGGATGGAATGCTTTGGAGGGAAATACAAACTGAGCTTTCTGCAGGTGAGGACTCTATTTGTGCAGGAATCCCAGATATGGAAACATGAGACCAGATGCCTGGATTTCCCTGCATGCCCCATGGATTCACCATGATTGAGGGATGAGCCATCATCTCAGGGGGTATTTAGTTCCATGATTGACTTAGCAGGTCTGAAAATAAGTGGTTAATTTGTATTAAGTTTCACAATGATATTTAGGTTCCTAAATAGGAATTTGGGTGTATTGATAAGAATTAGGATCTTGACCAGTTTCAAGATCACACTGTGAATCTGTGATGTAACTGTGTCCTGAAAATAGGAGGTTTCTTCAACCCATTAGGCAACTGGAGAGGACCAGCTGTATTAAGAATTTGCATAAAAACATTGAGGGAAGTAGATAACGCAGTGGAAGATTTCTCATGCTTTAAACAAAAGCATTGAAGCAGTCTGTCTCTCTGTCCCTCCCACCCTCTCTATTTGATGTACCCAGATGGCCACGTAGTAAGTGCACTGTAGAAGACTAAGCCACAGCCTCCCTCTGCTGATCTCAGCAAGGTCTGGCTTGCTTGATCTGTTTGCTCTGGATTTCCTCAGGCACAGCCAGTGTGCACAGCTCTGCTTCTGACCACTGCTGTGATCTGAAGTCACATGGGATGTTTCACTCACTAACCCACCTCCAAATCCCAAACTTCAAACAATGCTCTGGCTGGAAATCTCATCCTTCAAATGTGGGTTGTGTTAGTTGAGAGCACATATAGAACAAGGAGGCTATTGCCAAGCGTGATGAAGTTCCAAGGAATATACTGAATTTGGTTAGATAAATGTAACTGGACCTCACCGGTTAACACCAGCTGAGGACTTGGGTCTTTGCGTTTTAGGGAGAACACAGTCAAAGCTGTCCTTTGACAATTTAGTTTTTTCTGGCTTTTTACAGGTTTCCCTGTACACACTAGATACTTTTTGTAATACTCTGTGGTGTAAACAGCTCTACACTGCAATATAACTTTCCTGTCCTCGGGTTTCACTCAAGTGATTCTCCTCAGTCCCTCCAGCACAGCAAAGTAAACTGCATTGTTTACAGAGGTGCAAAACCAGGAGGAACGAGGGAATTGGAAGATTCTCAGCACCCATCCCTGGCCCATGAACTAGGGACATTGCCTGCTCAGCAACACTGCCCACTCCCTCCCCCCACTATCTGCATCAGGAGCCATGTTCTGCCACCATAAGGGTGTGCAAATGCACAGGAGAAAGCATGAGGGATGCACTAGAAGCAGTATTTTAGTGGAAGAAAGGGCACTAAAAGCTGATTTCCCCCCCAGTACTCCTCAAGCAATGTCAGTGCTGGAATATGTTGGTAAGGCCAGCAGTGAAATGACTGGCCAGCTGGGGACAGAGCAGTGCCTGGCAATGGTCAAGCTTTACTCCCGTGTTTGTTTAGGTTGTGGGCGCTGCTTAGATTGACAGAGGTTGTCTCCTACTCTGTGTTTGTGCTGTGCCTGCTTCAGGGCTTAATATGGAGTAGTTATTTTGAAGACAGCATTCAGTGGACAGAAATTAGGGATCAGGACTTTCTGAATGGGAGTCCATATACACAGACATGAAATGGCAAGTAAGCTTGTAAGATTGACTTCGATAAACAGGTCAATACAGCACTAACAGGTCCTCACGGATAATGTTGTGGGTTGTTTCTTATGGGGACCATAGAGAGGGGAAAATGCACTTTTCTACCATACATTAACACAAAATGTATGTTGAGTCCAAAGCCATCCTTGTCCTTCTGTTCAACTTCTAAATAAATTGATTGATGTATTCATGTGAACATAAGGGCTTTTGTACTGTGAGTGGCTGGATGAGTCAGTGGAATGTCTCTCCTCTTTGAAGGTGCGTGGGAACAAGACCAATCTGTGCTGTGCAGGGTTTTGGGAGGTGCTCAAGCTAGCCTGGAGCAGACAGGTACATTTGTGGCTCCTAGAATAAGGTACATTTATGTCTCTTAGAATAGCACCTTGCAGAGATACCAGTTTAGGTGCCTGGTGAGGCATGAGGAGCACAGTTAATTATATGGGATTTAATTAAGGATGTCCTGTCTGTGTGATGTGTCAGTTAGGGATGTGTGGTGTTCCAAGACTGGGAAAGGCTTATTGCTCTAATGATAACAGCTCCTGCATAAAAATAGTTTTGGCATATACTGAGAGCTATATGTATCTATGACTGCTGAGAGAGAACTCCCGTGTGTTTGAGTTGCAGGGATGGAATTTGCTAAGGCCTGGAGTTGTTTAGCTTAAATAAAGGGTAAGAAGGAAAACTTGCACGTTTGGCCCTAATTATTACATTCTTTGCAAACTTCATAATTTAAATGAAAATTCTCATACTCAGAATGAGCAAATAGTCCATACTCAGATGATCTGCTGCTTCACTGGGCTTTTGGATCAGGCATTTGAGTCAAGGAAGCCGCCTGCTGTCTTAATGGGCTTTGTTTAAACCTCAAATCCTCTAAAAGCAGCAAGCATACACTGAACCTTTGACAGCTCAGATGGTATTTACATTTGCTCCCATCCACAGAAAGCAGCACATGCCTGCACTTAGACAGAGAAAGACCTGAAAATCCCCATTCCATTCAAAGGACAGAGAGAGATTTGCCTTCCATTCCTCTGCTAGGAATTCTTAGTCAAATCCTATGGAAAATAGTCCTATCTGAGTAGTAAATCTCAGATGCTTCTGCATGTTTATTCTCTATTTCCATCAGCTGAGTTCATTTTTAACCTTTGATTAGGGCAGCTATGTAGGGAAGGCAGGATGGGTGGGTTATGTGTTTTTGTTTTGTTATTCTTTTTTTCTTCCTAGATATGCTCTTTTTTAAAGCTGTGTAGCAAAAGAACAGGGCAGATGGTGATAGAAAGATTTGCTTTGCTTAGCAGTGCAAATAAGTGGTCCTCTTTCCTCCCCACCCCTGAGAGGTTAGACTGGAATCAACTGACCTGGTTCTGCCTGAGCCAGCTCTGTAGAGATGATAACAGTCAAGGGTAAAAACAAATGAAATACCTGCATGGTTGTAGTTTGCAACAAAGCCCTACAACTGTTTGTATCAAATCAAGACCAGCTCGTTACTCATCTGACTAAAGGAATTTATTGTGGTTTATGCAGCACTTACTCTTTGATCTGTGCTCTTCAGGGTACACGTTGAATTTCTGGTCCTAATGTACCTTTAGGCAGGCTTCTGAAATGGGACCTGATTGAATCCAGTGCAATCACTAGATAGGAGTAGCTGCCATAGAGGGATGCCTTTAAAATTCTGGCAGTTTGCATTTTGGGCCATGTGCTGGAAGCCCAGATCTGCCTTTAAAATAACTCCTTGCTTCTTCCAGGTATGAAAAATTTAAATTATTTGCTACTAGAACATAGTAGTCTTGGCCAAGTGTGTGATGAGCTGATGTACAGAGGGGCAGTGCCACTTGCCTGCATGGTAGCCAGGCTTCCCTGTCTGCTCCCTGTCTTAGCAGCTGATGTGTATGGGGTCTTCATTAACAAAAACAAGCTTTCTGTAAGACCTACAGGAACAAGGTACTTTCCCATTCTATGACTGCATCTGTATAGAGAAATAACTCTGTACTGTAAGTCAATCATTTTAATGCTGTGTGTTTTCCAAGAAAGTCTGTCCAGGGGGTGGCCAAATGTTGCTCTCAGTTCTTATTTGGTGATGGCATTTCAGGGGCAGGATCTAGTCCCTAGTGTCAAATTTGCATGTTGTCATTTCAGTCAGATTTATGTCTCCAATACCATAAAAAAAAAAGGATGAATAACTTGAGCTCCAAAGTACATTTTGTTAGAAGACAAATGCCCTATGATCAATGCAGTGCTTACTCTAGTGACTTGATCCTACCTGGGGGAAAATTTATGGCTTCGCATGTAGGTCCCTGTCCCTTTCCTATCTTGCCCCAGGAAAAAAGTAGCTGGGAGCAGTCTACTGTTACCAGAGAAATTTATGTTCCTGCCTGAGAGACTCCTTGGGAACAAGGGAGGGCAGGTAGTAGGGCATAGGAATGGTGAACCACGCTGGATGCAATTTATATTAAACTTGGCTGTTGCCTCAGGTTTTGGCTCTGCACTGCCTCCTTTAAGAGCTGTTGGAGGGCCTGAACTGGAGACAGGATGTCAGCCAGAGAATTCCAGTTGTAGGTACAGGTTTTGACCTCTGCCTGGTGGTAATTCTGTGCACCCACATAACTGCAGGTGATCACTTTCCTGGAAATGTGTTTACTCTAAACAACATTGCTCCCTGCTGCAGAAGCTCTTGGGGTCTTCACCCCTTCCCTTATGCCAGTGAGGATGTGACATATGTAACCTGATCTGTGTCTCCTGCTTCCACAGTGGCAACTGTCCTTGCCTGGAGCAACCACCCACCCAGAGATGTTCCTCAGAAGCTGCTAGGTGGCAGGGCAGTGGCAAATGGCACTTGTAGTGAAAAGCTGCAAAACCGCTGTAGCAGACCCAGCATGTCTTTCAGTGGCTATCACACAGTTTGGAAACAACGTGGCATTAAACTTCACACCAATTAAAGGTCAAAAAAACAATAGTGTGTTCCAATTTGTTGTATGGCTCTGAGGCATGGACTTGCTATTGACAAATATTTGATGGATTCTAGAGATATTTCACCAATGCCATCTGTGCATTGAACAGCACATCAGAAGGAAGGACAGAATTTATAAAATATTTTGTAGCATGCCAGCATCCCAGGCTTGGCAGCTGTGGTTAGCACTGCTCTGGTGGCCTCCAAAGGCAAACAATAGGATGAGTCCAGCAATGCTTCTTTGGTGACCTAGAAGATGTAAAATTGTCAACATCGAGTGAGAACAGCTGATAACAAGTAGTTCATGTTGGTGCCAGACAGTTCAAGTTGGAACATCTCTGTTCGCAGTGTGATATTGAGCTGGGAAAAGAGGCAGAATGAAAATACGGAAATTCTGCCAGTCAGTAGCTGCTATGGCAGAAACGCCATTTACAAACAGAGCTTTATTTGCAAGGCATGATGCTGTCACCAGCAACTTCATTGCAGCCACAACTATTAGGGTAATAAAGTCTCCCTGTAGAGCTGACCGTTCTTATCTCAGTTGATGAGCTAAAAATAAAGCTTAGGAGTTGTTACCCCACTAATTTTTTAACTGCATTTCTATTTATTTCCCTTAGCCTCCTGGAGGGAAATGTACATATTGATTAGTATGAACTTTCAGCTGTCCTTCTGGACCCAAATTAAAGGTAGAACCTTTGATGTGATTAAGGTGAGTGTACCTTTCTTGCACCTGCTTTTCCCCATTGGGGTCCATTTATTTTCCCTCATGATAATGCAGTGTTTGAGAGAGGGTCGGCCAGGCATGTTCATTCTTTACATAACTCATTGGTCTCCAGTACTCATTTGCTTGGATGTGTCAATATGACTTCCAGATGTTGCAACAGACCAAGTAAACTGCATTTCTCAGCCAGCTCATTCTGCAAGGCAGACAAGATGGAGAGGGCTTTTGCAATAGGATTTTTCTAGTGCTGACAGAGGAATCCCATGGGCTTTGAAAATGTGTAGAAATCCCATTCTTAGTAGTTTTTCTCAACTAGGTGGAGGTTGGTTGGTAAGGGATACATGCACAGGTTCTTTTAGTTCACTCAGTGCTGCTTCGAGTATACATACAGTTTCCTTGGCAGACAATGTAAATTTTGCATTATGACACTTCTGAAAAGGAGCCTCTTTTGCTAGCCAGGCATGTACAGGAAATACATAGCTTTCTGGGCTTTATTAAAAACACTGTTTTTAATAACTTTTCTAGCAAGACTGATGGGAAGGAAAAACTCTATAGTCACACAGAAGAGGATTCCAAACTGTCTGCATTCAGGGAAATTGGAGATTTATGTAGTAGTTAACAAGGAGCTGTTTCAGCAACCATTGTGGAAAACAGTGATGAACTGCAGTCAAGATTCAGAAGCCATCAAGTAAGTCTGCCCTAGTACTCAAGGGATAGCCATCAAATAATGGGAAAAAACGGTGAAAGTCAGGAGAAAAATCTTATGATACAGAGGTTCACAGCTGGGAAAAAAAGATTCCCCCAGACTCCCGCATGCCTATGGGGACAGGGATGCTGCAGAAGAGTATTAGAGCTTGGATCTTATCCTTAGAGGAACTATGGTGATACAGAGTTCTTAAATTCAATTTCATGTAGCCTACCTAAGACTAAAGATAAATTTGTGGGTAACGTCAGGGGGATCAATACATTTACATGTATAGAAAAGTGGCCAGTTTGTCCTCTGATGTAAATGAGCATAGATCCATTATCGCTATGGTGTTGAATATATTCCAATGCAGTGACCTGGAATAAGATTTAGAAAGGTACAAAGTCTACTTTTCAACTCTAGAATGGCACCCATGTAACTCAATTGGCCTTATTTGTCTCTGCTGGCATTAACGCCATTAAATACTTTGCAGTTCATCTGTAAACAGCTTTTGGTTCTCCATCAGTTCCTTTCCCATACACAGATATTTTCACATCCACTTCATATCATTAAAACAATGATGCAAACAACAACCAGAAGAAACACAGATAACAAGGACTGAGCAAAGCCAAAATGCTGCAACCATTTTATTTACACCCATCTCTTTGGGGGAGAATAATCTGCACCCAAAAAAAAAAAAAAAGAAAGGAAAATTGTCCAAAGATCTAGGTAACTATTTGAACTCATATTAAAAACACACATTCTCTTTTTATATTGGAAGAACAGTAAGATGTATGTGTCAGACTCTCAGCTGGAGTAACTGAGCACAGCTACACTGATTTACACCAGCTGAATATCTGCCCAGATGTTCAGAGAAGGGTGGATGGATGAATCTTCCAGTTATATGTAATTTAGATTGACAATTACTTCCCAAGCTCAGTAGTTCTTCAGAGATGCTGAAGTATCTTGTAAGCCATCCAGATATAAATGTCAAATCCCCATTATCTTCCATGGGTCCTAGGGAGCAGAAAGTATTGTAGACTTATTCTTCAAAGATGTGGGTGAAGGCCACATGAATGCTTTGAGCCTACTGAGATACCTACACCCAGCTCTGAAAACAGGATCTCAGGAGGATCCATGGGCAGATGTGGGTCAGGTGCAGAGTTTTTCTGGAGATGTGCATTTTTGATGTGCCATGGTAAATTCGGAAGGTAATATGCAGGGGGGGAAAGGGAGGCAGAGCAAGGTCATACTGAAGACTGTTGGACTTGTCTAACTGGGTTGAGAGAAGAGCAGGGCAGAACCATCACCACAGGGAGAAAGAAAGAGAAAAAACTTGCTGCACTTCATCATATCCTCCAGGGAGCTTCCCTTCAACTCTGGCAAAGCCTCCTCACCTTGCTGAATGGGAAATCACCTGCAACCCTAGGAAATACAAAAGGCAAATGGCAAGAGTTTGCACATGCCACTGCTGCTCTGTGGAAATGTTTACTTTGAAAAGCTTTAGATTGTGCTAAGATATCAAGGTGACAGGAGTGTGAGATCAGATAAAAAAATGAAGCCTCAACCCTCACAACTTCAGGAATTTTCTTGTCCCATTGTCAGCTCTAGCCGAAGGAGGAGAGCGCCACGTCCCCTGCTGGAGGCATCCTGCAGAAGTACCGGTACAATTGCTTGCCCCACTTTTGTCCAGGTCACTTGCACTGTAGTGAGTACCGAGTTTTCCTTTGGACAGTCTCATGCTTTAGGAATCGTCACTTGTCCATTTCCCCTTTAATGACACAAGATTCACAATAGAAGGTGCCTCACAGCTTAAGCTCTCACTTGTCTGATGTCTTCTGTGCGTTTCAGGGGGGTAACATGTTCTGGGAGCTTTGTGAAGCAAGAGGGCTTTCCCTGCTCGGTAGAGAACAAGGGAGAGGGATGTCAGTCTCTAATGTTGTATTTCAGATGCCTGTGAAACTTTATTTACAGTCCCAGAAGCCCTGGCAGAGTGAAAATCTCTCTTTGAGCTGAGGGCACACAGATTCTTGCAAGATTTGACTTGTCCATTCAGCTTGTTTGGGGCAAACTTTAGGCTGACTGGTACTGCATCTGGTGGGGGAAAACATACAATGACTACAACAAAAGTCATCACATTCTTATCCAATTTAGCTGGTATTTGCAGGGACAATAGTTGTTCTCAACAGTTTCTAAAGGCTTCTGCACGTGATGAATCATAAGGCTATGCTTAGAGATGGCATAACTGATTTTGTGTGATGCACCCAATAACCACATGCCTGCTAGAGGACTTCTCCTTGGCTTGTAGGCTTCACCTCATGACCTCGTTTTCAAGCAAGAGTTAAACTATAACTAAATTGTTTTTCAGGTTGGTACAAACAGAGCCTGAGGCACTCTCCGCATTTTCCTCAATTAAAATAGAGAATAGAAGCACTTTGGACAGTGGACCCAGTCTCAGAAAGATGTGGCATGTCCAGTAAAGCAGCTCTACTGGATGGACCTATATGGTCTAGCTATGAATCTCATGGATTAGAGATAAGGAATACAGGTTATCTCCATCTGTGCTCCACAGGAACTGGGGTTGCTTTTCAGAACTTTTCATGTTCGATATTTTTTACCTCGAAAATGGCTCCACATTTCCACAGCACTGATCCCAGTGAGGACACTGCTTGTGGTGGAAGACTCCTAAGTTCTAGCACAATATATAGACTAAACCCCTGAATATTTGCATTGAAATGCTGTGTGTAGGGCCTGACAGAGCAGTTGAGGAAGAGGAGGAAAGGGAAGCAGAAAAAGTTTCAGGTGCCCTCTGTAGATCTGGGTTTTCTGTTACTCTCCCACAAATCTGGCCAATCTTCAGTTTTTGCTGTCTGTTTGCAAGACAGACTTAATTACAAAAATTAAACAAATAAAAGGCTTTCTTCCACACTGACTCTGTGGGTTTTTTTTGCCTCAGGTGGAAACAAGCTGTGGTAATGTGACAACATAGATTTACACTGCTTAAAGTACATTTCCTCCTCTTGTAATTTTTTTTTTTCCATGGGTACAACCACAGAGCTTTTGAAGACACTGTGTTAATACATAGAACTGAGAGATATACTTTGGTTTTCACTCTTTAATTACACCCCTTCATGGAACAAGCTAAATCCAATCATAACTGCCCCTCCCTCCTCTGCACACCTATTGAAAGGTGGCAAAGTATTGCATGTTCCTCTGAGTTTTGCCTGGTCAGGAGAGGTCACTTTGGTTCTGCTCTTACTGTGTGGCTGGAGGGAAGTTTTTTCAGGTCTTGGTTCACTTCAGCAAACATGTTGGTCGTGGCAAACCTTTGTGATGGAGAGAGGCAGAGCGTGTGAAAACAGCATTAGCATTTGCAGAATAACTTTAGTGAGTGCGAGCATCTGTGACTATAATATGTGTACAACAGCTTCCCCTTCTTGGACTTCCCAGTGGCCCTGACTCCAGCATCAACTGTGGGTGTATGGCCCACCGTGCGTGGGCTATGGACCTCCTGCTACATGTGGTCAGACAAGGAAGCCTATGTGTGAGAGGCACCAAAATCTGAAAAGTCTTTTTTTTTTATTTTATTTTTTTTCCTTTTTTTCTGAAACCCCAAGTCTGAGAGTATTGTGACAGTAGCAAAAATCACATGGAAAAATAATTTACTATGGGTTAGATGATAGAAAACTCAAGCAGCATGTGAAGAATTGGTCAGGAGGGATTCTGCTCTGCTTAGAAATAGCATTTACATTTGTGCTTCTTACTGAAATAACACTTCTTGCTGGAATGCTGGCAGCTCAGCTCAGGCCCCATCTCTGCCTTTTCTTCTGCGTTGCTGTCTGCTGTGATGTTGCCATGATGAGCCTGCCCAGCTCTTGGTAAAAGTGAAAATATTCTGCAGGATTTTGGAAAACATCTGTGTTTTTCTTCACTTAAGCTTCTAAAATGGCTGTGCAGCACTGGCACTCAGTGTTATACAGACGCTGTTCTGCAGCCAGTCTGGATTGGTGGTTAATGTATAAACAGAGAGTCTTTTGGGACACATACACATTTAAGATGTTGTATGCAGACATTCACTCTGCTAGCGTGCAGTCGCCTCTAGGGATCTGGGATTGCAGTTGTTAAATGCTGCACAGCAATGTTAGGTAACATGAAGAAGGGGAGAAGTAAGCAGAGCCCTGCTGAAGTCTGTATGAGCACATAGTAAGTAACTGTTGTTGCCTAGATCCTGCTCTGCAACTCTTGCTGAATCTCACTTTGAATTTGTTTTGGTGGATCCTTCCTCTTGGAAGCAGTCCTTAATCCCTCTTTCTGCTGGACCAGGGTTGTTCATCTCCGTCTGACTGTTCTCCTTTAGACTCTTAGGAGAAAATGCTCTATATAACTCTACCGCTTGGGCCATCCCTTTTCATCCTCTGAGTATTTTTCAGGACTGGGGTTTTCCTGCATTCACAGGTCCCTCCCACCACCTCACATTTCCAGTAGAACAGTTTGGGCCTGTGTGTGCTCTGTCCCTTCCTGACATTTGCATCTGGGCAAAGAACCCGTTTGATCCAATGTGCCAGAAACAGTTGATGGATAAGCCAAAATCTCAGTGGTGTGTGAGATAACAGGGGAGAGGGGGCAGGCACAGAGCCTTGCCGATCCATGTCTCTCTGTCCTTTTACCTTCGCAGCCACTCCAAGCTACAAGATGAAAATGCATTTGGGAGCAGAGGCAGTTCTGGGCCAGACTTCTGCTTCAGACTAAAATACCCTGACTCCTTAGGGCAGGTAAAAGAACAATGCTATCAGTAGCTTAATCTTAGGCAGGAGGCACAGTATGTTGCGTTGGATTTGTTTGGAAATGGAAATTCTGTTCAGCTTTGGGAGTGCTCAGGAAAGTTTGCAACCGCTAATGGGATTTTAGTGAAGTGGAAATATGCTGATTATCCTGATTAATTGGGGGTAGGGAAGTTAATTCAGGAGTTTGAGGCACTGATTCATGTGGGCTCCTTCTGTTACTTGATACTGCTTATATGCATTTATACAGCAGCTTTTCCCTACATGGATTTTTTTCCCAAAGAAATACTGAATTCAGGGAATATGTCTGACTCTGTGTATAAGAAGTGAAGGTCCTTGGCTTCTCTGTCTCTCAGTTTTTCCACCTGTAAAATGGTTGCAAAGGTTCTTGGAAAATATTTTGATAATGCACTTCAAAAATACACTGATAAAATACATCATATGTAATGCCTAGGTGTTATGCTTTGCAATGCATATGGACCCATAAAGGACTGTCAGCCTACCACCTGGTGAACAGGGGCAGGCTGGGCAGGTCATCTCAATGTCCCCTGGAAGGGGTTTGGCTGCACACTTTCTGTTGTCCATGGAGGTGGGGGTTGTCAGGAGGGCAGCAGCGGTTCCCTCTGCCTTCCTTGGGACAGGGCATCACAGCAACATCATCTCTCTGTTAATGTTGGTCAGTTGTCTTCTTGCAACTGTAAGCTCAGAGACCTCTAGAACCCTTTAAGGGGTTTGCAGTGATTTTCAGAATAGTTTCTGCTCACCTCCCTGCCCAAGAAATGGTTTACATTATTCTGTTAGCATTGCACCTGCAGTTCATTCTTACCTTAGCTTGCTGAAGATCCTGTTCAGATTAAAAGGGCTGTTTTATTGACTTGTGTATAATGAACTCTTGCTAACATTCTCTGAGAGCAAAGGTGCATCTCCTCCTTGTTCTGATTTTGCTGGCCTGTTGCTCGTTCTGTGGAAATGGGCACTTGCTATTGATGCAGTTTGGGTATTTGCTCAAAGCTTTTCCCTTCCTTTTCAATTACATCTCATTAATTTGGACAATGTAACAATTTATTTATTTGAGTCTTATGGTTATCTTTGCTAGGGAAATAGCTGAGGTCCTCAGCTACAGACACAAAAGTGATCCAAATTTTGGTAATGTAGAAAGGCAAATAAAGTAGTAAACACCTGCTTCCAATAGCTTTAGCTATCTTCTCACAGAAAAAAAAAAAAAATTCATTATTTTGAGATCAATGCAAAGTTATATTTGGAAAAACACAATCTAAACTTTGCTGAAGTTCAGTGCAACTCTAGGGGGAGTTGGGAGCTCTCAAACGACAGAGACTTGGGGAATCTGGTTTGCTACCTTTCGGCTTGCCTTTTTGTAAAAGTAGGGTGGTTTTGCTCAGGTATCCTTGAAACCTCAATGGGAGCTGAAACTTTTCTGCATCTATGAAAGTCAGGGGAAATTGCTACTTGGCCTTCAGCATTTAGTGTGTGGCTGGAATTTAGGTACATGCTCAACCACAAAATGAACTCTACCACAACTGTATGGACATGACTTTTTACCCTGTAGAATGTGTTGCCGAATGCCCTTTTTATTTTTGACATTGTTGAGTGAAAGTTTTTATAATACATGGGTTGAGAAGAGCTCACTTCTCAGGTTTTGAGCTTCCAATTTTCCAGCTTAAAATGGAGAATGCAAAATGTTCCTGAAAGATTTCTACAAAAACCTGTGCATGGCTGATGGGCCAGGGGAAATGCAGGTTCTGCTTTCTGTCTGGGAACATATTCTCCAAGTGGGTGCATTAAACATGGATGGTCACAGGAGAGTGCCGTTCTTGCTTGCAGAGTGGTATAGTAGTCATGGCTCATTGCTGGGCATCCTCAGACTCATTTTAGTGTTTTTTGAGCTGAATGTCTCACATCTAAATGCTATTTGTGGCAGATCATCTTCAACCTTAACCTCTTTCTGCAGGTGAGAGTCAGGAGGTGCATTGTGGGCTCAGCCTAGAGCCCTAAAAACTTGAGGCACCTCCTGGGAGATGAGAGAGGAAAATTTTTGTCTTCATTTATAGCAAGCTTTCTTATATTTGTCTTTTCTATATATTTCCTATGTTATATTAATAATTCCCTATACTGGACTTGCTTACCTCTTGTGTTAGGTTCTCTTTCTTCACATTGTATTATTCAACCATCCCCATCAGGCCCTGCTTTTGCCTAAAGCCTTCCCGGATGTAAGCGAACACAACAGCAATAGGCTAGCCATTATTTAAGTTATACATTAATTCAAAGCTATAGTAGTACTCCATTACTTGCCTGTAACAGATTACTTATAAATAGTAAAATATTTAGTGGTTTCGATTTTGTTGCTCAAAAAAAACCTCTAATGTCTTATATCCAGACTGTACTAGCAATTCATGACTGGGAAGCAAAAGAAATTAAATAATTATAAGGAACTGATTTCTCCTCAGTCCTCAGGATCCAGATCCATCTTAGAAACTATTTTATCTTCAGTGAAGAGATTAAGTGGCAAATTCTGCTCTCTTCAGAGTTGTTTGTGCTGATTTCAGATGAACTAAACAAACACCCAGGCCAAATACCAAATAGGAAACCTGCTGACTTACCTGAGGAGGTCATTCTCATGGTTTTGTGAAAAAGAATAAGCCCTTTTAGAGTTTTTCACAGTGAAAAAAAGAAAAGAAAAAAAAATAGTGCCACCACTGGAAGTTTGCTGCACCTCAAGCCCCCTTGTGAAACTACCACTTACCTCAGTGAGTCACATGTCCCCTGTAGTAAAACTGTCATATTGTTCTTTTTTCCCAGTTTCCTTATTTATAATGTAAACATACATCCTTTGAGGAACCTGACCTTTTTCAGTGTTTGTGTTTGATTATAATTGAACTATTTGCATAGGAGACCAATTTTCATTCTCTGCTCCTGTGGCAAGTACACCACGTTTTCTATTAAAGGAGTCAGTTTTCTGATTACTAAGGGATCTAAGAAGGTTTACAGACAATAATGTCATAAAATACACGAAGTTATTACATGTACAGCCTATTATTTCTTTTTATGGGCAGACCAGGATGTTAGAGGAGCCTTTCTTGAGTCTCCCAATCTTTGCCTGGCTTTTTACCAAAATGTTCAAAGTTCCCAGGCTTGAAGTTCTGCTTTGCCCCTAGAGGCTGCTGTGTGTTTTTATGTGTATTTCCTCAGGTTTTAACTTTGCAAACTGAACAAGGGTTCAAGAGTTAAATGTTAGGCTTTCTGCATCAGCTTGGTCAACTGTAGCAAAATACTGTTTGTTCTGCCAGTGTGGCACAAACAGGAGAAGAAATCTTGGGAAGGCTGGGCTTGAGTTAGCTGTGCATGGGCTCTTTTAGGTCCTGTGCCAGCTTCGACAATGATCTGTAACAGCTAGGTTAGGAGAAGGGATAAGCTAAATACCAGGGGAAATCTGGCTGAACCTCTGTATCAGGTCTTGGAACACTGGGTGGTTTAGCCTCTATGGGAGTTACATAGGAAGAGATGGTGGGGGTCTAGATGACCTCCCATGATGCACAAAGGTAGCATCATGGAATAAGTCAGACTGGAAGGAACTCAGGACGTCTCTGGTCCAACTATGAGTTCTAATCAGGGTTCACTTAGATCTTAGGTCAGGTTGCTTGGGGCCTTCCAGTGTTTGTAAGGCTTGTAGGTGTGTGCACATCATAGCTGGACAGGCAGTTGGGTTTGCTGGGGGTAGCCTGAGGCACACAGCTGCTCTACTGACCCCATGTGACATGCTGCTTGACTCACAAGGCTGAGAGGCTCCTTTGTCACTGTGCATGGCTTCCCTGTGCTGGAAGCACAGGTGCTAGATGCCTACAACTTGCATAGGCTCTGTAGGTAGGCAGGGCACCATGAGACGTCCACTCTGCCAACCCACAAGCTCCTAGGTTGTTTTCCTTCAAGGAAATTTTAAAATCTCTTTCTTGACAGATTGGAATGACCTGGGTGTGAAGGGACTGCAAGTCCCAAGGCAGATGGTACTGGCACTCAACAGGGGAGAAGTCTCAAAAAATGGGGTTTGGTTTTTGCCCTTGCCCAGAACACGGCCATCTTATCCACCACACTGCATGGAGGTCTTGAATGCCAGTACTCACCTCGTCCAGCTGCTCAGCCCTGTGGCAGGGCAGTCAGCACTGAGCCACTCATGCATCTCGCCTTGTTAAAGCCTGTTTTGCAGGCTATGATGTCACATGCCACCAAGTGATTTGGGGACAGTGTTGCTCAGGCCAGATCTCAGAGGATGTTATGCTTTGATCTTTTCTTTTATTCCCTGCAAATGTAAAAAACCACAAAGATTTCAACTCCCTCAGAAATTACCATGAGATGAAAATCCTGCTGAAGAACAATAGCTGCAACGTGATTAGAACATGATTTTATTTTAGTTCCTACGTGTTTCGTGCAATGCTAGGCTGTGGTTATGCTTGTGGAGCAAATAGTTCATTCCTACTGTTACCATGTGGCAGAAGCACTCCAGAGATGTGAAAGCGAGGAGGAGCCACTGCAGTCTTACGTTGGCTCCCATGTGCCCTAAACCAAAAATTCCTGTTTTGGCTGCCCTGAGCCTATAAATGAGATTATAATTGGGATAACCTGGATCTGGCCTGCAGAACAGTTTAATCCAAATTTCTCAGGGTCTGTAGGGCTGCTGACATTTCAGAGTGTAATTCAACCCTGTGCCAAGGACTGGTGCAGACTCTTAGGACGGTCTAATAGCTCAGCATAGCGTATGTGTAACTGCATTGCAGTTACTGCAGCGGCAGTAAGTTAAATCTCAAGATATGTATACACATTATCTTTACATGTGTTTCTTTTAAAATTCTTCTGGCTATGTCCATTTCAGATGTTGGGGTGTCAGCCAGACCTACCATAGAAAGTGAGTTTATCACCCCTGAAGAAGCCCCTAGGAGGACATGGATCTGAGGATGACAAATCCACCTACTCTCCATGGAAGCTGTTCTACTGATTGATTGTCACTCTCACAGTTAAAAATTAAGCTGAGGAGGTCTGTGCATGAGCATACTACACTGAGGTTATTGCTTTATTTCTTCTATAAAATCTTTCCCAACCTGGGGCATTGTTGTATTGAGTATATGGTGGAGGGATGGATGAGCCTCACATCTGTCACAAGGTCAGCCTGGCCTTCCTGGCTGGAACTTGCATCAGTCTCTCTCTCCTCACTCCTTATTATGACCCAAACGCCATCAAAGAGCACTCCACATCCATAAAACTTCAGTTTATTGCAATCACTTTCTTCGTAAAGGAGTTTTATAACCTATCGAAGCAACGTGTATAAAGAATCACTCTGGGGCCACTGGAGCAACTGCTGGGACCAGCACCCTTTATTCATGGGGGTCAGAACTGGCAAACCTCAGCTTTGCCCTGGGGGAAAACCCCAGTAATCTCAAAGTCTGCGAGGTAAGCAGTGGCTCTACTTTTTTTGCTATTAGCAGAAGGACAAAGTTAGCTACCTCAGAAAGCTTTTGCAGGAAGAGTTAGGATGGCTGGTATGTTGGGAGGCTGACAGGGTAAGGGGAGGACAGGGACTGAGGGATGTTCCAGTGACCATTTGTTTGGCATTTGTCTAAGTTCCCTGGAAAATGAGGAAAGGCCGTTTCAGGTGGCTCCTTGAGTGATGTGGGCAAGGCTGCACATGAAGCCTGTGGTGACAGTGGGGCCAGGAGCTGAATACCACATCCCAGCCTCAGAGCATCTGTCTTCCCTGCAAAAAACATCAGTCTCTGCCCCGTCCCAGACTTTCCTTCTGGATTTGTAACAAACATTTCCTTTTATTAATTTGTGGCGGGGAGGAGGAGCTTCAAAAGGCCACATTAGGCTGAGACTTTCCAGTTCCCCTTCAAAACCAAACGTTTCTTTCCCACCACGCCAGCAGGGAGGAGTTGTAGGAGGCACCATCCTCACTCCTGGTCTTGCAGCTCCACCTGCTGTTGCTGTGCGCATCCCAAAGTGGGGCTGCAGGGCGCTAAATCGGGATGGTTTTTTCCTTGAAATAAGGATCAGGTTTAAATTTTCTGTCTAACCTCAAAGGGTTCAAGGAATTCTTAATAAAGATTCATACTTTTGTTCTGCACCAGGAAAAAAAGTTTCAACTCTGATTCAGCTGGAAGGAAAAGCCCGACTACTGCTCCAGCACAACCAAGTTCTCTTGGGGCCCTGTGGTGGCTTTAAATGCCAACAGCAGTTTGGTGACTCTGAGGAAAGCTGGAGGTAAGGGGGTCTAGGGCACTGTCAGAAGGCTGGGCATTGCCCTGAGAATTTGCCTGGGACCCAGGGAGGCGGTGGCTGGCCCATCCTGAGAGGAGAAGCCCACCCTAACCCCTTTTCTCCATGCATAATTTCCAGAGGGGTTGCGGGCTGGCATAGAGGCTGGAATCAGACCTCCTCCCTCAGAATGCAGTCCTGCATTTCTTAGTCAAATAAACAAATCCCATTATTTCCATGGTGATGGGAGTGATAATTTGGGAATCACATGGGATTATTATTTTCCTCTGAGAAAAGGCCAAAAGCTATGAAGTGGAAAACGTTCACGGATCTGTATTTTTTTTTTTTTCATTTTCTTACAAGCACTTTTCCCCCCTAACATTTTGGATTGCTTCACTGTTAGACTATTTCAATAGTCTGTTTAATTCCCAACCTTTTTATTAAGAACTCAAAGAGGTAATGATGAAAAGGTTACAAATATTCCTTTTCAAATAAACACTATCTGTGCTCTGATCCAGATATTGGAGTTATTTTAACTTCTTAAAATGCAGATGTGTGCTTCATGCACCTCTTCCACTATGACAGTGCTAAAACACCATTAAGGCTCGCCCTAGCTGCCTCTGTTTCCTATCACTGTAATAGGGCTAATACCCTTTAACTGCAAGAGTTTTGTCAGGTTAAAAAGGAGCTGCTCAGGAATCACAGTAAGGGCACCCAGAACATTCCCTTTGCAAGCAGCAATGAACAAGTGCATTGAACAAGTATCACAAATTCCTTTGGATAACTTATGGAAAATACTATATTCTTTTCAGCTGAGAACAACATGTGGGCAGAAGGTATTCATACCTACCTGTCTGTAGACCTGCACATCAAAAGCTTGCCTGCCTCCTTAGCTGTGTTTTATCTTAGCTGCTCCAGGTTGTGGGTAACATCTGCATGCTGCTCCTCTTTCTCTTCAGGCTGCCACCAGAGAGCATCTCCGGCAACTGTCCTCCGGTTGGAAGGTGGCAGGAATGTAAAGGTTCTGTCCCCTGCCTCTGACCTGAGAGGACAAGGACAAAGAGCCCTAGTATCATTCTAGCATCTGTCAGTTCTGCCAGAGGTTAAACTGAGCCCTAATCGGTAGTGTTTGGACTTCTCTTCATCTACTTAAATGCTGAAGAAATGTTAAAGCAGTTTGGCCAGAGATGCAGGGGGAAGAAAGGCTCTTACAGCCCTTCCCTGAACACAGATTTAATGACCAGCTTTCCTCCATTCCATCCCTCAGATGTATCAGAGCAATTAGCTAGTTGGTTACTCATATGTCCTACTCCATGTAGGGCTTGTCTTCTGAGTAACTCCAGGTTTTCCTCTACTGTCATGGAATAAATCCATAGTCTTTCTGTAGTTCATTCACCTTTCGAGGACCTTGAGGTGTGATACTGCTCTTTTTTCTTGTTGTGAAGTTAGTTGTCTTGTGAATAGTAACACTAGTTGATACTGGTACCAGTAAGAGAGCTGTTTCTAGAGCTCTTTCTACCCATGAGAAGTTCCACATCATTCTTGATGGGAAGCTGAGTAAAAAGTCTTCTCAGCAACTCTTCTGCTGAGACTGAGCAGAGGCAAAGGTCTTAGCCCCCGAAAGCCTCTTCTCTACTCATTCCTCTGCGTCTTAGTCCATGTCTCTGTTCAGTCTGATGTTCTGTGCTTCATGGAAGCAAAAAAAAGTTGAAAAATAGTAAATCAGAGGTCTGTTCCAGTCAGAAAATGAAACTCTGGTCTGGTTCCAGAACAGTTTCTGGTTGCTGCAAAAGCCTGAAATATAAGAGAGCTCTTGGCTGTAACCCAATCTTTGTGAGCCACAGGGAGCAAGTCATCTGAGGTGTGCTTAGATGGTTTCAGCCCAGCTGGGACATAGGAAGATCTGGGAGTGCCTGGAGTGGGTGTGTTGGCATGTACCTGGGTTTCCACCAAGTCCTGCCCCAGATGTGTGCTTTTCTGGGGTGACCTGGTCTGCAGAGATGGAGGCAACACCACCAGTCAGGGCCGGGATCATCACTGCAGCCTACTGTCATGACAGTGATAGTGGGGAAAACAGGGCTGGGAGCTGTTGTTGTTCCAAACTTACCTATTGAGCTAACAGCTCAACAGTTTCCTTAAAGCTGCATGTCTGTTGGAACACCTCTGGGCAGCCCCTTGGAGCTGCTTGGCATTGCCCTGCTTTCTAGCACTGCACCCCCAGCAAGTCCTTGGTATTTTGTATCAAGAAATTATTTGATTAATGAAGTCAAATGTAGGAAGAAATCTTTTTGAAGGCAGCTTTTCCACTGACAAATGTCTCCAAAGACCACGGACAGGAGCTGATTTTAGTAGCTGAGAAAACAGAAACATATGCCTTGTCATCTGTGGCATAGATGATATAGGGACCAAGCACTCGTCAAAGCTGCAGCCACTGTACAGTGATGCATTGTGGCCTTGCTGCTGGTTTACCTGGCATGGTGGGAGAGGAGGGAAAAGCAGTTTTAATGGCTGATGAAGGCTCCAGCCTAGTATGAACCACATGGAGGGGACCTTCCTTGTGGATCAAGATGGGGGCCATATGCAACCAGATGAGCATCCCAGGAGGAATGCAGCGGTGGCACCTATGGAGATCTCCAGCTCTGCCCATCACTGGTGAGCAGGACACAAAGCTCAAACACCCATAAGGAAAAGTTAAAGCTTTCAAATAAATAGGGGTGCCAGCATGAAGGGACAAGGTGTTCATCTCCAGTGCTGGAGGCTCATCACAAAGGGTCAGACCATCAGGCAGACATGTACAAGCACATCTGTTCCTACATTAGGAATGGAACAATGCAGGGACCTATGGAGCCATGTCTCTGCAGTTTGGTGATGCAAATCCAAGGCACCATTTTATTTTGTGGTTCTATTTTTTTTTCCACATCCAGACAACTTGCCTTCTCAGATAATCAGTTGAAGGATTTTTCTGGGTCATCACAGACTCTCCTCATGGCCCACACCATGAGGTCCTGGGTCACAGAAGCGCAGGTGTGCTGGTCCCAGGGACATGAGGATGTGGTGGGGGGTGCAGGGTGACATCTCTTGGACCTGATCCCTGAAACTAGGTCACTTCCTGTGACAGCAGAAATGACTCCCAGCACAGGTGGCAGATGGGGCCTGGGAATGACCTTGCCTCTTGGTCATTTTCTCATGCCCAGGTTTAGCTGGTGCACTGACTGCAGGCAGTTCTTTGGTGGCATGTGCACCTGGGGCTGAGCATGCTGTGGCCAGGAGGTCCCTACAGCCATGGGGACAGCTGGGATAGCCACTCGTGCAGGGCCAGGCAGAGGTGATGGAGCTAATAGGGATGGTTTGTAACCCTCTTTGCTGTCTGGGGCTTTTGGGATTTGTTCAGGCACTGTCACCTCCTGTGGTAGAGGTGCCAGCCTTATATCACTGTGTCCCCCCTCTGGAGTAAAGAAGTGTCCTGCTACAGCTCACCCCAGGAAGAAAGCAGGTCCCTTTCTCTTCTCCTGTTGTTCTCTCTCTCCCTGTCACGTGCCCTGTTCTTGTGAGGGGCGTCCCTTAGGAAAAGATGGGTTGACACAGTCCTCTCCACCTCTCAGCCATCAAATTCACTTCAACACTTTGAGGGAAAGAAAAAAACCATCACTGGTTGTACAAAGGCAGTTGTACAGATGCTGCAATGGCCATTCTAAACTCACCATTTTTACTCATGTCTAGTTATTTCTGGGAAAAATTTAGATAATAGAAATAATAAACGCTCTTATCTCAAGTCTGGCCTTAGTGGGCAGTTTTAAATACCTTAACTGATCTTGAAAGTGGTGCTGTTTTCTCTCATTTGAAAGTGCACTTAATAGAAGTTACACATATTTGAGGACTTTGCTGATTGACTACAGGTGAAAAAAAAGCACAGGCTTCTATTACATTGTTATGCCATGTAAGCACCTTGCATAATTACCTTAGCCCCAACATAATTTTAATTATGTTAGAATTAGTGCAAAGAATTTTATCTGAGACTTATGTAAATATTTTGTGCTCTCACTACTTTGATGTGCCTAGAAAGAGATTAAGGTTTGCTTTGATAATTAGTCTGTTGCATGTGGCCAAAAATTCATTACAAACACAGTTAATTAAGTTGTCAAAAAAGCTTTGGTCTCTGGCGGGTGAGAATAATTCAATAATTTTGTTTGGCTTGACAGGGGATTTTCCTTTTACTGCTATCAACCCCGGCTGTCCTTAGGGGCCCACAGCAGAGTGGCATTTTCTGGAAGGCCACACAGTGCAGTGCAGGACACGATGCACATGGTGGTGCCACTTTAGGGCTGTAACACAGGGACAGGAAACATCTGAGCTGAAGGAAAGTGGGGGTGGCCACTCCAGATGATATCATCATGGCTCTGTGCCAGAGGGTGGATGTAAGCAGAGGATCCCATCCCAGAACTGGGGAAGCTAGAGACACTG
>VWZY01006943.1:960673-973555 GCA_013399075.1 Chloroceryle aenea
TGCTCGGGATGTTGCGTGGCTCCCGTGGCTCCCCCCAGCGCAGCTGGATTGGATGAGGAAGACGGCTGCTCGCCTCCACAGACAGCTGCATGCAGATGTTTTCCAGCGAGGGCGTAGTTTGAAAGGGAAAAATTGTAGTGAGGGCTGGAGAAAAACTGCTGCTGAAGGAAACCCTGCTCTCAGGGGCTCTCTGCAGCAATGCAGGGNTAGGGATGGTTTGTAACCCTCTTTGCTGTCTGGGGCTTTTGGGATTTGTTCAGGCACTGTCACCTCCTGTGGTAGAGGTGCCAGCCTTATATCACTGTGTCCCCCCTCTGGAGTAAAGAAGTGTCCTGCTACAGCTCACCCCAGGAAGAAAGCAGGTCCCTTTCTCTTCTCCTGTTGTTCTCTCTCTCCCTGTCACCTGCCCTGTTCTTGTGAGGGGCGTCCCTTAGGAAAAGATGGGTTGACACAGTCCTCTCCACCTCTCAGCCATCAAATTCACTTCAACACTTTGAGGGAAAGAAAAAGAAAACCATCACCGGTTGTACAAAGGCAGTTGTACAGATGCTGCAATGGCCATTCTAAACTCACCATTTTTACTCATGTCTAGTTATTTCTGGGAAAAATTTAGATAATAGAAATAATAAACGCTCTTATCTCAAGTCTGGCCTTAGTGGGCAGTTTTAAATACCTTAACTGATCTTGAAAGTGGTGCTGTTTTCTCTCATTTGAAAGTGCACTTAATAGAAGTTACACATATTTGAGGACTTTGCTGATTGACTACAGGTGAAAAAAAAGCACAGGCTTCTATTACATTGTTATGCCATGTAAGCACCTTGCATAATTACCTTAGCCCCAACATAATTTTAATTATGTTAGAATTAGTGCAAAGAATTTTATCTGAGACTTATGTAAATATTTTGTGCTCTCACTACTTTGATGTGCCTAGAAAGAGATTAAGGTTTGCTTTGATAATTAGTCTGTTGCATGTGGCCAAAAATTCATTACAAACACAGTTAATTAAGTTGTCAAAAAAGCTTTGGTCTCTGGCGGGTGAGAATAATTCAATAATTTTGTTTGGCTTGACAGGGGATTTTCCTTTTACTGCTATCAACCCCGGCTGTCCTTAGGGGCCCACAGCAGAGTGGCATTTTCTGGAAGGCCACACAGTGCAGTGCAGGACACGATGCACATGGTGGTGCCACTTTAGGGCTGTAACACAGGGACAGGAAACATCTGAGCTGAAGGAAAGTGGGGGTGGCCACTCCAGATGATATCATCATGGCTCTGTGCCAGAGGGTGGATGTAAGCAGAGGATCCCATCCCAGAACTGGGGAAGCTAGAGACACTGATGTTTATCCCTCAGAAGTTATCTGGTCTTCCTGGAGGATGAGGACCCTCAGGGCTAGTCCCACCACTGAGAAGTAGTAAAACTGTTGTGGATGGCCCACCTTGTGTCTGGGAGATGGGCTGGAGAACTTCTACTGACTGGTCATACTGTGGGTCCAGACTGGGAACAAATTCTTTCACATGCTCGTGTAATAAGAAATCAAGATTTCCCAAATATCCTTTTCCTGTTGCAGGATCTCTTCAGGTAGATTTCAGTCTGGCATGAGCCCTGTATACCCCTGCAGCATTGTGTGCCAGTGCAACAACCATGGTATGGTGGGAGTACCGACCTCTCTGGTGAGTGAGACCTCTTGACACTGTGACTGCACTTTGAGCTGGAGTGCTGTAGCCCATCCTTTGTGTTTGAGCCGTAGCTGCCACTGGTCTTGGTCCCAGATAGGTGACTGGGAGCCCAGGGAAAAGTGTGGGTTTGGGGCATCATTCAAGGACCAAACATTGAGCACCTCCAAATGACTCATTATGATTTCAAAAAGCCCATTTGTTTTATCTGGTAATTACCTTGCATCCTTCATAGGAAATGACTCCATAAATACCACTAAGCTCCTGGCCAATCTCTCCTTTTAAATATTTTTAAAGTGCATGATTAATACACTTCCCCAGCCTCTGTCTGGGACTGTGCGGGGAGGTCAGGGAGCAGGTAAATGAAAGAAAATGGCTTCACTTGGCATTGACTGGGCTATTAATCACTGCCCATTTTCTATAAATCATGGCAGATGGCAGAAACAAGTAGGTACTCATGGGAGATGACACACTGTGCATGACGGGAATTGCGGATCACAGCAGACACCAGGAAAAGAAGAGGTTGCTCCTTGCCTTGCCATCCCCAGTGGAGGAAGGCCACTTGCACTGCACCTGCGATTCACCTCTGCATGACAGCTCGGCCTTGTAAAAACAGCTGTAAAAACTTGCAGGAGCCCTGCAAAATTCACTGTGTCACAGCTGGGCTGGTTGGTCCTGTTCGGGGATGTCTCTGTTTCTCATCAGGTATGGAGGCAGCAGTGAGGAAGGTTTGCAGCATGTGGACAGGGAGCATTAGCATCTTTTAGCCACTGTGGTGAGGTATACTTTTAATTGGAACAGTAATTAAAAATTTTTGCTCCCAACAGCAAATGCTCATTCTTGCTTTGCCTGATACCAGAAGCAGATGGGAAACGTATGAGAAGAGCTTACATGGAGAAAGTGAGGAGGACAGATAAATCCTAAAAGGAGAACACATTTGGCAGCTCTGTTCATCCAGGTACTTTCTGTGCTGTACTCTTGGTGGATCCCCTTTGCATGCCTGGGAAATAAGGGTTCTCCCCTCCAGAATGGGTGACCCTCTCCTAATACCGCCCTTCAATGTGGTGGGAGTTGTTTCCCAGACTCCATGTCTGTAATGAATCTATAGCAGCAGCTTTGGGTGGTGAAAAGCAGCAGCTATTATTTTAAGGGGGACAACAGTGCTATATGTATGAATGAACCAAAAGAGCATTTAATATGGAAGCTGTATTAAAGATAAGGCAAATACAATTTATGAGCCCTCCTCTCCTTCACGTTGCCGTTCCAGTGAAAATACTGTTGCGTTTGGTATTTCTTCTCCAGGGAATGTTTTTTTTCCTGTCACCTCTATTTTCTACAAAAGAGGCAGAGAAATGTATTTTTTCCTCCTTGGATGCAAGGAGAGCTTATATTGGGATAATCGGTTTTGCTTTCCCATACCCTTGCATTCCCTTGCTGACCCCAGCCAGACCTGCAGCTGGATGTCCTCGGTACTGCTCAGGAAGGAAGGTATCAATGCTGCCCACAGTGACTCCTGGACATCTCTCACCTCCAGCCCTGGTACACAACAGCAACAGCTGTCTCTTTGCTGGCAAAATAGTTGGAAGAACAAAATAGGCCTGTGCCAGGCAGCTCGAGCTGGTGCTCTCAGCTAAGACACAGCCAGCAGGGCAAAAATGGTCCAGAGTGGGGAAAAACAGTGTCATCTGCTCCAGGTCAGAGTCTGTTCTGTCAGCAGAGAAAAGGATGGACAGAGTTGGGCGGTGGAGATTGTAATCGGGTTTAAGACTGATGGACAGCTCATGTCCATCCCAGTGAAGGTTAATATGGAGAATGACTACCTAAGAGATATGGTGGATAGTGGAGTGTTCTGGGGTGAGTGTGTGCTGGTGGGCTGGCAGGGTGGGCATGAGGGTGGGGGAGTGGGGGTGTCACAGGGACTTGCAAGGTGACAGGCACAGAAAGTGAACTGGGAAGAAGACAGTCCTGCAAGCATGTGACCTGAAAAGGAAAAAAAACAAACATCAAAGAAGCCAAAAGGACCCATCAAGAGAGTGAGTGGGAGATGTGAAGCAGAAGACGTGTGAGATCCGGAGAGGAGAGATGAATATGCCATAGCCAAGAAAGCGTCACTTTATAAAAAGCAGGCGGGGTGATGGAGAGGATGGCATGGGGACTTCAAACACCANGGGCTGTTTCCAGGAGCTTTGAGGGGAGGGCTGGGTCCACCACCCCTTCCTAATCCCCTCCCAGCTCCCCCGCAGGCCTCATGGGGGCCTAATATTTGTGCATGTGTGTTTTAACACGGCATATGGTCTTCATTACATACAGACTTCTCACTTCCATAATTATACCATGATGGGAGTTCCTGTTAAAGCCATAAAGCAAATTCCCTTCCCCCACCCTGTACCTCCACCCCCAACAGCCCTCCCCATGAAACTGGAAGGGGTCTCCAGTTTACAAGGAGCCCCCCACCTTGGCAGTTGCACCATTAACCCTTTGTACCCTCTGTTTCAGCAGCAGCTGGAGGAAAGATCAGCTTTCCCCATTGACACTTGTTAACAGGCAAAGGGGGGTGTCCAGGTTTTGGTTGCGTGAGAAAGAGCACAGAGAGCCAGCAATGTGTAAACAGTGCTGGGGAAACAGGGAGGAAAGAGGCATCCTAACCTAGCGTCCTCCTTGCCTGCTTTCTCACTGTAGTGAAGCGTGCCGAACCCACCCACTGCTGAAATACAAGCCCCTCTGGGTAGCGCCTGGCAGCTGTTTAACAATACGCTGCAACACTACCCTACGGTTTAGGACAGGAAATTAAGGTGGCTGTATCTGCAGGGGAAATTTAAGTACACAGCCTGCAATTACCTGTGTCAGAGTTTGGCCAGAGCCCTGCTCCTCTGAGAGCCACTACAGGGCTAGATGCTGATGACTGGTGCTCAGGTGCTGTGGGCCAACTCAGCTCCTGAGAATGCAGGCAGCTCGGGGCCATGCAAGCCATGCCCAAACCTTAGCTGGGGTGGTTGGAGGCAGAAAAACAAAGAGAATTTATGTAAAAGTGTCAAATTCAGATTTTTTTAGGAGCGGAGGAGAGGTGCTGTTGTATTGAGAGACATTGAGATACTGCAAATGTAGGTGCTTTTTGCTTGGTGATTGACGGGAAAATAGGTTTGGGATAGTATTTATTTGTGCTTTAAATAGCAAGTACTAGAGAGTACTACTGCTCCTCTCTGTGTCTTGCTGGTCCCTAAGACAGGGTGCTCTTAAGAGGCAAGAAGGGACCCGTTGCCCAGGTGCTGCTCTGGCCTTTCTGGGCTATTGGGATGTCCCCGGTAGGTATGGGTAGATGGGCTGTAAAGGGCTTGTCCAAGCATCATGCAGGTGAATTTGCTCAGCACCGTGCTTGCCATGGAAGGAAAAATATGATTTCCCACTAGGTGGCAGAGAAGAGCTTGGATGAAAATCCTCCCGCTTCTCACAGCTGAAAGCAAGGAAAGGGTGGAGGGCAATATAAAACTAAAGACTTTGCGTTTTAACCAAGACTCCAGCAGACTCAAATAAACTGGGGTGCTGCTGCTGAGAGCTGAGTGACAGGCAGAGAGCAGGCAGGTGCTGAGCAGGGCACAAGTGCCAGCAGCCTTACAAGCACCAGGTCCCTCTCACCACTAGCACTTGTCCTTGTTGCACCAGGCACAGGCAGCACATTTGTTTTGACACCTGTGGGTGTTTTATGACCCTTTACTGACTGCTCTTAGGAAATATGGTTTGGAATAGGCTGTATTTATTAAAAAGAAGTAAAGGTGGGGGGAGAAAGCATTCATGCCCATTGCAAGGGGGCATAGCATTACCACAGCTCATCAATGAGCTTGTGAACTGGACTTGATGTCCTCACTCCCTGCTTACCATGCATCAGCACCTTCAGTGTTTTCCATTGATCTTACCTCCCTGTGTCTCCCCTTTTTTCCTCTTCCACAAGTCAGACACATCTACATTTGTAGCAATTTTAAACAGGTGTATGTGAGTTATTTCAAGGTAGGAATCATACCTAGCCTAGATGGAGAGATGAGCAGGTTGGCAGGAGGATCCCTGACACCTCAAGAAGGTGACATTTCCCATTGACATCTCCAGTGTTCCCAGTGACAGCCAAGGGCTGGGATTCACAGCAGCCCCTAGTGTGCCTGGGCTGCTTTGACACACTCTGGAAGATCAGAGGAGTGGCAGAGGCCTGAAGAGGTCACACCTAAAGGCAGGATCAAATACACTTGTCTTTTGTCTGACACATGAATAAATATTCATCTGACTGGTTCTTAAAGGTCTGCAATAGGGGAAATTCTGCAGCTTCTCCACATTCTGCATTACCCTTATAATTAGAGAGATTTTCTTGCTGTCTATCCTGAATATTTTTTACTGTACTTGATGCCCTTGTCTTCTTGTTCAATAAATCCTGGGCAGGGAAAATAGTGGTTTTGCATTTCACTGTAGTTTATTGCATATCTGAAGTCCTTTACCACATCTGCACTCTGCAACTGGCATTTCCTGATCTATCCTGTATTCCTTGCACTCATCCTCTGTGTACCCTTCCTGTCATCCAAATCTTCCTTGAGGTTCAGCTCAGTTGGACCGGTCAAAGTGGCAGATGCAGTCATGGGTCAGCACCTAGGAGTCTTGATTCCTGCTAGACCAATGACTGGCTTAAATTTTCAGCCCCTGCTCGCTCTAGTTGTTCTTGACAGGCTCCTTTGCCACCGTTCAGAGATGAGTCTCAGGCAGGGAGCAAGGCACCAGTCTCAGCTCCCCATGCTCTCCCCCAGCTCTGGTGTATCACATTTTGCCTTAGGAATTTTTTGCATTATCTAAATAATAGTTCAAAGGAGGAAGGGTGACAGGTGGTATGAAGTGGGGATGTGTCAGGAGCCTATTACTCAAGCATCATACCTGGATTTATATTTGCACAATTCTGTAATTCACAGGAGCATGGAAGCACTGGCTCAGTTTCTTCAAATTATCTGAGGTCTAAATGGACAAGCTACATGTGATAGCATGAATGCAGGGACTCTCAAGCTCCTCTGGGCAAACTGGCTGAATGGGAGCTGTACAGCTGACCAGTCAGGGCTAGTCTTGTCCTGGAGCACTTGTGATGTCAGCACTGCTCTGGGATACATGTTTCTGGCTTGGATCCCTACATCTCCCACCAGTGAATTTCCTAAGCATGATAGCCTTGACTGAGATGGGGTGTGATGAAGGTCTAACGCAGCTGAGAGGAAGTACCAGTTGACGCATCTGAATTGGAAGGTACCTGCAGCCTGGCTGACTTCATGGCATGAGGATTCAGAGAGAGTATGCCCTGTGCTTAAACAGAAATAGCTCAGTTTTCATCAGATAGGCTCATAATAATAGTAGATATTTCCTAATAGAGCCCAGGAGATGGCAGACCTGAATTTTAGGCTTGGGTTTTTTTTGGCAGTCGAAGGAGGCCTGAATACATATTAACTTCCCTGGAGAGAAAGGTCCCCTCTCAGGAATATGCATCTCATGGGTCCAGAAGGAAAATAAACACTCAGCATGATGCTGCAGGCTGAACTGACGGATGTTCATCTCCCAGCTGGCTCCATGCTTCTTAAACAGAGGCTGCCTCATGTGAAAAGGAAAGGTCCTGGAAGCCCCATCGTCATGTGCTAAAATACAATACAACAGTCCCCATGTGATGTGACCCCGGCCAATGCATACTGTGCCAAAACACACTGTTAGAGTGAGATTTCCTACAGGAGAGGCAGAAGCTACAAGCCTTCAGGTTTGAATGAAGATGAAATGTTATGAAATGGAAGGAAGGAGGGTTGTGTGCTTCAGGAGTGGCATTATATTGCCAAGGGTGCCTCTAGCCCTCCAGAAGGCTTGTGTCAGGGGTTTTCAGAGGTGCCTGCTGGATTAGGGGGGCTCAGTGTGAGCTACCCTGAAGCCATAATAGATCCAGGCAGAGGAAGCTTTAGCTTCTGGTGGCTGAGCCCCTTCAGACTATGAAGCTCCAGCCTTTGTATTTGGGTCAAAGAGCAGGGAAGTTTGCATCCACCAGCCTCTGACCATGAGGAGATCACTGAATGGTTTGCAATAAAGGCTTCGTGGGAGATCTGGTGGGTTTCACTTCCTGACCGCTGTTTTCACAGTAGTTTCCAAACCTCCTATTCCTGAGAGTGTTCCTATGTGCCTATGCACAAGCAGTCTCCCCTGGAGCACAAAAAGAGATGTATTTAATCTGCTTTAATTTTAACTTTCAAATCTCCCTTGGACAAGAACAATATGGAATAAACAAACCTTGTGTTGAAACACACTCCTTCTCAGTATCATATTGACCTTCTAACTTGCTTGCCTCTGGAGAATCTTGATGCATTTTGTTCTTTAATGCATTAGTCTTCACAACATCCCAGGGATGCCAGGAAATGCTGTTACTTCCATCTCCCTCTTGTTTTTATGGATAGGGAACTGAGGCATGGATCAGCTAAGTGGATTACCCAGGGTCATGTAGCAAAACCCGTGGCAAGGCAGGACTGAGATCTGAGGTGTCCCACAACCTGCTAAATGCCTTCCAGAGTGCTTGTTTTGTACTTTCTCAGAAAACCCAGAAACCAAGCACAAAGGGGCATGAGCCAGGGTGGAGAGGTCTGAAGCTTTGTTGGACAGTTTCATGGTCTGTGTTATGGAGATGGATTAGACCCAGAAATGACTAGAGTGAAAAGCTTGGGTTGGCCTGAGAGTTTTTTTTTTTTCCTGCAGGAGAAGGTCTCAGGCTCCTGCTGAACATTGCTCACCTCCCAGCATGGAGGAAAGCCAATGCTCTCTGGAAACAGAAATCTGCAGTTGGGTGATTTCAGGGTGTCCCTCTCCTCTTGGTGGATTACCAACTGGAGCAGCAGTTTAGAAATGGCTTCTTTATGACCTTGAAACAGCCAGGCACACCTCCAAGCCCTGCCTGCTCTGACACAGTGGGACTTCTCTTTTCCCTTTTAAATTTTTTGTAGTAAGGAGCTTTCCAGACAGTTGTAACTTTAAGTATTTGTGTTGGTGGGCAGGGAGTGAGATTGGACCTTATATCATTGCAAGTGCTACTGGACCCCCCAAAAGGTTGAGAGCTTGGACCGCACAGCTGGTCACTTCCCTGAACTATCTGTGCTTCATGAGACTCCAACTCATGAATCTTGGAAAGAAAGATCTTCTCATGAGATTTGTGGTGCATCCAGTCCCAGCTAGAAATACCACAAGAAAAGCCTCTCTTGGGGAGATCCCAGCTCTAACCAGGAAATGCAGAGTGATGTGAGAGCGAGAAAAAATCCAGATGTGGCCACTATGTGCTTTACTTTTCTCTGGGAAACCAAATTCTCCTTTGTGGAGTATATTTTTGTCAAGCATCATTCTTAAGGATATCTAACCTCTGTGTTTGCCAGCTGTAATTAAGTCAGACCCACATATCAAAGCTGTGTGTCTGTATGTCTGTGTGTCTGTGTGCCTCTGTGCAGGGAGACAGCTTCCAACAGATCACTTACAGTTAATTTTCTGCTAACAGACTGCACAGAGCTGCTCACTCCCACATACAGGGCGAGCTCTGGCCCAGACAGCTGCCTTGGGAGAATCACTGGCTTTTCTCCTGCTGGGCCAGTATTGCATTTTTGAATTACTTTAATGAGAAGTGCTTAAACATTTGAGTTTTTCAAAGTGAGGCAACTTCACGACCACCAGACCTTTTGTTCTCTTGCACAGTACAGGAGTTTTCTTTGCAGTGTTACCTTGCCTGCAGTCCCAGGCCAGCCTGGGAACCACACAGTGTAGTTTAATACTGAGTGAACTACCTCTTTCCTTTCAAAAGAGACTAGTTAGTGTGAATGCCAGCTACCCAGGGGGTTAGAGATGTTTGTTGGACTTTCAAGTTGTTGGTGGTGGACTCAGGTTCTGGAGGGGTGTTTGCAGGAAAAGAAAATATCTTGAACTTTCCAGGCAATTACAAGCCTGAAGATGAGTTTGTGAGCTGTGTTGCAACCTCAAGTGATGCTAGTGCTTTCAGTGCTCCTTTGCAAGCTCTGCTCTTCTTGGCCGCTGGTCTGTGAGATGATTGTGATGTCCAAGCTCTTATGGTGCCAGGGAGCAGGAGGGCACCATATGGGTACACAAAAGCATACAAATCTTTATTAAACCTCAAAAAGATCATTAAGCTCACCTAAATATTTGCTATTTGATGTTTAGGTAGGGGGTAGATACCCCCAGGTTTTTGGCAGCTCACATTTACAATTAAAATTAGTAATAATAGGAACAACAAAGTGTAACTGCTGGCCATAACTCTCCACCCCTCAAACACTTTTTTTTGAGTGCGTCCAGCTGGCCCCAGACCATAAGTGCTATTCCCCAGCAGAACCTTTCCAACATTTATTCATCACATACAGAGTCGACAAGTGCCTCCAATTCTCTAGTTGCCAATGCACTAATGAACATCTGCTAATGTTTCTTGCAAGTTCAAGGACTTAGGCAGGGAGTAGACTAGGGATTGAATTTCTCTGTGTCTGAATAAAGTAAAAAATGGATTTTACATGATGGCAGAGCCTTAGTCTTGGGTCCTTCGTGCTTCTCAGATAATAGTTTCCAAATCCAAGCCCTCTGTTTGACAGCTTCGTCTGGTAAGTGGGCCTTTAAGAGAAGAAGTGAATGTATTTTGAACTATCAGAAGAAGAAGTGATATTTTTTAATTTGTAAGTAAGTTAAACTATTCCAAGTAGGTAGTATTTGGTCTTGCTAGTCCTGGAGAGCTTGAAAGCTACTGGCTACCATGCAAGACCTTGCTCTTGAAAGTGGAAATGTAAAAATTGTCCAGCAATGACTATGCAGTCAAACCAGCCACAAAGAAGATCTCTGGAAGACAGATAATTACTTCTCCAAATGCTGGGAATACTTGCTCTAAAGAAGTATCAAATAGCGAGATCTCTGTCCAGCAGTAATTGCTACAGAGCTTCTGCAATGTCACTTTAGTCCTATCACTGTTGTATTGCTGGATGTTAATTACAGGGGGAAAATTCAGCTTTGGCTTAACCTCTTGGACTAACAGCAGGTACAAATTGGGGTGGCATTTAACTCAGTCTTCTAAAGGCATTTGTGAGCATTTAGTGATTTCTCTTTGTTTTCCTTTATACTAGCCTTTTGACTCCCTCCCTCATTCTGTGCCTTACCACCTATTACCACCCAGCCTGTTGTTTCCCCAGTGTGAATCTGGGATGTAGAAATGGCTGGAAATAAGGAATTCAGCTTAAATAACCACGTGTTACCTGGTGGGTATTGCTCAGTCATGCAAGGATATCTAACAGCTCTGAAAAATAAGAGAGATGCATGTGAAAGTTGATGCATTTAACCACCGGGGCATCTCCTTTAGGAGGTCATTGTCAGCATTTTTCTTCAAGGCTGGAGCCATCTGCAGGTGGCTGGTTACAGGTGCCTGGGCACTGCAGGGCGGTGGTGTCGGCATGAACTGCTGTGCAGCACACAAATCATTTCTGATGAAAATGAAATACCTGAAAAAGAAATTCCACTACCAATGTTGTGAGCAAATCATGAACAAATGACTAATAAATAGCACTACAATCCCTCCTTAAGCTGTGATTTATCTGTCTGGAGACTTATTAAAGAAATGTTCCTGCTGTTTGCACAATTTTTATCACAGTGCTGCCTTTTGACGCTCTTGCCAGAACCTTTTTCCTGCTCTGGCAGTGCCACCAAAAGCCCCACATGTGACCCCCTCCACTGTGCAATGCCTCTGAGCAAGTGTACCCGTACACTGACACCCTGGCCCTGTGCTCCCCAGCCTCACACTGCTACTTTTTGCTGAAATGAGATTCCTACTCCAGCTACAGGAGGCATCACAGTTACAGGCTCTCATCCTATGGAGGGACTTCAACCACCCTGACGTTTGCTGGAAAAGTAATACAGCAAGCAGGAGGCTCCTGGAGTGCCTTGATGATAACTTCCTGAGGCAAGAAATAGACACCCATACCCGAGGCAATGCAATACTATACCTATTCAGGACCCTGAACTTCAGAAAAGCTAAGTTCCAGCTCTTCAAGGAGTTAGTCGGTCCTCAGGGACAAGGGAGCAGAACAGAGCTGGCAGATCTTTAAGGACACTTTGCACAGAATGCAAGAGATTTCCATCCCCAGGTGTTAAGAAAACTAGCAAGGGATGGAAGAGACCAGCATGGTGGAGACATGACCTACTGGTCAAACCAAGGGGCAAGAAAGAGCTGCACAGGCAGTGGAAGCAGGGACCAGGTATCCTGGGAAGACTACAGGGATGCTGCCCAGTTGTGTAGAGATGAGGTCAGGAAGGCCAGGGCATAGTTGGAGCTTAGCAAGTAACTACAGATGAGGAGAACGCTGAGGTTGTCAAGAGCTTTTTTTCCTCAATCTTCACTGGCAACCTCTCTCCCAACACCTCCCAAGTTAAAAAAATGACAAAGTGAGGACAAGGGAAAAAAAAGTTCCTCCCACTGTATGTGAAAATCAGGTTTGTGACCCTCTGAGGAACCTGAAAATAGGGGACCCAATGAGATGCATCCCAGAGTCATGAGAGAATTAGGTAATGTAGTCACCAAACCACTCTCCATAATATTTGAAAAGTCCTGGTAGTCAAGTGAATTTCCTGGTGACTGGAAGAAGGGACACATTACACATTTTAGCTAGTTTTTAAAAGGTAAAAAGGAGGACCCTGAGAGCTACAGACCTGTCAGCCTCACCTCTGTGCCTGGGAAGATCATGGAGCAGATTCTCCTAGAAGTTCTGATAAAGAACATGAAGGACAGGAAGGTGATCAGACAGCCAACATGGCTTTACTAGGGCTAAGTCCTGCTTGACGAACCAAGTAGCTTTCTATGATAAAGTGACTGCATCAGTGGCCAAGGGATGACATATGGATGTGATCTATCTGGACTTTTGCAAGGCCATTGACACGGCCCCCCACAACATCCTACTCACCAAGTTGGAGAGATATGGATTTGATGGGTGGACCATTCAGTAGATAAGGAACTGGCTGGGTGGTCTCATCTGGAGGATAGTGGGCAATAGCTCAAAATCCAGATGGAGAGCAGTGACAAGTGGTGTCCCTTGGGTGTCCATACTGGGACCTGTACTGTTCAATATTTTTAGCAATGATATAGACAGTGAGATTGAGTGTACCATCAGCAAGGTTACAGATGATACCAAGCTCAGTGGTCCAGTC
>VWZY01006943.1:979011-996656 GCA_013399075.1 Chloroceryle aenea
AGACAAAATGGGAAAAAAAAAAAAAAAAAAAAACAACAAAAAAAGGCAATTTATTGCATATGCATTTTTTTTGCTTTATTGGGCTGAAACATAGCAATAGTTCTGCCACTACAATACTGTGGCTAATGATGTCCAGCATGTCCGGGCTCTGGGGTGGTGATGCTTCCCTGGCTTTCAGGAGGCATGTGGTGTAGCATGTCAGCTACGCTGCAACTTCCACCTCTCTGTGAAGCTGAGTCTTTCCATTTGAAGACCCAGCAGTCTACAGCTTTGCCAGACTTTTAACAGTCTGTGCCTTGGGCTGAATTTGATTTGCAAAGTTTCAGCTAAAATGATGATGTCATTTTTGAAAGTGAGATTAAGGGAAAATATTATGCCCAAGCTAAAATATTCTTACAGACATTTTCCAGAGAAGCTCTAGGGCTCCTGGACTTTGGAGCAAGACCTCAACTATTGGCATGTGCCTACCCTCAGGTCAGGGCTGTGCTTTTCCTGCTCCCATCAAAATTGATCCACATTAACTTCAGGGTAGAAAGAAAATTGATTGTCAGTGCGTACTTCAGAGATGTTAGCGTTCAGCATCCAAACTCCGTAAGCTCACCGAGTCCTCCAACCGCTACTCAAATATGCATGTACCACCTCCCCAGACAGGCCAAGCTGTATCCCTGGGCTGTGGGAGTTAAATAAGACTTTTCTTGCAATTCTGCTGATGGCAGATGTGTTTGGAGTCTCAGGTTGACAGCAGGGACTCTGTTCTGGGGCCCATCTGTCCTTGCAGTCACCATGGAGGACATCTGCCTGGCATCCAGAGGTCTGAAGAATAACTGAATACATGAGCTGAAGGCTTACTCTTTGCTATTTGAGCCAGAGCAACGCCAAGAACATTCTCTTGTTTGATGGACTGACTGTGTGTTCTCTGGGAGAGAAATGCACATGGACACTGATGTCCATCACACACTGACTGTAAATCAGCAAATTGCTATGGTGCAGAACAAAAACCCTGCAACTTACATGCAAGAACGTCAGGGCTAATGAAAAGTCCTTCTCATCAGTATCAGGTTTGGTATTGGGTCTATTTTCATCAGGTTTAGAAACTGAAGAAATGAAGTCAAACCTCATGTGCGTTTTCAGGTGCCATTTTTGGTGAGCTGGGGAAGTCTGAGTGTTGCGCACTTGTGATTTCTGGACATTGCATCTGGGTTTTGTGAAAGCCCCAGGTTCTGGACTAGCAGTGCTTGTGAGAGTGCTTCCTTTTGTTGTTGCTGGTTTTAATAAAGTTATTTCCAATGCTTATGCTTTCAGAGGGAAAAAAAAAACACAAGAAAAAAAAAACAAACCAAACCTTGAACAACTTATAGGCATGGATCCTCAAAAGCAAATGTCAAATAAAACATTTGATTTATAATCTTACCACTTCTAAGCCAGGAACCTTATTTTGGAAGGCTTGTGATTAAGATCAGTATTAATTGAAGGTGACACCTTAAAATTAGCCTACTGTGGAGGTATCTCATTGAATCAGATCCTAAAGGAATGATAATACATCAAATATCACATATGAAACTAAATAAACCTCTTCTCTGCATAACTAACAGCAGCTACTTCTGCTGTTAAACTTAAAACATTAAAAGCATTGGAACTATACTGAGTGCTTATATTGCTATCATCCTTTTTATTTTTTCTGAATGTGAGTCGCACTTTATTTACTTTTAGATGATAGTTACCCCTAGTTTCACTGCCTCTGCTCTGGTTTGGTGCTGGTGCTGGTGCACAAAACACTGGTGCAGCCTCCCCTTTGCCAAAGAATGCAAAATTGAAACTTTTCTCTGGAATAAAATTGGGAAAAAAACAAAACCAAACAAAACAAAACCAACCAAACAAAAAACCCCAAACAAACAAAAACAAACAAATGAACAAACACCAAAAAACCAAAAGCTGAAAAAAACCACAAAAAGCCAAGTGATGTCTCAAAGTAGCCCAGACAGTTGTCAGTATTGCAAGGAAGGAATGGGTAAGGATGGCACTGGGACCATCAGCCATTGAAGCAATGCTGATTTTAGCTGGTGGTATTAGCAACTGGCACTTTTTGAAGTGCTAAAAGCTTTGGACACAGTTTATCATGCACATATTTCAATTTTGCTTAAGTCCTGGGAGATTTCTGCTTAGAGTGTGCTCTCTCTTTCTCTCTCTGTATCTTTTTTTTTTAAAGTCAGCTAGATTGTGCTTGATGGGGACGGTTAACTGAATGCAGCATACTATATATTACTTCAATAAATCACCGACAGCTGAAGCATTCAATATCATGCAGAGCAGTAATCAAGGGAAGTCTTAATCACATTTTAAATGGTTTGAATTTATGCTTTGCTTTCCATGGGCTCCTGTCACTTCTGGAGGCATGACTCCGTGGTGGCTCGCCAGCACCTGGTCCAGCTTGATGCCAGGGGCTTGGGCCACAATCGGGTTTGTGCCGGGGGTGCAGTTCTTAGACCAAGGAGGAAGAACAGCCACCGTGTTACTCCTGGAGCTATTTATACCTGTACAATGGCTTCCCTAGATTGCTCGAGGATTGGGGGGTGAAAAGGTGTCAGTCTGGCAGAGTAAACAGCTGCTCGTACTGTGTCAAAGTTGCACAGATGTGTGGCAAGTCCTGGCTTAGTTTTGACTAAAAACAAAGGAATGTTTTTAACAAAATCATCAGATAAGAGCAAATTTAGCTGCTGTAATCCTTGGGTTTTTTGCTACACTGACCTTTTGCATTTGGGCTGGGAAACTAAAAACACCTCCTGGATTTTTGTCAGGGAATAGGAGAAGCAAAGAGGGAGGGATGACTTAAAAAAAAAACAAACTACAAAACCCCTAAATATAATTTTTTAACAAATCAATTCATGATTGATGACTGACCAAGTCTTTCCAGGAAAGTAAAACTTTCCAGCCAGGGGCTGCAGGCACGAGGTGCATGTGGGTCTGCTGGAGGCAGGTGCCAAGTGTCAGCCCACTGGCAGCTGCTGGCAGAGCAGCTGAGATGGGAGCCTTCCTCCCCAGCACCATCACACTTTCGACCTTCACCCTTGCAATGATATGCAGATGTTCATGATGTCATACCTCCCAGCCCCAAAGAGAAAAAGAGTAGAAATCACAGCAGAAAACAATAGCCCTTTTTGGTGGGGAGGGAAGTTAACTGTTTTGTTTAACTCTATGCCCTGGAGCATGGCAGCACACACCAGCAGTCACTGGGCATTGCCACTTGCCTGGGACATCTCACTGGCTGACAGGGAGGTTAACGGGCCCATTAACCACATCTGATTAGGAGAGCCCTTTGCACTGTGACTGGCTTTTCCAGCTCAGAAATACTCTGCAGGCCCCTCCAGCTGGAGAGAGGGAGCCTCCCCACCCCGTGTTAAAAGTACTCACACCCTAAATTACTGCTCTTGCAGTAGAAAGTTGAGAAAGACTCAAGCAGAGCTGAGATGCAGCAGCTGAGACAGTTAACCAACAGTCCTACACACAGGAAACTCACCCGTAATGGGGGATTTATGTTCCAAGGAGCTTTACTATCTGACTGTTGGGTTCATCCCCTCCACCCCTCATTTTGTTTTTCATTCAATTCCACATTGTTCATGTGTCTTAATAGGGCATCTTTCATTATCATTATCTCTAATAGTGGTTTATTGTATTAGTTACACTTAATTTAAATGTTACCGAAGCATTGAAAACAGATTGCAGATGTTTTGAAACAGATGTTATTTTAATGTTAAAACAAAATCATGAATATTTATGGGTCATTATTGCCTGGATTGAATTAAGCTCTTTAAATAGTAATATATGGGCTTAATGTCTTTTGAAGGAAATGCTCCAAAAAAGGTGAATGGAAAAACACTGTCATATAAAGATGTGTAAATAATTTCTTCTGGCAATACTGAGTTTTCCTTTATGAACAGTCAGAATTAATTGCTGTTATATTACTGAGCCAGGTGCCATTATTGTTCTGTAGCTGAAGTTTAACTTAAGAAAAAATTTTTAGCTCAGAAACACCTTTCCAGCTCTCTGTTTCCTAGAGAAGGGGCCCACCAGCTCCCTGCAAGCAGACCTAAAGCTGTAGGAATACTTTGAGGTGAAGTCATCAGTATTAAACAACATAAGGTGAAGATGATGCAAGTGCACAACTCACTTGGTGTCAGTCTTTCCTACAGAAATACAAAGAGAGTTTGCTAATGCCACAAGTGTTGTCTCTGTTAGAGTCATACTTCCTTCTTCATGGAGATGAAGCTAGTGCTTATGGCATCACCTCAAAATGGCCTTTCATTCATTACGAAGTTATTTAGTTATGGGTAGGTAACTTTAAATGACATTTTTACATCTTGTACCTTATTAGTTGATCTTAGCTGCTAAATGACATGGAGAAATCCAGAGGCTATAGCAGGGGAGTTCAGTGTGTTTTGGCCAATTTGGATGGGGTCCAACCTTCTGGATTTAAACATTTGCCTCTGAGATGAAGAGTTTGTGCACCTCCCTCTGGGAGAGATCTGGGGTGGGGGAAGGGAAAAAGAAAAAAGAACGTAAGAAAATCTGTTGAAAAAAATAAAAATTAAGGAGACTGGAGACACAGGAATGATTCTCTACTCCACAAAGAGCCAAGCAAGCACTTCTGCTGCCTTAAGACAAGTTGTCGCCTTTTTAGAAAACATCCTGATCATTAGCTTGACAGCACTGACCCTGAGGATGATGCTGGGATAAGAAGGCTGGAGGCAAGGGGACATATAGCCAGCACCCATCTTCCTGCACTTGCTCGCATCCACTGGGATGATGTGCAGCATTAACCTGCAGCCCTGAGACTTTTTCTTTTTCTCTCCTACAAATTTACTATTTTGGAGGAAAGCCCGAGTCCTCTTGCAGTTGGCAGAACTCTTTGTCTACAGGCACAAAACCCCAGAGCAGATGGGCACACGTTTCAGTTAGTTGCAGTGGCAGTTGTTGAGCATTAGGGTCTGTAGTCTCATCCAGGAACATCTGAACAGCCGCCTTCATTTCTCCCTCAGCCGAGGGGAGCGAGCATCACCCACACTGCTCAAACGGAGGCTGATCACAAGAGACATTGCAAGTGCTGCCACGGTGCACAGCAAGGCCTCAGGGTGAGCATTGTCAGGAAAGGACAGCAGTAATGTACAAGCCTTTTCAGCTTCCACAGTGTGATCTAAGTATAGAGGTCACAGGGAAAATGCTAAAAAGCTGCACATTGCATTTTGCTACTGACCTGAGCAGTGGCATGTAACAGCTGTGGCTGCTGGGTTAGTCTGCTGGCTGAGCAATGGACAGGCTGCAGGGCTTGGTTGCATTGAGGTTCATGGAAAACTACCAAGTGACACAATTGAGGGACCTAGCTGAAGAGCCCTTGTAAACTTCTGGAAATGTTAGATTTTGTTTCAATTCCCAGGAATTAGCCAAGAAAGTTTTCTACTGCAGTTTCATCTCTTAATTTTTAAAAGCCATACTGAGAAATGACAAGCACTGAAGTGATGTTCCTTCAACAGCTTGGACTCACACTTTTATTGCTTTCATGTCCTGAGGATCACAAAAAGTCTGGTACAGTACATTACATTCAGTAGGCTGCCAGAAAAGGAGTTCATTTAGTTTGATGACAGATTAATACTGATTCACAAATTAATTTTGTCTCTTTGTATATCAAGGGTGTCCGCAACTTATTTAATTTGTAATAAATATAATTATAGAAATGAATGAGCTATCAAGATTTTTAAAGTATGATCCATCAATGTTGGCATGACTTGTAATCCTGGTCATTATAAATAAAATGGGTCTTTTGCAATATGGAACACAATTTTCCCTGTAGTTTGTCTCATTATTTTCTGACATGTGGGTTAATATTAAATTACAATGCCTTAATTTTCAAATCAGGGCTCAATTTGTAAATAAGAGGTTAATAAATAACCTTTCCAGCTGGAGGCCTTATTGTGACTTCATTAAAATAAACTTTTAAATGAGCTATTTGCCTCTTGGTTGAAGCTTTGACGGTACCAGCATTGTCTCATCCTGTACATTGCAAAACAAAAAATAAAGCAGCTCACAGGGCTGCCAGAAAATTCTATCCAAAGAGTCATTGTGCCTTCAATACATTCATGTGGTCTTTTCAATGTCCCATGTAACTGGGTTATACCCTGACTTGCTCCATTTTCTGCTTCCTGACACAGGGAGAACATACTGAGCTGTCCTTTACTGTATGTGACCTTGCACACACTGTGAAGGTTGCAGGTGGTTAGAACCTGCTGTCACATAGTGTTCTGTATGTCTTAGTGGTCCTCCAGTTGTCTGGGTACCTGGGTTGTACCTGGGTGATGCAGTTTGCTGTTTCTGAGTCCCTATGCATAGACCTACTCCTGCTGCTTTGTCTGCTTTCTGCTGCAGTTCATGTGGTGCTCATGTTTCTCCCACCACAACTTGCATCGAAAAGTAAGACTTCTCTCAATAGATGCCACATTGCTCTTCATAGAAATATCATGCTCTAAGCAGTAGGGCTGTTTTTCTGCAGTCTGCACAGATAGAAGGAAAACTCTGACTTCTCCACTGTTAAAGCACTTTCCTTGGGTCCTCACAGGTGACTGGATGGTCCTGTGGTATTACCGCCAATGAGACAAATTATCACTGAATCACAGAATATTCATGGTTGGAAAGGACCTCCTAGATCACCAAGTCCAACCATACCCATTAAAAAAAAACAGCTAAAAAAACCCTCACCTAAATACCTACGCTGCCTCACTCGCAGTATTTATGCTAAAGGAGAATCTTTGGGTTTTGGCATGATACCCAGTGTGGTTCATTTGAGGATTTTTTTGTTTCTAATTTCTGTATTTTTCATTTAACGTAATAGCACAGATACATGAACACAAAACCAAGTTTATGGCTGCAAAACCCTGATGGTTCTGCACTTATTTTTATTTAAAAAAAAACAAACCAGCAATAACTTTTTTTTGTAGTAGTAGTAGTGGTAAAGATGTTTGAAATATCTCAAAATAAATAAATCTCCTCCCCTCCATCTATGGGGTTTATTCTGAGGGGAGAAAAGACCCCTCTTTGTTCACCCACTGTGGTCCCAAATGAACCATTTCTGAGCCCTGCTAAATAGGCTGAAACATCTGTGGACAGTGCTTTGCCTGAAGTACCTTGTCTCAACACTGAAATAAGGGCTGCTAAAGATGTTTTACCTTAGCTAATCTAATTGCAACACACTACCATACATTGTGTGTTAGCCAGAATAATTATGAACAACACTAACAATGTTGGGTTTCCTGTTATAAGACGGATGATTCTAATCTAAAAGGCCCTCAGCCCTTAACTTTATTTTACACCTTCATCTTTTGTGAGATCTGCTCGATCCCAACTTCTTACAGGTGGAACAACTTTGTAGGAAGAGCAGGGGTGGAAAACAGCTCCTTGGAGATTTGACTTTTTCTGGTACTGATTCACCCATGATGAAGCCAACCTAGCTCTATGCATACTGAATTTGTTATTTTACATTAATGAAGAAATGTACTGATAACATTTTAGCTGAAAATCCTTTTGATGTCACTTTTAGAAGAGTACTTGAGAATTCAAGTCTCAGCCCTGTGTTCTAAACTCAAGGTTTAGATTTAGAAGATTTTAAGGCTAAATTTGTTGATGCACTATTAGTATGTGTTATATTTTGGGAAGGCTTTTTCACTGGGACCAGATCTTAAATTTCCCTTCTAATTTGGTCAATTACAGGATTACAGATAATTTTTTGGAAGTGCTCAATGTCCCCAAAGCTGGCTCTTGACCCTAAGGAAAGCCTTCTCAACTACTTTGGTGTCATTGGTGCTTTAAATACCTAGACCACTCATGACCTGTTCAAAATGTTCCCACTTCCAGTTAGTGATGGAAATACTTGGATTTTTTTTTTTTTCCCCAATTAAGTAGAAACCTTCACCTGGCTCAGCCCCAGTTTCTATTCCCTGAAAACATTCTTCATATTCACTGACAAATCTCCTGACATTGCTAAGACAAGCAATCATTTCCTGAAAGCTCCTCAAGCAAGGTGAGACCTGTTCAGTTCTTGGATGGCTGCTAACAAGGCAAATTCACTGGCCTGCAGGAAGTGATTAGGATCACCATTTGGAGCACCTTTCTCAGTCAGTGCTGGTGTTACAGGCTGCAGCCTCTTGGACTGTGAGCAAAACCCGTTTTCTCACCCCTCCTTAAGATCTCCCAGATATGGTAATGCCTCCCACTTTCAGTGTGCCTAGAGTGATGCTTAATCCTCTGTGCATTTCATGTAGTGCTATCGAATTTCACTTATTGTCGTTATTGATGAGTGACACAGAGGTTAAATGATTTGCGTCAAGACATCTTGCTCAAAAAAAAAAAAAATTAATACATCACTTTTCAGTCAGTTGGGACATTTTTCTGAGATGCCAGTCAGATGGGTAAATGCAGCAGGCAGGCACCTTCTCAGAGGGGTGTTTGCCAGCTGGGAAATAGGGCCAATAAATCCACCTGGAGCTTACCAGGTTCTTGCTTACAATAACAGTGGGCAGAAAGGGAGAAGCACTTTTGTTTCCTGCAGCTTGGCTGAGCTGCAGAGGCTGGGAGTGCCTTTGCTCTGAGGTCTGCAGCCAAGGGCAGGATGCTGGTGCTGCCAAAGGGTGGGGCAGCCCACCTACAGACTCCAGGCCCGGGGCTGCTTCTCCTTTCCAAGCTTGCTGTGAATCAGTCCCAGCTGTTCCTCAGTCACCATCGCTGCTGTGGCTGTTTCCATCTGAGCAGGTGGCTAAAGCCCTCCAAGCCACTGTGCCACCAGTCACTTTTCAGGTGATGGCTGCTTGCATGACTGGTCAACTGAGTAGTAGGCAAAAGAGGTAACAGAACTAAAACTGGTGCTTTTGTTCCCAAAAGCCCTTTATGTGAAGCTCTACAGAGCTAAACTCTTCAAAACCAGATCTCTCTTACACACATGTAAGCATCACTTCTTTGTTTTGCTTTTGTCATGGCCAGTAACTCCTTGCAGCCTCTGAAATTTTGCAGGTGGGAGACGCAAAGCCATCAAGAAAATTAGCCCTGCTTTGTCCAGAATTTTCCTTCCTTCCTTCCCTGCTGCTCGCCTCATTTCATTTTATCTGTTTTAACCACTACCACCACAGTGTAGCACAAACCTTGGTGCTTTGGCAAACATCCGGCTGTTAAGTGTACGCTCTTCTTCTGCCCAATGCCCTCTTCAGGTGTCAGGAAACCTGTTCCTTGTGCTCCTGAGTCAAAAACCACAACCATCTGTCTGTCACCCCTGGAGGAGAGAATGTCTGTATGATCAGAGCACTCTGGGGTCCTTCCCAAAGAGCAACAGAGAAGGCATAGCGACCGGGAGAGAGGGGCTATTTTTGGAGGTTGTCTTTATCTGCAGGCTTTCTCTACAGACAATGGAGAGACCAAGGGAACGAGAGACTCTTTTAGAAGACATTCAGAGCATCAGACCAAGCTTCTGCTTTGAAGTCCTTCCTTAAACGTTCTTTCTCTAAGGAGAATAGCCTGGGTGGTACCTAGTAAGACCAGCTGGAGCAACACAGACCAAAGATTTATGCAGTCCCACGGCCCTGGTTATCTGGTGCATGGGTGTGTTGCTATGCCTTCTGCTCCTTGCTGATTCCACCACAGAAATAATGGTAAAGGTGTGATGGCAAAGTAGCCTCTGCTAGTCAGATGTAGAGGACACAGAGTTTGCTTTTTTGGTAAGCCCTTGATGCTCTCACACTGATGAGAAACATGTCCACCAAGTGCACTGTAGATGAGAGCAGCAGCTGTTTCAAAGTTGACAGCAGGCAGGACATTGTGCCCCCTACATATCTGCCTGACAGGCCTGTGGGAGGAAAATGGAAATATGGAGGGAAAGGGACCTTTGTAATGAAGCAGAGATGCCAGTGCAATCTGAGGAAGCTACAGTAGTTACAAACATTTCAGCATGTGTGAAAGCATCATTTTGTTCTTTTTTAAATTTTACTTTTATTTTTACAGCAAACATATTTAATATAGCCATTTCAAGCTTTAGATGAAGCATAAATCAAGGAGAAATAAGTATATTGGTCACAACACAGGTTTTGTAGCTTCTAAATTTCTTAAGTGTTAGGTCATTTTACTTACAAGTTAAACTGCTGTAAGAGGCCTTGGTTGGTCATAAATTGTCCTTCCAATAATATAAACCACACCATTTATTTACAACATGTATGCTCTTCCAAGTAGATCCAACAGCTCATAAAGAACAAGAGCTCCTATGTCATCCCTACTGAGACCACTGCAATAAAGAGCCCTTTGGAATGACTCTGTTCTCAGTAAGTGCAATCAGATACAGCAACGGTAGCTTTTATGGGCTTCCCCCCCCTCCCCGCCAGGAAAACCTGGTATTAGTGCAATATTAAAAAACTGTGATGGTTTGAACCACAGTGGGTTCTTACTCCTCCTATGCTCCCACTCATTCTGGGAGTGAGGTTAACACTCACCAAAGAAGGTCACAATCATCCCCGTTAGGATGGTTTATTTTCATAAGGGATAAGATTGATTAAAAGGAAGGTTAATTGAATATCATGCAGCTGCCACAGTACCATATACTCCAAGCTCTGGCATATAAACAACAGTTGTTGCAGAAGGATTATTACCCACTTACAATTGGAGCAATGAGCTTTTTGATCCCCGTTTATTCCAGGATGGACGAGCAGTAAAAATGCACATAGTGGTATATGACCTCGGGTGGGCCCTTAGGAAATCTCAGCCAACTTTAAGTAATAAATGTGTTCTTACACAGGCAGAGGTGTGCCCTGATCTAGCTCTGAAGTGAAATACCAGCTAAAAGCAGCATTCGATCTAGATTAGTAATCCACTTTAAGTGTTTGAAGTAGAAAAGCGGTCAGAGCTGATCTGAGTCTCCAAAGCCTTTTGTCAATACAAAAGCTCTGAACAATTTCCTTTCAATAATATTACTGCATTTTTTTTCTGTGGTTCTTGGACAGTACAGACAAGTGTGATATTTATCCAATGGATTTGCAGACTAACAGGATCATTAACACATTAATCAACATCTTGCTCACTGGCTCAACCTCAGACTGCGCTGAGGGTGACTAGATGAGTGCGAGAGATTTACAGGAGCATGGGACTCATCTCACTCTGCTACAGAAGCTGACACAAGCTAATACAAGCTGGCTAGTCACAGTCTCTCTGCAATCAGTAAGAGTGACAGGCATCTTCCAGAAGAAAGCTCACCCCATCCTCTGTGTCTAAACCAGGAAAGATTAATTCTTTCTCAGGATACGCCAATCTCTTGCCACGAACTATAAGGGAACACTGATGATAGGGCAACAACTTGTCCCAGACTGTCGTAGTTTAACCTCTGCCGGCCAACTAAACACCACGCAGCCGCTTGCCCCCTGTTTCCCCCCACCCCCTCCGGCCGGATGAGGAAGGAGACTTGGGAGAAAAAAGGTGAAACCTCGCGGGTTGAGCTAGGACGGTTAATAGAACGCCACAACGAGAAGAGAAACGACAGTACTAACGGTAACGCTGAAGAAGTAATAGGCAAAGCCAGTGCCATAAAACACGAGGCTTTTACCCGGTCCCCGCGCCGCGCCGTCCTTCCCCCCACAACACGTTGAAAAGCCGAGCTCCACCTAGAGCCGGCCCTCCCCTTATATAGGGGCCATGACGTCGGTAAGGTATCGGCTATCCCATTGGTTCTGTTGTTTATCTCGGCTGTGGCCCCGCCCAGCTCCTTGTAGAATTAACCCCATCCTAGCCGAGCCCAGGAGACAAACCCGATTCTACCAATCCGCTCAGTAGAGATCCCTCACGAAGGGAAATAAGGTCATTCTCTTCAGCTGCTTCTGCATTAAACTGATGGTTCATTTGCACCAGGTGTCATGGCTGATTCACTGGCCAACTGCCTTGTTCAACGGCTGACTTTATTCTAAACTCATTGCTGTGCCCATGAGGATCCATGAGGATCACCTCTGAACAGCTTCCACCCTGCCTTAAAGCTCTAACCCTGTCCACACTAACCCACCCCTATGAAACCAAGTTGAAAATCAGTGGCTGACCTAACTTGCTGCAAATTAAACCTTTCTTGTCAGTGAGCTGGACCAGGCTTTAGCAGGGTCACAACCAATGTATCTGCTGCTTACCGTATCATTGCTCCCTGTCATGTACACAGTGGATGGATTAATTTCTCCTTTCTCCAAACCCAGTATTTAACTTGTCGCTGTCACTGCCCATCACAGCTCTGCTGATCTGTCCTGTTTCTGCTTCCTTTGGACACTGACCAAGATGGTCAACAAGCCATTTTGCCATGAATCTTCTGTTTGCCTAATTCTTGTGAGCCTTGCTTTGAGCCCTTTCCCTGTGCTGTCTCTGCTGCATTGTCATTCTCCATCAAATCAGCTCTGCCAAAAGGACAGTGAATGACACCTGGGCAGCATGGCTGTGCTTGCAGCAGCACCCCGGCATCATTGCCTCTCTTTCTTCATCCCACTGTTGACTGGAAGCTCTTCAAGGCAAGACCAATGTACCTCCATGCAGTGACTCACACACAGGGACCATCCAGCTCCTCACCAGCTGTTCCTAAGCACCACCAGAGTCAAAACAACTGTATTGGTATGGTAATAACAGACCAAAACCAAGCACCATTACCAATAAAAAGCAATAACAGGCACAAGGAACTATGAAAAAAATTACTTTTTAATGTACAAAAGGTTTATATACAGGTTCAGCATGTTACCTCTGTTCTTATGATGTAGAAAACAGCTAAAAATGTTTTTAAGGTATAAATTTGACAGAACAATTCACCTACAGTACTTTTAGTAATGATGTCTTCTATACATAATATATACAGTGCTGGAATGGTTATTATAATACTTTTCTCAGTAAATGAAGGAAGACCACCACTGGAAGGTCTGAGAAATCTCAAGTCACTGGAAATTTGGTTTTGCTTTTGTATTTGATCTTTTGCTAATGACATATCTGTGAAGAGGGACTCAGTAGCCATCGTTGCCCTACACAGCTGTTGAAAAAAACAGATTAGCAGTTAAAGGACACATGAAAGCCTGATCCATCTCAGCACAAGGGATGCCCAGTTGTGCTCCAAGTGTCCGGAACAACATACAATGTCCTAAAATATGTACTGCCCTCTCTTCATAAATGCAAAGGCAAGGGCAAGGTCAGTAACTGCAGGAGAATATATACAGCGAATTATAAAGCAATCCCTTTAAACACAACTTTCACAGGAAACACAAATAAACAGCCAGGCACCTTGCTTTGCTTTCCTGTCCTCATGCACCCTGGACAACAGTGAGTCACAGGGGCCTCAGTAAGTGAAGGGCAGGGGTGAGAGTGTCCCATCTGCACCCTCTGCATTTGGGATGAGGATGGGTGAGATTGCAGGACGCTAAACAGCACCTCCCTGCACCAGCTGTACCCAGGGTCACCTGGCAGCAGCACTGTCCCAACCCACCACTGACTGCCAAGCATGGCTGCTGGTGTATCTGATATTGCAAAGTCTGCCTAAAGGTAACATGTGGCATTTCCATCCTGGAAACAGCAAGCCTGACATCAGTTTGTGCAAAATGAAAGCAGGGATAGCAGGAAGCACCATTATAGAGCTGTCCCTGTCCCATGCAGGGGATGGAGTCAGTGAGAACATCACATCGATAGGAAGTGGAGAGTGAAGACAGGAGGAGAGAGCGAAGCTCCACAGATGCTTGTCTGGTCAAACTGTGAGAATCTGAGGGGGTGGGGGGTGTCACACATCCCCTGCCCTTCAACATATGGGATACAAAATATCTGATGCTAGGAGAGCAGGAAGTGGAGACACGTCCTTGTTCAAAGCAGACAGGAGTTAAGCAATGCCTCCTGCCCAGGTATATGCACCCCACCATTTCTACCCTTTTGTCTTTTGACAGCAAAAATAAATAATGCAACTGAGACTGACTGCAGTGCCAGGTGGGACTGGCCTGGAAACAGCTGATGGCTATTGCAAGCAGTTATATTTTGGTGGTGGTTTTGGGAGGCCCTGCTCCTCCCATTTCTTCCCCAAGGACATTTCCAAAAAATTCTCACTGACTGAGCTACTATTTTAACTCAAATACCTGTTCTGAGACTATCCAGATGTTTGCCTAAGCTGTAAACTGCAGGTGCAGTGCTGGACTGAAGGAGGCTGGGTACAAAGAGTAAGCTGTACACTGTAGCACAAAGCACTAGCCAAACTAACGTCCCAGCTTGTCCATGGTATATTTTATGGAATACAGCAGCTCTTTTCATGCTGACCAAAGCTGTGGGACACATTAATGTATCACCGGGTGCATGCCAAATAAGCCTTTTGGGGCAGGGTGTATTAGCTCATGCTTGGCCTCGCCTCACTGCAGCCACATGCCTGTTGTGTGCATGGAGCCCAGACAGAGCCCTGCATGGAGTATGTTACCCAGACAAACCCTGGTCAGACAAACCAGCTCTCACAATGCTGCCACAGTGCAGAACAGGCTGAAAGCATCATAAAACTCTCTTAATCACCATCTTTTTTGTACGTGAACATTGCAGCGTGGAAAACGCAACAGAAAGCGAAGACGTTGCAAAGCTGCACAGAGACATGGTAATGTGTGCTTCAGAGATCTGACATGAAAGGTGCATATGAGGCCCCTGCAGAAGCCACTGCACTCAGAGGGCACAAAGTTATGCGTGTGTGTCAGTCTGCACGCCCAAGCCTTCCTGCCACGGGGGATTATTTCCCAGTGATTGCTGTTCCCAAGCCTCTGCTCCACTCTGCACATGATATAAACCACGTTGTAAACACATCTGATCAAAGTGTGCATTCACCTTTTATGTGTCTCATCAATGTGTCTTTCCAATGTTTTCTCAGAAACACCACTATGTTTTTATAAATGTACATTTTATATACGCTTCTGGCAATGCACTATATTTGATTTTTAAAGGAAGAGAGGCCTTGGCCACTGAACACGAAAGCATGGTAAGGCACTTTGCTGAGAAGCCATTTGGAATCAATGCTCTTTGCAAGGTAGAAAGGTATTTATGGTATAAAACAATACTGTTGGCAGAGGGCTTGTTTGGAGACATAACTAAACCCTACTCTTATGAGAGCAGAATACATAGTATGGCTTTTATTCTGATCAAAACCACACCCTCCTGTTTCTTTCTGGAGCAAGTTAAAAATGGATTTTTTTTTGCAAATATAACGGAAAACAATGGCGAGTGCTATTTACAGGGCTGCCAAGGAGGGAGGGTTTCATCTCTAACCATGCTCATGTTGTCTCCTAGCTTGGTGGTGATACTGTTCAGTGCTCTGGGAAACCAAGCCAAAAAATAATACTAGAGGTGCACCCTTGCGGTGCTGAACTGCCTGGATATAGCTTACAGAACTCTGTACAGAGACATTTTAAAATTTTCATTTTGAATCCCTTTAATGTATTTAATACTTATTAAAAAAAAATCTACTCTATTGAAAGATTATTTTTGAAAAGCACATTCATAAAACTGCTTGACGCAGAGCCCCTTGGATAGCGCTAAGGCCTTGTGCTTTAGTGTTATGACATCATGTTCAGAAATTTACTCTCTTCTGCCAGTGTGGTTAGCATGGAGCTCATATCGCCTATCGCCATATTGCTTATTCCCGCAGGTATGGTGGGCAGTGTCAGAGAGTTTCGTGGAGTCGTCAGGCGAGAGGAGTTCTGGGAGAGGTTCTGCAGGATGCTGGGGCTCAGGGTTCCTGACATCAGGCTCGAATGATCCCCATCATCCATGATGGCATCAAAATCTATCTGGGGTGGCTCAAGACCTTGTGAGTCCACTGTGCTCGACACCTGGTTTGCACCCGGGGAAGGTAGAGTGGCTGGCTTGCCGTTCAGCGCGCACTGCTGCTGTCTGACCCGGCAGTCCGCGTGGTTATCAAAGCTGCTGTTCTGTTCATACATGTGGATTTGACCATAATAGTACATCAGATTGTTTTCCCTTGTGCCATCTGCGCACTGCTGTGCTGCTGCTGGCAACATGTCGCTGGCTCTTTTATGCATGGCCTCCGCAGCCTCCTGGCCTGAGCTGATGGTGTTTGTAGAGTGGGGAGTTCTCATGTAGCCCAGCTGCTGGACAGTGCGGAGGCCTCGGGGTCTGCTGGCCGGGCTTGGCTCAGGTGGAGGATGAGGCTGGACCATGCTGGGTGGNTGCTGGGTGGAAATGCCTGTGTGGCTGAGCCGATCATGCTCTGCTGAGGCTCAAAGCTGGGCTGGTTGGAGGTCATGATGGGCTGATGAAAGGCCTCCTGAGCCATAGGGAAGTTCAGGTGTGTTGGCTGCGATGAGTAGTTCTGCTGACTAGGTTCATGCATGACTTGACCCAGCATTGCACGCTCACCGTTGCTTCCGACCATTAAAGAAGGGTCGGTTGCCATGTCCATTTGCTGAGGGTGAAGGTGAGGTCCAGACTTTGTAGCCATGCTGCTACAAGGAGAGATCTGATTTGGGTTGCCACTGATTGCACCGGGGCTCATCATCTGATGAGGTTGGTTATACCCTGCGTGCAAGCCCAGATCGGGGTTCGTGCCAGGGCCAAGGCTCATCGGCTGCTGCCGCAGCTGCATGCAGTTTAGCCTCTGCCCATCCATACCCACGTTTCTTTGCATAAAGCTCTGCTGTGTTATATTCATACTGTTGTCTAGCAGCTGCATCTGCTGCTGACTGTAGTTCTGGTACTGACCAAAGTTCTGCTTCTGCTGGACCACTGCTAAGTTCCCTTGAGAAAACTGCTGCTTTGACTGATTGGACATGATATCAACTGTACCTGAGCTGACTTCATTCCACTGGACAGGCATGTTATTTTTATTCATGTCTGAAGAGGCATCAAAGCTTGTGGGGCACTCTGGCATCATGGGTCCCAAGTGGCTCATGCTTGCCTCAGCCACTGCCATCCTGCGCTGGCCAGGCAAGGCTGGAGGCTGCAGCTTCCCGCTTCCCTGGAAGTTCTGCATCTCGTTGCTGTACCCCATGGAAGTGCTTTCAGCTGCTGTCCCAGTGCTCTGTGATTTGATGTATTGTACCACATCATCTGGCAGCATAATGTCATCGTCACCGATGGGTGCCTCTGCCTCCCCGGACATGGCTTCCATAGCGATGTTTTCACTGATGCTCAGTGGGCGGGGTGAGTAGGTGTGCCGGGGGAGGCTCCCATCTGAACGCCCATAGCCCTGGAGGCCATAATTCCTCCTGTCTGTGGGGTGAGGAGGATGGAAGGGGTTCATGTTGTTGGTGCTGTTGAAGCGGTGAACTCGTGGAAGGGCCTGGGGTTCTCCAGCAGGTCTCCTCACCGGGTCGCTTGCCCGTCTTGTGCAGTTGCCCGGCACCTCGTGGGGAAATGCTGCAGCTGATGGGTAGCCATAGGTGTTACCATCACTGCAGCGCCTGGGGCCTGGTGGGAGGCGGACGGAGGGCAAGGTGGGGTCTGGTCCATCCATAAGTGAGATCCTGTTCTTCAGGGTCATCCTCTCCATGTTCGGCAGGGGAGTTGGAGGAGGGCCCCCTGTGGCAGCAGCATACTTGGCTTTCAGTCTGTAGTGCTGAGCTGGTGTGAGGTTCAGCAGACCTGGCATC
>VWZY01006943.1:996945-1032723 GCA_013399075.1 Chloroceryle aenea
GGGCGGGGTGAGTAGGTGTGCCGGGGGAGGCTCCCATCTGAACGCCCATAGCCCTGGAGGCCATAATTCCTCCTGTCTGTGGGGTGAGGAGGATGGAAGGGGTTCATGTTGTTGGTGCTGTTGAAGCGGTGAACTCGTGGAAGGGCCTGGGGTTCTCCAGCAGGTCTCCTCACCGGGTCGCTTGCCCGTCTTGTGCAGTTGCCCGGCACCTCGTGGGGAAATGCTGCAGCTGATGGGTAGCCATAGGTGTTACCATCACTGCAGCGCCTGGGGCCTGGTGGGAGGCGGACGGAGGGCAAGGTGGGGTCTGGTCCATCCATAAGTGAGATCCTGTTCTTCAGGGTCATCCTCTCCATGTTCGGCAGGGGAGTTGGAGGAGGGCCCCCTGTGGCAGCAGCATACTTGGCTTTCAGTCTGTAGTGCTGAGCTGGTGTGAGGTTCAGCAGACCTGGCATCCCGCTGCACTGGCTCGCCTCACTCGACCGACGGGAGGCATCTGTTGAAATCGGGTCGTAGGAGTCGGCAGAGCTCGTGTTATTGGGACGGTGCCCGAGCCGTGAAGCCTCACTGGAACGGCGGCTGGAGAAGTATGGGGAGATTCCTGATGATCTGCGGCTGACAGTGTAGGCGGAGCTGATGGTGCTTGTTGTACTGTCACGGCGCTCATTGAGTTGGTTCAGCATCGTAACTTCATTGACAGACAGCTCCATTATTCTGGGATTAGGCAGCGTAGCAGAAGAACCACCACTATTTTCTAGAATAGAGCCTGAGAGGAAGGTTGCAGGGAAAGAAAAGGTTTAGTTAGCTGAGAAATTCCACTTGGTAGTGTTCTTGGTGCCAGAACAGAGACACACAAAGCCACCTCCAAATATTTTGTAGGAATGATAGTGAATTTCATTTGCTGCCAGTGAATTCAAAACTCCATCTCCAGCTCTGTGTCTGTGCACAAAGAGCACGAAGGCTAGAGAGAGAAGACAAGAAGTCCCTACTGCAGTGTCTTTGCAATGTGCACCCTGCTGACACTCAGCTGCTTAGGAAGTGCCTCCATATGGGCTTCTCTCAGTAGGAAAAGATCAGGACTGGTGTAAGCAGTGCCATGGGGCCAGCACATAGCTACAACCCCAGCACTCACCAGGACAAATGCACAGCAGTCAGGGATAGGAGGCTGAGAGCCCACAAACTGACACTCAAAGGCTCTCCCCTGAGTAAACCAAGCAGCTCAAATATACTAAGCCTTGAGGTTTAGTTTAACCCAAGCCCTATGCCTTGGGACGTCTTAGCAAAGTTTGAGGAGCACTGAAGGGATCATAATTATGCCTTTATGAGGAATACACAGCATATGGGGACAACTAGCATTTGAAGCTGTAGGCAATAGCCAGGAGCTCTTGAAGTGACATAAGGCCAGTCGGAACAAGATCAGGGATGAAGGGCTTGTCTGGATTGCTGCTGTACTCCAGCAGTCTCCCAAGAGGCACATTAGCCCTTGGAGAACTGTTACTACTGGAACAAACCCAAGCAGTCTTGCGGCTGCTACTGGGACAGTGAGGACAGCTGTTTCTGTATCCTGGGCAAGCCCAGAAAAAAGGACATCAACATCTCTGTCTCCCTTCATAGCTCTGTAGCATAAGCACATGGCTGTCTGTTGCACATCACTAGACAGCTGTGCTTACACCAAAGCTTTCCATTTTACCTGACATCTTTATCCAGCAAGGGCTAACTCAGAGGCAATAAGAAATGATCCTCCTCCAGGGCAGACTCTTGGTTATGAAACCAGGGTCAAACTTGGGAGGTTTCCTACATGACATGGCCCAGACCCAGGGCTTACCGTTTCCTGAGATGGGAGGCAGCTTGGTGTTTCTGGCTTGTGGAGCTGGGCTCACCCATGAGCAGGAATCCTTAACTGTCTTGAGTTTCTCTTTCTTGAGCTGTTCAAGTCGTTGCATCGTCGTCATGTGTTTCCTTAGCTGCAGGCTGACTGTCGAATTACCAGATGAGACTGTTGAGTCCACAACAGGAATGTTGTCATCCAATGCTGTCAGATCTCCCAGACTTCCCCCACTGTGCATGTTCATTTCTACTCCACTGTCATTGTTGTTGGTGCTGCCAAGGGGTGACGGCTCACTGCTGCATGACGACTGGCCACCAGGACTGGACTGACACATCTTGGATAAGGAAAAGAGAAGGAGTTAGGCAGGTAGAAACATGGATGGAAAGAAATCAGGTGCCCAGCATCCCCAGTGGGCTCCACACACTTGGCCTTATCCGAGGCTCTCTCCTCCCTTGTTACCCTTCCCTGCAGGAGGATCTCAACTCTACCAGAGGGCAGGACAGCACCCCACAGCTGCAAAAACTATGACAGGTTCAACTGGAGGATGGAGAAAAATCGAATGCTGTTCCTCCAAAAGATTAAGGACAGATGCTTCTCAAAGAAAAGCAGCATGTTGCCTGGTTATGCAAGATATATATTGCAGCAGGCACTGGCTTATCTAACACAGGATCAAGGCTTAAGTACTTCAGACACAACACAGTTCTGTCTTTAAAATACCCTAACATATAATTAGGTTACCTGACAAACTTCCCAGACAGATAAAAACTTGGTTCACTGTTTGCAAACTCCTACTTACAGATACGGCAGATAAGCACCATAAATATTTATTTTATTTTACATTAGGAATTGCATTTCACATTGAGTAGTTTATTTGCAGCAGACACTAAATGGTCTGAACTTGCTCTGAGGTAGCTGATGCTGCTACCAGATGGGATGGCTGGCTTCTCTGCTTGAGGCCCATGCTCCAGCAAAAAATGAGTGTTGAAAAGGCAAAGTACTTTGCCTCAGGCCAAGGTGGGAATGCAATGTTTTACTTTGCTCCACAGCAGCCCTCATGGGCAGGGTTGCCTGTCTTTGATGGCCTCACTGCCCTTAAATCGGGATGGTAGGGACTGCAATCTCAGGATTTAATGTTAAGTTGTGATGCTGGGAGAAGTATGGCAAGGGGAATCCTGAGGCACTGTGTCCTCCTCCCCCTTTCTGTGCTCAAGCAAATATCCCCTGTCCCTCCCCATTGCCCCGCATGTCTCTGCCTCCACCTCACAGGGGTGGGCTGGGCACAGGAGATCTGCAGGAGACTGTGCTTTATATAGTATTTTAATACAAAGGATTTCTTTGCTCACCTTAGTACCGACTGTCCTTAGGAAGGTAGAGTAAGGAAGAGTACGTGGGAATAAAGAACAGGTTGTTAGGACAAAGACATTAACAGAAAGGACCATGTTAGTAAAAGGAAGAAGAAGGGAGTGCAGAATACTACACAAACTGCCAACATCTTCCTTCTCTCATACCCCATCTTCACTGCCTTCCCCCTTTGGGGGCCCAGATAAAGACCACCTACCCATCTTGGGTAGGAGATTTCCTACCCATCTTCATGGGTTTGGGATGAGATCCAAAAATAGGTGAAAACAAGGGGCCTCTGAATGATGAGAACCAGTGATGCATCTCATCCCTCCCACCACCCTGACCTTAACCAGGAAACAGGAGTTGGACATGGACCTGCCAGGCTAGATGTTGCCCACTGGATGTGCATGAATGAAGTACACAGTGCTGGACAGGAAGAGTGGAGAGGAACATCTGGCCCATGACCCTGCCACCAGCAAGATGGCTTGGATGCAACCCTGGAAGCACAGATTCCTAGGAAAACAACCTCACACCTTTGGGAGAAACATGGTGGTGAGCTGTGATTTTGTCCATGTTTTCATGAAAAAAAGCAACAAAACACACAGAAGAAAAGTATTGGAGAAAGGTCAATCTGACTAGTGCTTCTCACACTCAGTTTTTGTAACTCAATACAGAACCTCATCACAGTTAAACTGTTCCTTTAGTCAATTAGAGACACTCTTCTTGTGACAATAATTCCTTCCTAACTGAAACATGCTGCTTATTAGTAATTTGTCCAAGAACACATCCCTTAAACATTTTTTTTTAAAATCTTTGTAGCTCTAGGGCATATTGTTTCATAGGAATAACAATATTTTAGCCTGGATTCAAATAATGAAAATATAAATTTTGGAGCTCAAAGCCCTTTCAGCTCTAGTGAGAAGTCCAGGAATTATGTGAACACTCTCCTTTGCAGGTGAAGGTCTTTTCTGCTGCATCCATTGTCCAAGTACAATTTTCTGTGGCAGCTGAGAGCTGTGTATTGAACCTGTGTACTCCTAAGCAGTCTGCTTCAGCCAACCTTGCTTGAGTAGGCAAGTTGGACTAGACAATCTCAAGCGGTTCCTGCCAACCCCAGTGATTCTGTGCTTCTGAGTATGCTGAAGGGGACCAAGGAATTGAAGTTGCTTTAAGATATCCAACAAAAATGAAACAGCTACTTTTATCTCCACTGGCTTAATCTGAAACCCCACAACAGAGCTGTGCCAGCAAAACTGCTGTGCAGCAGCAGCCTGGAAAGAAAAACAATGAAGGGTGCAGGGAGGAGGAGAAAAGTAACTTCTTAAACCAGGACTTCTACTTCAAGAAGTATTTGTCAATCTTTGCCCTATGGTAGCTGCTCATTTTAAGTTGGTGAAGTAGGCAAAGCTCAGTTTGATCACAACACTGAGTTTTACCCACTTTCACAGCATGGGGAGGCCAATCTCAACACCAGGTATCATGTGGCCCCCATGACTATGAGGGTGGGAATTTTGCTGCTGGGTAGGAAGGTGCAAAATGTACTGTATTGTGCCCTGACCTGCACTTTCATCTCTGGACATGAACTCTAGGGTGTTGGCAGGTGAAGGGAAACTGCCCGGAGAGGTAAATGGCATGCAAATGCTTCACGCCCCTGTTGCACTGGAGATATTAGGGGCTGCATCATTTCTGCTGAGAGCTATTGCTCTTACCACAGAATTCTCCGTTTTTATCGTTTTGACTTGTAGACAATCCTCCATGCTCCTTGTGGTGCTGATGGCCTCAGGGCTCTCCTCTGAAATCTTGCTGGTCTGCTTGGCGCTTGCCTCATTGTCCCCATTTTCCTTAAGTGGAGGTGGCCTTGGGTGAACATCGTTGCGCTGCTTCTTCGTGACATGGGCATCAGGCCCGTGCACGGTCTTGACATGTTTCCTGAGAGAGCTGGGGTCTGTGTACCGCTTCGTGCAGCCAGGGATTTTACAGACATAGGGTTTCTGTCAATAAAAGCAAAGCTTGGGTTATAGTTAGAACAATCCCAAATATTCCAGGTACAGGATATGGGCCAAGAAAATACAATGAGCATAGTGGCTGGCAACAGCAAAATGTGGAGCATCTGCTTCACAAGACTCTTTAATACTGAGATCTCTAAGGTGTGATACATGGGCTGCTGCTGATCCACACAGACCTGGCTAGTCATTTGATGTTGGCTAAATTCCTTGTTTTCAGTTCCTAGATTAAAAGACAACTAAGAATTCATGAAATGCTTTCCTAATATTATTTTCCCATGTATGTATTTGCTAGGGTGGCCACAGGAATGTTTCCTGATTGCAGAAGGGAAGGAGGTTATGTAGGGGACTGCCCATAACACATTCTCTCTACTAAGGTGGGGTGTACACCAAGAGAATGTCTGAGACCTGCTGATGGAATTCCAGTGAAACCAAGCCAGACTAGATTTACCCTACCCAATCTATCATACCACTTCTGCACCTGTCACCTTGAAATCTGTTATTATGCAAAACAAACCACAGGCATGCAATGTTTTTTTCAGACGATAGCACTCGAGTCCCAAATTCATGAATCATTGATTGCCACAGGAAAACAAGGCTGAAGCCATGCTTCTTAAAACAGAAGTCAGCAAACAGATACTTTTCTTTTTTAAACTTTTTTTATCTTGAGCTTCCAATTCCAAAGTATATTAGCGCTGCAGTTGTTTGAGCTGATGTTGCTGTGCTAGAAACTCTGAATTCATCACAAGTTCCACTTTCAGCCTCATGGCTACTCTATATATTTTCCTGCCAATGCAATAGGATAGATCCATGAGAAAAAACAAATAAATTTTGTTTGAAGGCTACCCAAAATGACCATTCCTATTCTTTTTTTAATATGTTTTGTAATTTTGTCCAGAAGCTTAAGTGAGAAAATACAAAGGAGTATATATATTCACTGCAGAAAGCCAGTATCATCACATGAAAAACACTGAACGTCTGGTTTTTATCGAAAAGCATGCTTCCTGACTGACCTTGGCACATCACTTGAATGAACTAAATCCTCCTAATGGCCCAGTGAGGTAAATATTTAATATATTTTAAAGCTGGGTAAATCAAAGCACAAAAAGTAACATAGTTTGTTTATAAATCTCATGCAACCTTTTGGACGAAGCATCATAGAAATATTATTGTTGCTATTAAAACAGAACTCCTACCATACGTGCTAAAACAGTTCAAGGATTTTTTGTAAAGACCCTTCAGGCCTGGTAGTTCTGAGTTTTCAGACACCAGTAATTAGGGTAACATGTTCACTGTTGCTTGTACAGCAGACACTCCATCTAATGGGGTACAATCATCCTCTTCATCAGGCGATACCTCCTGCAACCGAACTGAGCACAACTGCTGTTTTGTTGGCATGACTTCATATATCCCCTGGGTTATCCAGCTTCTGACGCCTAATGCAGCTATACCCTAGTGAAGTCAACAATTCAGATATCTCAGATGCCTCCCTCCTGCTCCCATAGACATACAGAATGATACTCCCTAGGGTGGTACAAGTGGAGAACTCCCCAGTCACTTGGCAGAACTGAATTTCTGCATTTTACTCCTGTTTAGCTTAAATTGGAGAAAATGTCACTCCAAGCTTTTGGCTGGCCATGAACTCATGCCACTCTTCTGTGTATGCACTGGAGACTGGTCAGAGGATGAAAGCCCATTTCCCAGGGATAACTATGGAGATATCTGATAGCCACTGAAATTTAAAATTAAATACTGTACATGACATTTCAACAATCAAACAACAGCCAGTGTGGCAATATATACCCAGGCGTGAACTTCTGTGTGTTTGGACCATACACCTATGTCATGTCACACAATGACGGAGTCAAATACAGGGACCCTGGAACTTCCCACTTAGAGGAGACATGGATGACTAACTCTGAAACTGTGGTGTTTCCCAAGTAAACACTGCAAGCAGAGGAAAATATTTAGCAGGTAGCTAGGAACCACAACAGATTTACCAATGGGTAGTGGGAAACATCCACAGCCACAAAATCCTGCTTTGCACTCATGTGGTTTTGTGAGCCAAGGTCTCAGTGCAGCTTGCTAATCCAGTGGTCATGGCCACAGATGGTTGCAGGACCCTCACCTGGGCCGGCTGCCCAATACAGTAAGCTTTGCCATGAGGAATGTCACATGTTTGCAAAGGATCGTGTTATATGTTCCTCAAAAAGAGGGTGTCAAATATATGGCCCAGAGAGCCATTATATGATATATGAAGCCTACAGTTCTCCCAAAAGTCTTGAGGCATGCCTGTGTTGCATCAAGGAGGGTTAAGAGAAATTCAGGACTGAGCATGATTACAAAATGTAAGATCATGCAGTGCCATGCAGTTCTCACGGTCTGGTACAAATCCTTGAGTAGTGGCTATGTTGTTTCTGCACCTGAGAAGGCTTTGGCATCTTCCAGGGGAAGCAGCAGCAGAGGATAAAATACCTATCTGTCAGTTGAGTCTCTAATTTGTGGTGTTGGATGCAGCCTGTGACAAGTGTCAGCATATGAGATCAGGGTCCACTACAGACAAGGAGTTAGATGCCTCTGCCATACAGCCTCACCTTCTTGCACAATGGAAACCCAAAGGAGCAGACCTTCAAGCGTGTCCAAGCTCTGCTCAGATGAAGTGAGGAGTCATCCCAGATCCAGTGCAGGTCCTGATCTGGATCACTTGTGAAACTGAACCCATCAAAGAAATGACATTTAATAATACAGCCAAAGCCAAAATTCCACATGTAGGAACATGGGACACCAGCTGGCCCAACAAAAGGGAAAGTCTGGCTTGCCTAGGAAAGATCATGAAAAAACTCTAGAGATCTGACTTCAAGTGATTTATGGGCAAAAAGTAGCTCATACTGCTTCAGTGTGCACAAACTGGGCAGAATTTGTATCCAGCACTGAAAGTTTACCAGCAGTCTTGATCCATCCTCATGAGAATCCTTAGGGATGGAAGAAAGATGCAAAATTTACGGACAGGAAAGAATGCTACAGTAATAGGAATATTCAGTGCCTTGATTGACTAATCTAGCTTATGAGAAAGAAGATGGATAGTGACTTAACACTGTAGTCTTATGAGGTGGAAATAGAAACAATGAAAGGGTCATTGGATCCAGCACTGGAGGAAGACAGAGACAGCATCCGTGGCTGGAAAACAAGCAATTTCTAATACCTGTAATGTGAGATTAAATCACGACTGCTTATCTTTCAGGGGAAGACTCTTTAACAGACTACAAATGATGTTTTAGTCAAACATTGGTTACTGGAAATGCAGGTCGCTGAGCAGATGAGAAGCTGCATGTATTGTTGATCCCTCCTGGCCCCAAGGTCAGTGTAGCCTTACACCAACACTACACTACCTAGTGCTAATGCAGATATGGGTTAATTTTAATCTGTCTTCTGCTTGGGAAATGTCTCACTGGTGAAGGACAATCCTGATGTTTGTGTTTATACCCAAACCAATTCAAATAACACTGGCATCCAGGCCATTTGTTGGGTCCACCTCAGCATCACTCAGCACAGAAGGGCATCCTAGACTTTGAATCCCTATTCTGACACTGACAGAATCTCTGAAACCTTCTGAGCTTTGGTTATCACTGACTGATGTTATGCCAAAGATAGAAATATTCCCAATAAGCCCTTTGTAGACAGAACATTGCTTTAAAAAGCTGTCATCCATGTCGATTGTGTTCCATTCTCCTATAGTCTATATTTAACCATTGCAAATTAGGCTACAGACTGAATTCTTCAGGGCTGCAAACACTGTTAGAACTTTGGAGTGTTGTTTTTTCTTCCCCTGTCAGCTAATTAGTGGTAATATAAATTTCAATCGTTGGCCGTGGTTGATTGCAACAGACCATCACATGTGTTACAATAAAGGCAATTTCCTTTGCTCCCCAACTACTAATAGTGGGTCTTAATTAGCCAAGGTTAACAAAGCATTGCATTGTGTTCTATCATTGTATATGAAATGACGGAAGGAGTATTATTTCCAGAGCACCAGGATCCAGGGTAGCTGTTATACTACTCCAGCTCTGTTCCACAGTAATATTAAACAGCGCATGCACAACTGCACAATCCTATTTGTGATACTAAAAATTATAAATTTGGAAAATGCCTGCTTTAAGTTCCAAAGCTGATAAAAAAGTTTGCATACTTTAACATCTGTTTATGATTTCAAACATGGCTTTCATAAACATAAAGCTAATGTGGTCTGGCTCTCCAGCAAAATAAATCCCATTAAAAAATAAGAAAAACCTTTCATTACAGTAGGTTTCTTTTTACATGAGTCCAGCATGTAAAGTGTATGTTTATTGTCAGCAAAATTAAAAAAAAGCCCTCCGTTGAGCTGCGGTGAGAGCAGGCTTACCTCATTGGAATGTGTCCTGTTCTGGTGCTTGGCTCTGTCCGAGGCATTGGAAAAGGCTTTATTGCAGCCTTCGTGTTCACAGACGTAGGGCTTTTCCCCAGTGTGGGACCTCAGGTGTGTCTTTAAGTTCTCCAGGCGGGAATAGGCTTTGGAGCAACCCTCAAACTAAAATAAAAAAACACAAGAGGAATGATTAATTAACCAGAAGAATTTTATTTCCCCCCTGCCTAAACCCTTCTCATATGTTTCTGATTCTTTCTTTTTTTTTCTTTCCTTTAAAGGGCTTGCGTTTTAGAGAACAACATCCACTTTGTTGGGAGAATTCGCTTCCCTAGGCAGGCTGAGAGTTTCAGCAGTGAGTCATATTTAAGGTGCTGTTCCTTGTTGGGTATCCACCTGACATTTAAACAAGAGACTCTTTTTTCCAGCAGGGCTGAACACCCCTCCACTCCATCCAGGGCTCTCTTAGCCCCTCTTTCCATCCCTCTGCAGTTAACACCTCAGAAATGGAGGCCCTCTGCTTCCCACCCAGAGAACTGATGGCTTCTTGAAAGATTGACCATCCTTGGAAATTCACTAGCACCAGCACTGGAAAGGCCAGACCATTCTCTAACACACAAGCAGAAATCTAGCAAGCTTTTGAAGTTTCCCAAATTACAGCTTGGGTCTACTCTCAGAGGATGCTGTGGTCAGGCTGTCTGACATTACCAGTTTGAAAAACAAGACTCTCAATCTTGAAGACAGATGGATTTTTGGATGACAAAGCAGGCCAGGAACCTTCCTCCTGGAAGGAAACCAGCTGCCCACACAACGAGAAAGAGAAGCTTGAGAGACATGGTGAGGCTTTGAGTGATGCAAGTCTTGCCACCCTCCAGTCTGGCTGGGCTGAAGGCTTCTCTCTGCACCTGCCCTGTCTGAAGCACGGGAGGATTTTACCTCAAACCAAGGAGGTTGTCTTGAATGCTCTTTGATGAAACAAGTGGGAACTTAAAAACACTGGAAGAGGCTTTAAGAAATGCAGGGCTCCCTTCCAAATTCTAGCTAAATGCTGCACTTGCTATTCATCTGGGAGCATTGAAAAGCCCATGCTGTCCTTCCTATGCAAGCACCTTAAAACACACTAAAGTTCACAAAGCAGCCCCTCCTTGTTGTAATGTATGCAAGCCACAGGGTGTTGTATTTGAGTCAGATCACTTTAATGTGTCTACAGGTTCAGTCCAGATGTGACAGGACTTCACGTTGCTACATTTGAGGCTTGGCTGGTGGAGAAACTGCTGTCACCACAGGACAGGTCATGCCATAGCTCAGTGTCTGATTTTGTTGTGGGCAGCTGAGTGGTCCTAAATGGCCAAAGATCCATCCCTTTGAGGCAGAGGCCAAAGGCAATTGCACGTAGTAGCAATGGTACCTGTCTCTTGTCCCACAGGCATATGACCTAGCTGCAGTGCTAAGAAGTGAGGCAAACAAGCAACCCATGAAACCCATAGGACACGTAGGCACAGGTTGATCCCATATAACTTTGTTTGGCTGGAAAACAAGTAGGCTTACTTAAGCTTCCCTTTAAGGTCTAGCATAGGTGTGGTGGCAAACTTGCTCTGCTTTCTTGAGTTATCCAGATCTCTTCAAGGATAGCAGGAGCATCCTTCAAGAGTTGATTCCTAACATGACTTTGTTGGGGTGGGATGGATCCAGCTCCCTTTCCACAGACAACTTTCATTAGCCCATTTGGACCATAGAACATGCCGTAATTTTGAAGTAGCACAGTATACCCCTTTCTTCTCTTGCTCTGTACAAACAGTTCTTTACAACTCAAGTCACTTTTGGTTATTAAAATACATCATTCCACTTGCTGGAAAACAAAGGGAACTCAGCACGAGGCAACTCACATGTCAATTCTGGTTCCGCTGGATACTGACACAAAAATGCAGTTATTTAGAGCAAAAGTACTGAGGCCACATTTTCGAGTAAGAACTTCTCAGCAAAGCAGCCTGTGTGTGTTCAAAGCAGTTGTTCCCACTCTTACGCGTGGATTTGATTATGTCAGTGGGAGTTCTGGCTGTCATCTGTTGAATTAATCCTTGACCGAATCCCAGGCTGCAATTGGTCTCATCTGTAGCTTTACATACACCACAGACTTCTTGTCTGAAGCAAATGGCGCTTTGAAAAATCACTGCCAGACTTGGACAAGGAATGCTCTGTCACAGAAGGGCACCATCTGCAGAGCTGACAAGGATCCCAGGCAATTGGAAACTGGTGGTACTCCAACCTGGGGATAGTTGCTGCAACATATCGCATGTGGAGGGACTGTAGTTCTCCAGGAGGCAGAGGATGACTTGAGACTCAAACATACAATGGCCTTGCCATTGCTCTTGTGCAACACAACCAAGACTTGAGAGAGGCAGGAATGTGCAATGGTGCTTTTTCCTGCTCCATTACAGCACTGGAAAGGATGGAATCCCTGCTGCTTTCTGTCTCCCGAGCCCCCCAACCTGCAAGGACAGTGCTAGACTTACCCTCACCACTCACTTTGTAGCACAGTGATGATCAATATTCCTTGATACTTTTAAGGAAGATTGGTAAAGCACTAGAACTGGGCAAAGTGCTTTAGAAGATTGAAAGAAAGGACATGGCCCCATGTCCTAGGGGAGCTTATGCTCTAAATTAAATGAACACAGGGCTGGAAGATTGATAAAGGAGTCATGAAGCAAGTAAATCATAGATATTCTAATATTTCTAAACAGGAGCTGGGGCAGAGCCAGGGAGGGAGCAGGGCTGGAAGTGAGTACTGGATCAGAGGAGAAAGACATGGGAAGAAGGCTCAGACATCTGCTTGACAGAAAGACACTTATCCCTGAGACTCTAGGAAGAGGAACAGTGTGATGCTGACAGTGAAGGAGGTATGAAAAACTGTCAGAAGGAGAGGGCAGAAAGGAGAGGTCATAAAAAGACAGGAATGGACCTTTGGGAGGAAAAAGGGCTGAAGCATATGTGGAAAGAGATAGCAAACACCTCTCCTCTCCTACCAGTTGGCCACAGCCACTAAACTCCACAGGTTGCTTTTCTCTTGTGTCCCCCATCAGGTATCCTTGGCTGCCCCACAACAGCAAGCAGTGTGGATGGACACACCATGTGTGAAGGCAGATCTGGGCTTTAATATCTCAAGGTCGAAGAGGAGGTGAGCACAGGTCTTTCATGCACTAGATAAGTCTGGGGACTTTGCTTCTTTTAGGGTTTAAGCACCCAGGGGTTGACCACACCTCTGGATTAAGAGAGCAGAGGCAGGAGGTGTTGCCCCAGGCTAGAAGGAGGCCTGTGAGCACATCTGGGCAGGTGGATGACAGACACTTTAGCCCCAGCAGCAGTACTGGGTGATGCTGAGTTAGACATGACCAAGGCTAGGCAGTTCCCCACAGTGTGGGGTTACTAGATCTCCTCCTTGGATGTAAGCAACTAAACTGGCTGATTTTCTGCACCAAGAAACTTGTCCTGAGTCACTCTCTAAATCTGTAGTAAAGCTGAACTCGTTTTCCTCAAGGAAATGTAGTTTCACCCACTAACATCTTGACACCCTCTTTGATCACTTGACCTGTCCCCAGGGTGTAACCTGCAAGTAGCTCTAATTCAGACACAGAGAGCTAGGCTGGCCCTGAGCTGGGTGCTGGCAGGGATGCTGGGAAAGCCTTGCTTAAACCTATGCCTGTGTCTGCACATACATTTGTGTGACCACCAAAGTCCAGTGTCCCACTTGCCAAGCTGAGATGCACCACATGTCCCCACCAGCTCACCGTGCACTTGTGTGGCTTCTCTCCGGTGTGCCTTCGCATGTGCACCACCAACATGTACTGAGCCTTGAAGGGCTTCTGCTCCCGTGTGCAGTCCTGCCAGCGGCAGACAAATTCCTTCTTCTCCCCATGGATGTGATCGTTGTTGATGTGCTGGTAGGAAAGAAGGGAGAAGCAGGTCACTCCTGGAAGAGCTAACTGCAGTAAATCACACATGGTGCCTTGAAAGCCAGTTGTTCCCTCCCCAGTGCTTGTGGGCAGGCATTGCACCTGGGTCCCAGGTGCACAGATAACACCATGGGCACGGGACCCACCGCCATGGTCTGGTGTGTTCTGCAGGAGAAGGTGCCCAGCACCTAGTAAACCAGGCACTGGGTCCAAAGCAGATATAAATGGGAAGTTTTCAAAAGCAATGGGGATCCATGGTGCCAGGGAGACAGGAGTCCTCTTGGTGGCTCCTGGTCTGCCTAATGTAACTCTTAGGGAGGATGGTAGAGTCATTTTTGTCTCTGCTAAACCCTCCTGTGTTGTGTTGCACAGCTGGGACCCTTTCCTGGGGCACTTCTGGAGGAGAAGAGGGAGGAGACAAGCCTCGGATGGACTCAATGATCTTAAAGTTATTTTCTAACCTAAACGATTCTCTGATTCAATGATTCTAAGTCTGCTTGGGTGCCAGCCCTTACACCAGTGCCCTAAGATTTATCTACCTGCTGTCCTACTGGTGGCTGGCAGGAAATGACAGCATCTGAGAGCTATGTGCCATGGAAAGCTTGGTGGCCTCAACTACTGCTAATTACTCGGGTCCATGAAATTCTGTGCCAGGGTCTTGAAAATCCAGGCCCAGAATGGTGCCTTCATCCTCCCTGGGAGGAAGAGAAGGGTTGCTTTGTCCTAGCCCTGGGCAGATGAAGCCCTGCTGAAAATAAAACAGAGCCGGAGACCAGCCCAACAGCAGCGCTGTTCCCTCAGTGGCCTTGTCTCTCTGAATGGGTTTTCGTTGCCAAAAATAATGCCTGTCCTCGCTCCTGTGTTTCCAGCAGACATTCACGGACAGGAAATCCTAAAATAAACTACTTTGGGTTTGGGTTTTGTTTTTTTTTTGTGCTGAGATTTTTTTCCAGCCCCCGCCTTCATCCCCACGGCCAAGGCCAGGCACACATGTTGTGGCTCAGGGTAAGATTTCTTGGGGTGGTGAGGCAGCTTGAGGACACATAAAAGCATTAAAACAGAACCACTGACTTTTATAGTCCCTGGCATTTTGTGTGCTGTAACCCAATTCCTGGGGACAGGGTCCCACTGTTTGGGGCACCAGGAGATGTATGGCACTCGGTTGAGCCCTCGGGCACCACAGGTAAAGCCTGAAAGCCAAAGCTGTGTGCCAGGAGGGTCAGGGGAGGCTGGGTTTGGAAGAGATTTCATATAGGTTTGGAGCTCAGCTGCCTATGGTTCTGGCTTTTGTAACATGGCATCAGTGTTAGGTGAGGTGTTAGCCTCAGATGGTGGAAATCTGGTGAACCCCACCATAGACATGCTAAGCCATGTCCAGACCAGATGGGAAAGATAAGTCTCCTGGCTCTGTTTGCATGGGAGTCTGACTTACAACCAAGACTACACATGCCAGTCCTAGGAGTGGGAGAGTGCACAGGCTTGCCTGTTCAGTCCTGCTTCAGCCAGAGGAACACACATTTCTGGGAGTAGGACTGTAGCCTAGCTTCAGTCTTTTTAAACTCACTATCTGGGCAACATCTGCTGCCTTTCACATGGTGGAGGAACACAGAAATGTTGCACAGCTCTCCCTACTTCAGCTACAGCACCATAGCCCTCATCAACCCCCCACCTGGCCAGCAGCTTTGCTTGGGCTTCTCTCAAGTGTGTGAAGGTTGAGTGTGACCTTTGAGGCTGGGAGCAGCAGTGGTGTTTTCAAAAATACATCCTCACTCCTGCTGCTCCCTGTTGACATGCATATCTCTCATAAGTACATTGCCCACTGCATGGAGAATGGACCTTGCATGCCCAGGTACTTTGATCTGCACACAAACTAGAGTTTTTCCATGTACGGTGGGATGCCACCTTCCCAGAAGTTGGCCCAGGACATCTGTATTTCATTTGCGTGTGTATTTTTGGGCATCCCAAATCCACAAGCCCATGTTGCTAGTAATCACAGTACAGAATTCTCTGTTTTTACAACCTTCCAAATTTAGGAAAGTCGTGGGACATTCCATCAAATATTTTTCTTTGGCTTTTCTCTGGAAATAAATTGTGCTGAGCTGCCTGGATCTGCCCTACACTTTGCTCTGGTCAGAGTTAAAGAGTTTTTCTTACGTCTGAGAGGGAGACACACAAATCCTGCTGGACAAATGTGAGCCCAGCCCATCTGACAGGGCTGCTGTGGTTTAAATCCAGAAAAGTAATGGCCTGTGGCACGCAATGTGCAACCCATTAAGCACATTATCACTTATTTGGCCCTGAAAACCATTTCCAAATCTGTCTGTACTCAAGGACTTGCTGCACTGAACCAGTGACTTCTGGCAGAGGTGGGTAGGTGCTAGCCTTCAATGGAAGAAGAGCACATGCCCAAAATTATTATTTAGAGTGCAGTTCCTCTGGGCTATGATAATGTTTGTGTGCTGAACTTGGGGAAACAGAGACTGATGCCTTCTCGGTGACATCTAAACATGACAAAAATGAAGATATATAGCCCTCAGGAAGAGGGCTACATGTGAGTCACACATAGGTGGCCCTTGACGGTACTGGAGCTTGGCTGAGGCAAGCAGCAAAAGGCTGAAGGGAAAGAAGATAGCGGGTTCTGACACAAAATTTGCTCAATCCAACATTTTGCTGCAAAAGCAGCAGGATTGATGGCGTTTGTGAATTCCCAGCAGCTCTGGGCTGTCTACAAACAAATGGGTTTTGCACAACAGACCCAAAATGAGGACTAGGAAAGTGCTAGGCTGAGGGTAGGATGGGGCTCAGACACAGGTCAGGTCTGATTTCACAAGCAGTCATTCTGAGTTTGAGGGATTTGTTGACCTGAGAAGCCAAAGGAAAGCAAATGATGGATTCCCAGGTGAAGCAAAGCACACAAAAGGTTCTTGGAATTAATTAGAACTGAAAATCTGACTAATGACTTAGTTTGGGGATCCTTCAGAAAGCAGTTCTGACACTGGTTTGGGGGCACCACTGTGATTATGGAAGCCCTATTTCCAATTTTTTTAAAAATCAACCCACTTTCTATACTTCAGGCCCTGATGGAGACACTGGAGCATGTCTCTAACCCCTGGAAGTGTTCTATTTTTGTGGGAGGAATGAGCTGAGCAGGTCAAGAGCTCCTAAGTGATATTGTCCCACGGCTCATGTCACAGTAGCATAAAAGGCTTTGACAGGCTGGACAAAGACTGAGGACAGTAGGGATGGTCCCTGACACACAGATGGTGTAGGTGCATGTGGAGGCTCAGTGAATAAGGCCGGCAAAGAGGGAAGGGCTCAGTCTCCTTCCCCATTTTCTGATCAGGTCCTCTGCAGAGAGCCTTCTGTTATTGGTTCATGCACAAGGGAGATCAAAACTGCAGCCTCAGCAGCTGAGAAGAGAGCAACATCAAATAATCTATGAGAGGCTTCTTCAGCTAAACTCCTTGGGGAGCAGCAACCTGCTTTGGCAGTGTTTACACACCATATCTCTGATTTGCACCTTTAGTAGCTCCCAGAGTGAGCTCTGACTGTACAGCAGCTACTGATAAAAAATGAGTACAAGTGCACAGAAACCCAAATTTATCGCTGGGGTTTCCTCCCAACCATTACTCACATGGACGAGCTGCTCTTGAGTGTCATATTCCTTTGTGCACCCTTCCCAGTGACAGTTCGTCTCATAAATAACCTCAGGCTCCTGTTTACATTCATCCTTATCTAGATCTTCTTTCAGGTCTGTCAGATGCTCCTGCAACACACAGTGGTGCATTGTATAAGGTGAACTTCTTTCATGTGAATTCCTCTGTCACTCATAGATTACAGGGCAGGTATCAACTGATCACAAAACAGTGCTTGTTGTAGCAACATAACATCCTTGATTAGTGTGAAATAACGAGTTACAGAGCTTTGATAGAAATGGATCAGAGGTAAAGATAATACACAAAACACCCCAAAGTCATGGTCACAGTGGTGCCTGGCTCCTGCCAGGAAAGGCTGAAGAAAAGAAAAGGCTGGCTTTTGACCTACAGTGTTGTTCTTCACTGGAGCAAAACTTCTGATCTGGGGGTAGTAGGGAAATATGAGCATGAAGAAACCACACTGCAGTCAGAGCCTAGTGGTTATCAGACTTGTCTGACATGGGCTAAAGAGAGGGAATCCTGTTTTCTGCATCTTTCAATAGATGAGAAAATGATACCTAATCCTTACTCAAGATTTATGTCTTCAGGATGCTACACAGGGACAAAGTGGTGAGCCCTCAAAGCACTCCTCTGAGACAGTGAAATTTGGGAAGCTTGAGCAAGACACAGTGACGAGTGGGTTGCAAAGCAGAGCTCCAGGGGCTTTGGAGTCATAAATGAGTTACTTTAATGCCAGGTATGCTGTGAGTCCTCTTCTTAACTTCCCTGTCTAGTCAGCTCCTCAGTGCTAACTGAAGCACAGAAGATCTTTGTTATGAATGCTATGAGGATTAAAGCATCAGCACCTACACAATAGTGTAACATACAACATAATTAGTACAATTCAGATGCAGGGACAATTGTTAGCTCTGTGTGTGTCAGACACTTGCAGTACAGACAAAGCAACCAGACAATATTGGCTTGTGAATTTAGTAATACAAAACCCTGCAGGTTTTGACCCCTTTCATTCCCTTTCCTCCCAATTATTACTACTGCCCAGCACTGAACCTCCTGCCTCCAGGACAGCTTTAGACAGGAGTGTCTGGGGTGACTGACCACATTAGATGCTGTTCTCATGATCTGATGCTTCAGTTGTCCCCATACGTGTGTAGACTCAGCTAGACCAATCTCATACTGCCTCTGACCAGCTCAAATGGACCTATGTGACTGACATCTCCTTCGTCACCACCACCTTCTCAATGCCTACTGAGGGGCTGCAATGATTAATGAATTAACTGCATTATATGTCTTGAAAAAAAACCATGTACTGTATGAAAGTTCAAGAATTTTCATGAACTAGCTAAGGACATACATGCCAGATATGACTTTTCAATTCAAAGGTTTAGATATAGAGAGGAAGAGATTTATTCTAATTAGCTCTTTAAAAAAAAATTTAAAAAAAAATAAATAAGGTGGTTACTGGGACAGGAAACAGTAGTAATTTACAGAAAAACTTCTGGAGATTCAAACTATATCAGAGTCCAGAGCAACAGTCTGAGAAATTTCAAACAGCAGCTTCTTTTTCCTCCAATTGCTATTTGGTTGATCTGTGAACATTATTTTTGTTGAAATTTTCTCCCCATGCAAAGTGAGGTCTCTGGAAAAGTGAAATTTTCTACTAAAAATGCTATTTTGTCAAGATTTTTATATGTTCTTTTGGAAAAAATGAAATTTTTAAAACTCATTGAAGAGGACTGACTTGTTTCATTTCTGACTAGTTCAACATTAATCTGAATCTGTACTGGAGCTATTGTGGTATCGTAAGAGCGCGATAACTCAGGTCCCTCATGCCTGGTGCTCCGCTGTGTCCCACAGATCTTGTCTGGATTTTCATAGCCCAAGCCATCACAGGAGATACTGTCTGGACAAGGATTTTCAACACCTAAACCACAACTCACATGAGGTGTTTCCAGTACAGCATTTCCAAAACAACACACACACATGCATGCTTTTCTGGGAATGGATGAGTTTCATACTCTGCAAAAGATGTATCAACTGATTATTAACCAACTGTAACTCAATGTCTCAGTGCAGTTTCCTGCAGAACAGGAATCCCCAAAGTTAACAAATTGCTGTTGTTTAAACCAGCTGAAGAGGAGTTACCAACTACATCTTTTAATGTGAAGCCAAAAATGGGCTGTCTCTTATGAGGTACTTTCCAGTAATTTCCAGTCAATACTGAAATGCTGCAAGACATGAAGGCTACATTTCCCTTGGGCTACTACTGCAGAGATCTCCTCATTAGGAACTTTCAGATGATCAGCATGCATTCTCCTTCTCTTAATGTCACCTTGCTGTTCCAATCAAACTTCCTTGCAGTACTTTAAACTACACCCCGCCTTCTTTCAGTGCTTATTTCTTATAAGTCCCAGTGGATGAAACTTGGGCAGGGCTGCAGGGATGAGCCAGGCTGATGCTGTCTAAACACTCCCCATGGTTGGATGCAACCCTCTTCACGTTGGAGCAGAGAAGGGAGGATAACAACCATTGAACAAGCTGCTGTCTGTCCCACAGCTCTTCTGCTACAGATGCTTTGAGAAAACAGGTGATGGCTTTCAAATCATTTTTCATTTGCTGTGAGAAATAAACATGTGGCCCTATTAGCCTGGGTGGTGGCCAGATTGGTTTTTCGGGGCACGTGCTTTTGCAGCAGCATGTACATTCACTTCTAAACTCAAAGCTCCAGAGAGGTGCCTCTTTGCCCTAATCGTGCTGACTGCAGCATGTTTATCTTTCCCTGATATGCTATCTTCATCAATTTTACCAGCCCCCTGATGACTGCACACATTGCTGTCCCCATGCATCATGCTGAGACCTGCTCCTGAACCAGGGCAGAAGGAGATATTTGTCATCAACTCTTCCATTCGCTTGACAATAACACGACCTAATATTTCATGAAAATGAAGTGCCCAGAGCACTCCTGATAGTTTACAGTTGTGATAAAGGACGGTCAGATGGATACTGTCAGCCATTAAACAGTTTGCAATCGCACTGCTCCAGAAAGAAAGCAAAGGCCTTTGGGCCCTTCTTGGTGTCAAATGTTGTGTCACCAGTGTAAAGGATGGTTCTAGGAGTAATTCCTTGTTCAATCAAGAAGTAGTCCTTTTTCTTTTTCTGCACGCTTTCTACCTACATGCAAGATTCCCTCATAATCTGTGTTTGCTCTGAGACACTAATGCTGCTTGCTTTGCGACACAGAAAACTCAGACATCATTTTTAAATGATCATGCTTGAAATGTTTCCTCTTTTTTTTTTTTATCCGAGCAGAGCAACAGTAAGCTGAGTCCCAAGCACCCATCGAATGCTTAACTCAGTCACCACAGCTCTGCCCTATACCTTGCTGGGCTTCATGTTCCAAGAAACAGTCTTTTGTCTAGCAGACTTTGCTCACTGCTGCAGCAAAAGGTGCCAGGAGTATCATTCCCAAAGACAACAAGACCCAGCAGCTCACTGCCTCAGCCCCACAACACATCTCGCACCAGGAAGGTTACCTGTGTGGTTGGGGATGCTGGGGGCAAGCCCTCGACTTCAGTCTTGACTTTGCTGCGCTTGTTAATTACTGGATTGACTGTGCTGCTCACGGCCGACTCGCTGCTCTGCTTGCTCTAGGAAAGAAAACCAGGCAAGATATGGTACCTGGGTTTGGGATGAGAGACAGGCTGCAGCCCACATCCTCATTAAAAATTAACTTAAAAATCAGTCAAGGTTGAACCTCAAGAATGACCAGGAACAACAGGGCATTGGCCTGTGGGACTGGGTTTCACATGAAAACTATCCTGTGTGGGTTTGTGCAAGGCGGAGAGATGGAAGAGAGGGAAAAGTCAAGGACAGCATCAGCTTCTGCAGGCTTGGCCTTGCCAGCGCTGCTCTGTTTCAGAGTGATCCAGTCCCTGTCAAAGCCATCCAAACCTTAAGCAACCCCCACCCAAGACACGATTTCATTTCTCCATGCGATGAAATGATTTATTGAGAGAATGAATTCCTGGGGGGGAGTGGGGGGCTCTGGTTATGTGTGAGGGCTCCAGCATGCCGGGTGCATGAAAGGCTACATGTATATTTTCCTAAGCTCTGAAAAAATGACAACAACTTTAGGAGAAAAAACAGCCCATTGTATGTGCATAAAATTGGAACATTAACATTTTAAATACACTCTTGCTAATTGCTCAAGATTGGTCCTGCAAGTTATTAAACAGAGGCATAACTCCTGCCAACCACATTATTTTAGTAGCCAGTTTGTAAGAAGAAAACAAAACCAATCAATCAAATAACCTTCAATAACAAACAGAGTTTGCAGTGCAGCAGTCATGAGAAACCCTAAAACAATAAACCAGTCTGAAAAGTTCAGTATGATACAACTAAAACAACAATTTGAAATGGGTGTGAAATGAGGTGAAGCAATTCTTTGGGGAGAAAAGCAACTGCATTTTAAACTTCTAAGGAATGAAAATGGGAAGGAAAAATGATTAAAAATATGCTAGACATATTCATTAGCCCTGTGCATGTAGAGGACTTGTGTACACATGTATGTGCCTGTGTGAATTCACAGGTATTTGCAAGGATGTGTATTTCACACATGTCATGACATTCCTAGGTTTCAAAATCTGGCCCCTGGTTTTGCAAACCTTATCAGTAAAAAACAACATCAAGGATACCCTGAGAGAGAAAGCTATTGAAAAAGAACGAACAGTAAGTAAAATGGCTGGAAGTCCTATGTAGGATGTACTTATTTGTTGAAGAGGAAAGGAAAAGGTATTTTAAGACCATCGGTTTGTTTTACATGAGCAGAAAAAAGGAAAGACTGGTGAAGGAACTGATGAAGCTTGGCTCACAGTGCTCAGGTGCTTATCTGGCCAAATACTCCAGCATGTGCTGAATTTCCTTGATTTAAATAGCATGTAACACATGTTCAAGGAGATTTTCTACCTGCATATCATGTTCAGTGCTTTGATGGATGAAGGCCTTTGGTTCCTGCATGGGTAAGTATGTGGGTGTGCAAGGAAGGGAGATGTGCGGAAAATTTGTCTGTGACTAGTCCAGAAACACTTTGCCAGAAGGAAGAAAAGGAAACATAAAGGGAGAGCATGAGTAAAAAGTAGGTAAAACTCCCCACAGCCACCATGAAGGGCAGTGCTCATCCCATGTAGAATATGCCTCCATTTCCCTGTGTGCCATGCACAGAGAAAGCCAGGATGGCCATCCCTACCTGGCTGGATTCAGAGATGCAGTTGCTGTTGCTGCTGATCTGTGCTGGTGGGGTGTTAACGGAGATGACTGCCATGTGCTGCCGTGGAGGGAAGGTTGGGGATGGCTGGATCAGGGGAGGGGTGTGTCCAAAGGCTGAACTCAGTCCTCTCTGCTGGGTCAGGATCTGCTGGTACGTCACGGGGTTAATGGGGTGGGGGAAGCTGAATGCTGGACTGCAGCAACAGAAGAAGGAAAAAATGATGAGGAATTATTTTAAACAATATTTATCACATTAACTGGAGACTGATTTAAGTTTGGCTACCTGGAGACTCCAGGAGACCTTCTGCAATGCCCCAGACAGATACCTTCAATGCCACAATAAGCCTGACAGTCTGCTTTATTGAAAAGACAGGATTCATATCGTGCATTCTTTGGCAACCTTGTAAAGCATTTTGACCCATGTATCAGACTGATTATAATTTCTTTGCTTCCTGTGTTTAAAAACAGCCAAAGCCCTTGGCAAGGAGTGAAGAAGAGAACAGGACTTGGACACATCTGGCTCTGCAGCCCCTGAGGCTCCCAGGTTTCACAGGCAGACCTATTCTGCAGACTCGTAACCTTGGGGTTATGCTACCCTGGATATAAAAAAAAGGCATCACCTGGCTCACCTGGCACAGATCACAGCAGGGATGAATAACTATCCATTTAACATAGTCCAAAACCATGCAATTTACTCTGCATTCAGGTGAGGGAAGTGCTGGCTCAAGGGACTACTGAAGTATGTCACCCTTCATATGTAGGTTACTGGTTCAGCTCCAATCTAGGTCAGCAGCAACCAGAAACACCACCAGCCCCTGGTTGCTTGGGCACTAACTGTGGGCAACAGGTCTGAGCCAGGATGCAGCAGCTGTCAACACTGAAATGAAGCTCTGCTTTTGGAAAGAAGTGGTTAACTCCCAGGGATGATTCCCCTTGCCAAAGACAGAGAAGTATGAGAGATACTCTGCTCCATGTATGCTAGGCAGGTGATGCATCAACCATAGACTCTCAGCCCCACAACTGGTTAATTATCACCTTTAAGAGGTGGCTACCCTGAACTTTCACCCTCATGGTATCTTCTCTGACATCACTTAAACTGTCCATGGCACCAGTCCTCAGAGAACAGGGCCATAATTAGCAACACGCTTAATTTTCAGTTTTGCTTTTAGAGAAAATACTTATTGCTGGTGACCATGCAATTAGTATTTCTGTTTCAAACCAGTTCATGACAACTTGACCGAAAGAATAAAGGGCAAAAATCACTACTAAAAGAGCTTTGGGAGTTAAATACACACTGCAGCAAATGAAACGTGATGTCAGGCTGCTGCACAGCTTTGTTATGTTACAGCAAAGTCTAAAAAATTACTATTAGAGTCTGGGTCTGAGCAGGTGAGAAAAGATTTCATTCCTGCCACTAATACATTGTTAAAATAATATCAAAAAAGTCTTTTTGCCTCAAATTGCTGACAGTTATCCTGTTATATTGTTACCCATTTTACAATTCCTGACACTTTAGAGCACTGAGAAAAGTTTCGGTCAAACTCCTCACTCTGCTCATTTGTTGAAAGTACCAGATGCTACCCTGAAAAGCTTATAAACCGAGTGTAATATGAGATGCTACAGGTACACCCAGTTAATGATAATAGGTGAAAAGTCTAGAAAAGTACGATTACCAGACAAGTTTTAATTTGTTTAACTTAGCATTACATTTGATTTTACCATCAATTTCTAAATGATGCTGCTGGATAAAGAAAATTATGAACTTAATGTTACAGTTCCTAATGGCAATATCTCTGTTTTCCCCTGCAAATTCTAGGAGTGCATGATCTTTATAAACCCTTGCTTTGCAACATCAATGTTAATTAGAGATAACATTTTTAACAGTCGAGTAATAAAAAGAATAATAACATTGTGAAACTTGGGTGAAGCAATCACAGCAGGAATTGACAACAGTGAACTGCCTGGCATAAATGCTTTTTAATTAAGATTTGACCAAAACTTTACTCAAGGGCTTAGATCTGTTTTAAATGTTTATAGAATTAGGCTCTTCAATCTGCTCAGACAATTTTTTTAAGAATGTAGGCAAAAAATTTGGAGAATACTTTGGGGTAAACTCTTGAAGCCGAGAGTTTCTTAACCAGTTCAACTGCTCACAATGAGCATTTTGTTAGACAGATTTATATTCCATATCTGCTTCCAAGGAGACTTGATCATACTGCAATTACTAGAAACCTGGTAACCAATAGTCCCAATCAAAAACCAAACCAAACCAAACCAAAAACCCCAACCCATATGACACAAAGTACCCTTCCACATGCAGAATCAGGTGGGGGGCTTTGATTTAATAGACAGCTCCAATGCACAAAACAGAGGTTTCCAGAAGGGAAGGTCTCCCTTGCTGGAGGATTACCCCTCCTTTCCAGGGGGTGGCTACGCAGCTGAACAGAGGTGGTCCCAGAGCTTTACCTGATTGTCCCGGCAGATAAATGACCATAGGAGCCACTTGCTGCTGAACTGCTCCTGGAGTTGTTGATATACGCCACCAGGGAGTTTGGGGAGGTCCTGATCATCGTCTGGAGATCAATGCTAGCATCAGACAGCGGAGAGATAGACAGGGCTCGTTTTCGGCTTAATCTTGGAGTCACCCGTGGACTTGAAAACCGGGACACTGTAGGAAAGAGAGACTGTCAGACAAAATGAGCAGTGGGGGTGGGAGGTGCTGAGACCCGCTGCACTCGTGACTGCTGTGGGATGTTCAGGAGCCAGGAGAAGCGAAGGGACCAGCTGCACTTTGACAGGAGGCTTTCTCTCTGCCAGGAGCTGAATGACAGGGGTCGGGCAGCACCGCAAATGCCCGCTTGCTTTGCCCTCCTCAGGGGATAAACAGAAGCCTGTCCATCACCCCCTTTCATCAGCACTAAATGAAAATTAAAAGGAAAAAGGCCCCACAAGGTTTCCATGAGCACAGCCGTCCCCGTTGACTTGGTGTTAGGAGCAGTGGGCCAGAAGATCTGCACATCAGAGCCGGGGTCACCCTTGGAAATGGTGTCTGTGCTTGTGTGCGGAGAGAGCGGAAACCAAACGAGTGTGAGCACAATGCTGACCATCCAATTAATGAAGGAGGCGAGGCTCCAGGAGCCCCAAAAGTAAATTAAGAGTTTTAAGAAAACCAATTTGGCAGCTCAGGCACAAAGTTCAAGCTCTCCCTCTCTGAGGGGACCAGCCAGTGCCTGGACCCTATTAGCAATTGTCAATCATTCTTCAGGCATGAAGTAATTTCCAACCCTGCCAGTCCCATTTGTGGATCTGCAATATGTGGCAAGTATGAATTTGGCCTCCCCCAGTCTTTCAGCACTGCTAACTGGAACAACTGACTTCATCCAGAGGAAACTTTGCCCAGGCCTGATCCACCTGCAGATCTTAGGGGTGGCATGGATTGGAGTTGGGAATGGGCCATATCACCTGATACCAAAGTACCAGATCCAAAGCCAGCGTGAGCCCTAGCCCTGCCTGGATTGGCTCGTCCCTCCAAAGTAAGCACTGTTTAGTTCTTCTATTTATATATATATAAAAGACTTGTATAGGTAAAATACACCACTCAGCTGTGGGATCTGGCTGCAAATCCCCACCATCCACCCAGGGGTGCAGGAGAGCTCAGCTTCTCCAGCTTCTTCCCTCAGTGAGTGCAGCAGCACTGTATTAATACCTGGCTTTTCCAGCAGCAGTTCCCCTAGGAAGCTTGCTGTGGGTACATCCTATGTGGGTACTGTGAATGAAACAGTAACTTGCCCAGGCAGGCAATATGAGCTACTTTGCTCTAGTTGGTTGGAGGGACTGATTTTGATTGTGTATCACCAAATACAAGCCTGGCGCTTTGCATGAGCATAAACTTTCCATCCTGATGACAGTGCTGGTATGTGAGATGGTAAATGGGATGTACAAAGAAGTAAAATATATCCTGCCAGTGTGACTAAATAGTTCCTTCATTTGTGCCAACATTCCCCTGAGACCAGTGGCTGGGTTGCAGTTTCCCAGTCTCCACATGACTCACCCATGTACCTAAGTGGCTGTCATTACCATGCCTGGGCGCTGTGTAATCAATGGGGTTTAGTACCACCACCCCCATATTGCCCATAATGTGCCTTGTCGGACAAGATAAATGATTTTCCCAAGGTCTCACTGGAAGTTCAAAGTTAAGTTGGTACTTGAACCAAGCACTCTTGTGGCTTTTGTCCTAAATCAAGGAAGTTTCAAGAGTTGCTGGCTGCAGTGCTTTCAGTGCAATACTGACAATATTGGGAATTTCTCTTAAAAATCAGACTGTTGTGTATGTGCTGAACATGTTCTTATAGTATTTTCTATAACTACATTTTGTTGTGTCACGGGACAGGAGGATGATAGAAAACATGATTCAAGGATCGGGAAGCAAACAGAAATAGCATGCAGTGGTCCATAAAAATCACCTCCTGACTGTTAAAGCTGTCCCATGATTTGGAGGGACTAGACTCAAACTTTCCTAGCTCTTGCAGTTCTGCCGTGGTAAGTGGCACTTCACCTGTGAACAGGTAAAGGAGCAGCCAGTGTGTAGAGGCACTACGGAGCAAAACAAAATTGAGCAATTGAACTCCCCTCAGCAAAAGCTGTCCCTGCCTAAAGGCTGGAGTAGAGCATTTCCAAACTTCACGCTTGGTTTGTGAAATCTGGGCCCTGGCAGAGCCCTGGACCAGGAAACTTCAGGGTTGCTTGGGTCTAGATTATAATGGTCAAAGTTGTGCTCTGTCCACAATGTATTAATGTATTGATGCAAATGATTTGAACTAATAACTTTTTTTTTTCCCTGCCTCTTTTTACCTCCTCTGGCCATAAGGCATCTTGATTCCACAACCTGGAAAGGCCTGGATGCTGTTCCCAGCCCTCCCCAGCCATACCTCCTTGAACAAGTTACTGCTTCTTTCTATGTCCCTGTTTCCCATCTATTCAGATGAACTCCTTTAGCTAGGGTTTGTGTTTTATTCTGTATGTGCTGCACCAAACACGATGGGGCTCCACCTCAGCTGAGTTGTCAGAGTTTCTGTCCTACAAATAATATGTGTCTTTCCAGATACAGATATTGTTTTCTGCATTTGCATTCCCACAGTCTCCTCCTTCTCTAACAGAAGGAAGCAGGCCAGATTTGACAGTCATATTTATCTCTGTTACTCCCACACCTCAAGGGAGATCTGTTTATTAATGTGCCACTTCCCTTGATAAATTACTAAATAGAAAGAAAAGCCTTGTACTCATTTCTCGCTGTTCCTTCCCATGATTTATGCCCACTGTGCTGGTTCAGCCATTGGTCACCATTAATTTGCAGAGGGAAGAAGTCCTGATGTCCAACAGAAACCTGGGATTTAGCAGTGCAAACAACGTGGGCACCCCTCCCCACTGCACACAGGTACATCATTCTTTTCCCCATGTAAAACTCTGCTGGAATCTGTCAAATTTGCAAGCTGGCCTGGGAATTCTCCAGCCCAAAACTAGTAATATGCATTGTGTGAGTGTCCACTCTAATTTAGATCTTTTGAGTACAGTGGGCTATCTAAAATGTTTGATAGCAGATCAAATAGGTTAGGCTCATGCTTTCCACAAAAGCCTCTTAGGTCTTGCAGGCTTCCAGGGAAAGGTGTGACCTAAAATCATGCTATGGATGACCAACTCTTCTTAATGACAGCCTGCCCAAGATGGAAAGCATCTGGGAAATGGAAAAGGAGTTTAACCACATGAAGAAGTGCTCACTAGTGCATTTAGGAAGAGGGAATCTTTTCAAAATTATTATTTAAAGCATATTAGCAGCACTGAGTTCTTAATAAAACTGGCCTGACCTACTCCTCTAATCTGAGGACAGTGAGCATGAAAGTTGAATGATACCAGGCAGCAGCAACAAAGATAAGCATTGGTATAGCTGTACACATAGGAGAGGTGTTCAGTAAGGACTCTATGACAGTCACCTGAACACAGGCAGAATCCTTTGTTTTCTGAGTTTCAGTGATGTTTCAAAGGAAAAACCACATACAACTTCAGCAGTGACTTTGCCCAGGGAAGTAAGTGAAGGCAGTATCTGTTTTTCAGACACAAAGATGGAGAGCCTCAGGAGGATTTCTCACTAACAGTCCCCCTCTCATCTTCTCTCCAAAAATGTTGACTTATCAAAATGAACACGCTTAGTTTCAAGACTTTTTTGATGTTTGGAAAACATGTTGGGGGAAGTTTCTGAATTGTCAAGAGTACCCCCTACAACATTTTCAAAAGAAAATATAAAATCTGGTATTTTTCTCTTATTGTTTGAAAAGATGTTTTGTTCAGAAACCTAACATCATCACAGGTTAAAATAAATTTGTAAAGGTCACACACTGAAATAAAAAGAGGAAATTATTTTAAATTAATTCCATTTATCAATTGGTGTTTCATATTTTAAAAATAATTTCTCTGTGCCTCTCTACTCAGATGGAGAGCTTTTTTACTTTCACTTTCTTTCCCTTGAAAGCTACTGAAAGATGGAGAAACACTTTTTCAGCCAGGTGCAGAAAAAAGTGATGGGCCAAAGTCCACACAGCAAAACAAGAAACAAGACAACTCCATGAGATACTCTGTATTGTTTCCTTCCCTGGTGTTCGATAGTATTTCCATCCAAATCCATTTGCAGCACGCCCAGGATGGGTGCTGGCTGTGCCTGTATCAATTTGCTCCACTATTTCTACCTCTCATCTTGAATGAGTACCTATTGAAGCCAGCAGATGCTTTCCATTTTCTTCCATGGACTTTGGAACATGGAATAAATATGAATTTAAAAGTTGACCCAGAGACACGCCTGTTTGCAGTATCTTGTCGTTACTTTCAAACTAATTCTCTCCCATTTGGAAAACATGCTATGTTTATGCACTCATTTTTGGACATACTAACAGCTTGGGTTTTATTTATTTGGTGTATATTAAACAAATGAGCTCTCAATGGAAGAAGCCTGATATTTTTTTGTTTTGTTTTTGCAAAGGTAAAGATACCTTCTTAGAAATCAAAACAATTACAAGTTTCAAACAACAATAAAAATATCCTTTGGCCTGAAGCAAGACACAGGAAATTTTAAGCCAAAATGCTTCACTTCTCTCACAGATTTAGACAGAGATGTGGACCAGTGGATGGAAGGGTGCAGTAAGGATTGAGCCCAGAGCTCTGGGCATTGGTGATAGCATTGTGGATAGCAGTCTATGAAGGTCAATAAAAAATTTACCATAGGCTTTTGCCCTCTGCTGCCTCTTTTTACAAAAAGTCAACTCCAGATGTATTTTACAGTGTTTTAAAGGGTATGCACTGACCTTTCAATATTATTTCATAAACAGACCCAGATACACTGATTGTCACAGGCTCAGCTCTACATGCCAGAGAATAAATACAACTCACATATTTTAAGAAACCTTTAAAAACTGCCTAGAATAACTTTTCAGTAGAAAAAGCTTGATTTTACAGCAGTATTATCTTTGCAGTGTAAATGTATACACCACAATTCACAACTGAAAGCCCTTTCTCTCCTAGGGGAGGTGTTTAAATATTCCACTTCTAAATTTGCAAGAATTCCAGGCTGAGTTTTCAAGTGACATGAGCCACATCTGCCCAATATCCCAGCCAGTCCTCCAGTCAGCCTAGAGCTCGGAGGAAAGTCCACATTTCTTGGTAAAAAGGTAGAAGTTTTCTTGGCAGTTTCCTACAGTGTCTACAAACTATCACATCCACAGGTTGCCCAGAAACTGGGATTTTCTTCCCGAATCTAGATTTATCCACAGTGAGCCAAATAGCCAGCTTTTACACATGTGGCAGCTTGTGGTCTGACTCCCGTGGCTGTTCCCAGCACTGTCATGCTGAAGAGCAGGGTCAGACCCCAGATCATGTGGGAGGTGGGAGCAGAGTTTCCTGCTCCAACCATTTGCTGTGGCTGTGAATGCACCAGAAGGTCATTACAAGAGACGATTTTTATGGAGAAAGCTTTCAGACCTTGTATCACACTAGAAATAGTGGCAGCAAAGCCCTCCTGCAAGGAAATGCCAGACACTCAGTGAGAGCTCCTTCAAGGCTCCTTCGGGGCAAGGAAACGTCAGGCATCTCTTTATGGACAAGCATGTTGCCACAATCTCGATTGCAAAGGGACATCAAGGAGTCTGCTTCCAAACATCTAAGCCTGTAAAGCATGTGGGCTGCAGATGGCTCACCTCCCCACCTCAGTGAAACATGGCCTGATGCACTGCTTTCTCTGCATGCCCTGGACAAGACCTGGGATAAATACAGCGTTATCAAAATGTTCTCTCTTTCTGGACACTCACCAAGAAAATTCCACTCAATGCATACAGAAGTATCCTCCTCCTCCTCCTCTCATCATCAAATTAAATCCCAGAACAACATAAAAACACTGATCCCTTAATCAATAAGCAGCAGCAATAAACTACAAATACTCTTCATATAACCAGTTACTTATTGCCCTCTCCCCTTCTGCAGTGGAAACACACATCTTACTTAGACTGCAGCAGATGCTGGACATTTGTTCTGGCACCAGATGCTGTCCTGGGACCCTTTTTTCTTCCCTCTCTGGGCCAATCAACTTTGCAGTTCAAGGAATACTAATGCTTTCTTCAAATCCTCGCTGAAAGACAAGGCTGCATTCTTCTACTCCCAATCCACAAGGTAACTGTTTAGACAACCCAACTTGCATATGTAAATTGAATTCTTTAGAAACCAGAGTGCAGCAGGATTCCAGACAGAGCGCTTATGGGATGCTCTGGGACTTTTTCTCTCTTCCACACATATTTTTCTGGGGAGGAAAACAACATTGCTGGCTAGGAATGAGTGGGAAATCGCTTCACATTCTCTGAACGTTTTCTGAGATTTCAGCAAATTTCCATTCTGTGTTGGGACAAAGAAAACAAACCTAAAAAAAAGATCTTTCAGAGTTTTTGAGGAAGCAGCTACAGGGTGTGCCATCTGCCCAAAGTAGCCAACAGCTGGCTTGTTTAGGAAGTCATCTGAGATCCAACATTTCAGCCTGAAAATCTGGAGCTGCTGGCCCCGCAAGCCACAGGCTGGGCTCTCTCTGTCCATCCTGATGGAGTAGCTGCTTCACATAAACCTGCTGGAGCAGAGTCCTGAGCTCACCTCTCAGAGACACATGCCTGCTGACTGCAGTAACCACAGGGCTGCACTGCCAGACCTGCTCCTTACCCCAATGGCTATTAAATCATTTACTTCAAGTAGAAGGGCTCCAACAACACTGACTGAAAGAAGCCAGTGAACCTGAATCACTGTTTGATCTGGGGAAATAAAATCCCACTTGATGTTTCACCCATATCCCAAGCAACTGTGCCAGTTGCTGGCTACTTGGCTACGCTGGGCTGAACAAAGCCTTTTACCAATTAAACTGCTCATCAGGAGTCAAGACTTTCATGACTGCCATGCACCAGGCAGCAAGAAACAGGGCAGGGATCCCTCCCATAGTTCCAGAACTGGATGAAACATCATGACAGCACTGCAGGGCCATCGCTGCTGTTGGTAACTCTAAGGTTGTACACATACATCTATGCAGCCCCCCTGACCGGAGTGACTAGCTCTGTTCAGCACTGCTTGGATGAGAGTTGACCTCAAAATGTTTTTCCCCATTCCCTGACTTAGCATGGACAACCTAATCACACTTTTGACACTATGCAAAAAGAAGTGACGGATTTGAAGATCATCTCTGCTTTCCACCCCGGCCATGAGAGTCTTATTCTAAAGATCTGGATCTTGTTCCTAGGGCTGCCACTGCTTTGCTCACTAGCATTTGATCTCCTTTGTCTTCAGGGTGTCCCGTGATGGAGTAGCTTTGCTTCATACAGTACTTTGACATCTTCTGATGTACAGATCTATAACAGTACAAGCATTGTGTCAGGCTGGACACACTTCTCCCGAGAGCACCTGGCAGCTCCTGAAGGGCTGCGGGCAATAGGAGACTTCATATTTAGGAAAAAAAAAAAAAAAAAAGTTGGATGTTGGATCATCAGAATGTTGTAGCCATCTCCAGGTTCATCTGTGCTCCGCACCAGTCTTTACAGCCCTGCTCTTGTGCAGCCACTATGTCACCTGGACTAATCCACCATGTGGCAGCCACTTCTAGAATAGAAATACAAAAGATTGTTTTGATTTGGTGAACAGATCCTGTAAATTAGTCTCCAGTGTGCCTCACCAGCAATGTTGTGACATTGAAAAGCATAGGCTTTCCACAAAATGGATGTAAACCTGGATTTAAACTCTGCTCTTGGATTTAGAGTCCCTGTTTGGATGACAGAATGTAGCAGGACAGCTAACTTAAGAGTTATTTAGTCTGCACTGGAAATGGCCTGAAGAGAACAGCAGTCTGATGCATCACACTGGTCTACTTTAGTGGTGGAAATACTTCTAGCTGCACAGTGAAAACCTTGCTAAAGAGCTGCAGCTCTGCAGCACTTCAGCTCAGTTACCATTCAAACACTCAGCAGACCTGACACATGGTCAGTACCAACAAGCTTCAGCTGACACTTGTGTCTTATTAGTTTTTTTGACCCTAGACACCTGATAGGATGAAAAAAACACCAACAGACACGGAGGTATTGAGAAATTCTCCAAGAAATGCAAACACAGCAACCTGAAGGGCCCAAGTATACGTCTGTGGAAGAACTACCATTCCCAGTGTTTCGGGCTCCCATGGACCTGTAGATGTTTGAAGGTGACATGACACTGAACAGGTCAATTTTAATCTCTGCTTATATGCTGCTTTTTCTTTTGCAGGTGCCAGTGTTATCATAGATACGCGATGGTGCTGTGTGTCGTTTAACAGGAGCTACCTGCACTTTCAGCAAACTAATTCTTGTAAAGTTCTTATGTTCTAGGGCTCTCTGGGAAGGAAAGGGCTCTCTGAATGACAGATGCTGTGAGGTGGTGACTCATTAGGGTTTTATGCATGCTACTGATATTCTTGTCTCAGAAAAGCACCATAAGAGGATGCTTTATTAAATTATCTGCTCAACTATTTACTTAGGCTGTGCTGATTTAAATTTTTTAAATAACTTTCTAAAATGAGGCGAGACTCTGGTTCCTCAGCAAGCGTTTCAGAGCCATCCAGTTTAGTCTCCGCCTTGATAATGCACAATTCTCTCTTCTCTTCAACTGATAGATAAATGCAACCATATAGACCAGAGAGTGTCATGGGGCTGCTGCTTCTTTTCACACTTTAAAGGTAGCCTTCTGGTGTCTCATGTCACATCCTCACGATGCTTGAATGTTTTCATCTCCTGCAGAGCATGTGAAGGCCTAGAAAAGGCTTTCCAGTTACTCATCAACACTGCTTGGTGAGCCCTGGCTTTGAAGAGAATAATGGTTATGAGCTTGGTTGCATGAAACTGGGACCTTTGATATGTTATTCAGTCTAAGGCTGTTCTCAGGAGAACACAAGCAGTAAGAAAGTCTTCTGCCAAGGAAAGTATCTCAGATGACTTCAGATAAAGACTGATCTTCAGCAAACCAGAGGCTGAGCATTTTGGTGCACTGAGAGTTGGTCTGTGCTAGCATGAAAACAGTTGTGCATGCTTCCCTTACTGGCTGTTTATCTGGCATTTCAGTGAGGCACTGCTGGTCAGAGATGGACTAATAAGGAGGCAAGGAGGAAGGAGTCTTGTTCATGAGCCTGAGGAGAACTTGGCAGTGCTGGTTTGCACCCATCTGCTATAACCACAGACATTAACCCTTTGGAGAGAAGACAGAGTGGTCTTACTGACCAGCTGCTTTGTAGCAGAGAAGCCTGAAATATATTTTGGGTGTTAGAGGCAGGATGGTACCAAGGAGCATGTTCTCTCCCTTTCAGACTGGCACACAGGTTCCCAAATAATCTAGGAACTGGCAGTAGAAAATGACTATTCAGGTAAAACTTCTGCATCAGCTGCAGATGAGAAATTGTGATTTTGTTAGAAATACCTATAAGCTCCCATCACTGAACAGCCAGAACAGCTTTCATCATTCTAAACCAGTCACTTTACGAAGCAGCAAGACTGCAAAGTCTTTCATCTTAAAAGCTCAACAACAGAAACTTTGAAGCGATAATGAAACGATGCAGGTCTCCACTCCAAAAATTATAACAGTCCACAGGCAAATCCAAAGGCAGCCCAGGAAACAGAAGCTAAGATCTGAAAGTCAAGCCAAGACTCTTTCTTGAAACAGTAATAATCCCCAAACTGCCCTCTGTAGTATCCGTGCAAACCCAGCTTTTGCAAGCCATGGCATAAATTGAAAGAAAAGAAATTTCTAACAGCTCTAAAAATCATTTGGACCTCAGATACACTTCCAGATAGACTTTACCCATTTCACCAGGGCAGCGGTCAGGCCATGGGGGTGACTCAGCACTGCAGTGCCTGACGTGATTTTATTTCTTCTTCCTTTAGCCAGGAGAGAGAACTTTCTGGGTTTATAATGCCTGATACTAGCATAAATACCACATTCCTGCATTTTTTTTTCTACCACAAACTACTAACATATCTTCTCCACCATTGCTCTTCATTAAGAATTTTTTTTCTCCTTGGGGGCCTGACAGCCCCAACCAAGACGAGAGGTCCATTGTGCTGAGCATCGCTGTGCATGCAAACAGACAGTCTTTCCCCTAGACATCAACCAAGTTAAACATGGGGTGGGAAGTCAGAGATGGAGCTCGCCCTCAGTCACTCTGTGGTCATCCATGGCCAAAGCAGTGGGATGGCAGCAACGCCCTGCCTGCTGGACCAGACTGTCTTCTACCCATGCAACAGCCATGCCATAATCCCAAAGAGGTCACAATGTATGTATTTTAAATGATGTATGCTTTATACATATATCTGGAATGAGGTGACCTTTTAAGCCAAAAATTACAGCGCAGCACCCATGGGTTTTGGCAGGGCAGAGTGACCACATATAGCAACCTCCACCTGGAGGACAGACCCATATATCTGCCCCAAAATTTCAGATGTGCTGGGGAGGACCCGGCCTGTTACTCACCATCAACAGGGCTGAGGTAATCATGGATGTGGGCTGTGCTGGCTGCTCCCCCGCTCTGCATCAGAAGGTCCCCATAGGGGTTTGGGTGGCCGGCCATCAGCGTCATTTGGTGGTAGTAGTCCGCAGGGTTGGCTCCTGGCGGTGGTGGGGGCAGCCCGAAGAGACCTCGCTCCTTCAGGTGCTCGTGAGCCACTGTCAGAGCCGTGGGTGAGGAGAAAAACATGGGGAGAAGGTTCCCACTGCAACATTAGACCTCGGTGCTGACGTTGGCGGCCCCGTCTCCCCCCCG
>VWZY01006945.1:8422-20384 GCA_013399075.1 Chloroceryle aenea
CCAGTGGCTGCTGTGCTGCCAGCGCATGGGGCTGGCTCCTGTCCAGCTTCTGCCCCCCAGCACCCCCAAGTCCTTCCCCACATGTTGGGAGTCTGCCACTCCACACACCTTCTTGGCTTTTGAGGGCTGGTGCTTCTTTGGCCAAGAGCCCTGATGCTCACATCAAATTTGAAGAAATCTGAACAGAAGCTGAACGGTGCAATCCAAGAGGTCTTAAAAACCCTGCCGCGGGCTAATTCTGAGAAAGGGATCACGCGTGCGAGAGAGAGACAGTGAGCGGGGGAATGCTTCCCGCGGGTAACGGCAATAATCTTTCATTACAGACACTTCTTGCGCAACTCAATGTCTTAAATTCTTTTGCATCAGCTATGGGCACGGCAGCACCTGGAGATGTGCCACCCGCCATCCATTTGTTACCTGCAAAGAAGGTACTTTCCTGAAAGAGACCAAAAAAAAAACCAAAAAAAGAAGAAAAAGGGGAAAAAAAAAACAACTGTCCTTTGACTAGATACAGGCTGCGCTGTCTCGTAGGCAGCTAGGACGCTCGGCAAGCGGTGCTGGATGAAATAATGCTTCATTAAGGGCCTTTACAGACTCCAGTGCCCCAGCCCAGCGGTGAGCACGCTGTGCTGCTGGAGGAGCTCGGCTCCTGATGAGATACAACCCATCGCCTCCAACATTTGGGTTATTAGAGTCAGGAGAGCTACTTGGCAGCTTATTGCCTCGCTCTGAACCAGCTCTGCATATTTGGGAAGTGACTGAAGATCTCACTGCTTTATCTTTCCTTCCCTCTCACAGATGATCGCCCCCAGCCCTGCAAAGTGGCTGCGTTTGGTGATGACAGAAAGCTCACATCTGAGGTCTGGTTTGTTCCATCGTGTCGTAAAGTTGAGAGCCCGCTGGAGGGACCTTTTTTACACGAGGAATGAGCGCGGGAGTGCGGGCTCAACGCAGCAGCATGAAGGTGGCGGTTGAGAACATGAACTCCAGGTGAGATTTGCAAGAGATCATAGAATCACAGAATGGTGGGGGTTGGAAGGGACCTCTGGAGATCATCGAGTCCAACCCCCTGCCCCAGCAGGGTCACCCAGGGCAGCCCACACAGCAACAGAGCCGGGGGGGCTGGAAAGTCTCCAGAGCAGGAGACTCCACAGCCTCTCTGAGCAGCCTGGGCCAGGCTCCAGCACCCTCCCAGGAAAGAACTTTCTCCTCAGGCTGAGGTAGAACTTGCCATGTTCCAGTTTGTGCCCATTGCCCCTTGTCCTATTCCAGGGCACCACTGACAAGAACCTGGCCCCTTCTCCTTGACCCCTACCCTGCAGAGATTTGTACCTCTTCATCAGCTCCCCTCTCAGGCTTCTCTTCTCCAGCTGACCAGCCCCAGGGCTCTCAGCCTTTCCTCACCAGAGATGTTCCAGTCCCTTTAGCTTCATAATCATGTCTATAGCTCTAAAGAGATGATAGGGAAATTCACCCAGTGACTCCCATTAATCCTTATTCCAGCTGTGGTGATTCCAAGCCCATGATTTTTCCCAACCTCACCATGGTTTGTGTTTCTTTCCATGGTAAATCATTGCCTGTCTTGTACCTAAAGCCAGTCCCCTCTCCCCCAGTACTAGCCCTATCACTGGAGTGTTAAAGAGTATTAAGAAAAGTGATTTGAGTATTAAAAAATTCACAAGTACCTGTCACGCTTCATTATGTTAAAGATAACAAGACACTGCAGCGTTGGTCGAAATGTTTGACCCAGTAGGGTGGTATTAAGGACCCCAAATTGGCCTTGGAAATGCAAACTTTGCACCCAACGCAACAAGAAAAGAGGAAAGCTGAAAGAAACGGGTCTCATAGCTACGAATTCCATGAAATCTGGACAATTTTGGTGTAGATGCAGCTGCTCCTCCCACGGGTACCACCACGGGGCTGTCTCAGCAGATGCAACGACACCAGAAAGGCAGATTATTGGTGTTCAGCTGGAAGGGCACAACCCGATTCCAGGTTGTGCTGCCATCGAGGAGGAAAAAAGGAGGATTCGGGAACTTCCTTCTGAAATCATGTTGATAATTAAGCCAATCATCAGGTAGAAGGTTTTCAATAGCAGTAACTACCTACCTACTGGGGGCTTCTAAAGAGCCTATTCATCTCACTATCTAAATGACAAGGTAACCGCTTGCATTTATATAACTTCTTTGTGCTCAGAAGGGTCCCGAAGTGCTTATCATCGACCATCTACAGGATTCATTTACCCAGTCCCGAACTACATTGATTCTGCTGGAGAGCACAGCGGCTCTTTAACGATGAGCAGTAACAAACCATGAGAATTCAAGGCAGGAGGTCAAGAACAACTCAGCCATCTGAAACTGCAACCCCCACCCCCCCAAAAAAAAAGGGATTTAGGGAAAAGCAACAAAGTTCAAATAATCTAAAATTTGACAAGAGCCCATGGCCACCACCTTCAGTCTTCCAGAAGAGGTTCCTTTAAACCACACACAAGCAGATGATTATTTTCCCATTTTTGGTTGAAAAAACCCAACTGTGTATGTATAAAAATTTCCATTATCCACTAGAGATGGAGAACAACCAGCCTCCCCTGACAGCATCCTGAGTTTTCTGATTGATTTCCCAGGTAAGCTGTTGACCAGAGATGACCCAGCGAGGACTGTAGCCCAGGCTTGTACAGCTCCCATCCAGTCTGCCTGAAGAAAGAGCCATCTGTGTACCCAAGAGTGAGCTGGGAGGGTGGCACAGGTTCTTTGAATCCTTATCAGAAAACAGTGTGGGTTTGGGAGCAAAGACCCCTGGGTGTATTTGGGTGTGCGCCAGCTATTAATTTCTTTTCAGCTAGATACTGGTCTATCTCTAAGGAAATGAAGTCAACAGGAGATACCAACCTGCAGCAGACCTTAATTCCATCACTGGGAAACCAACTGGAAAAGGCCTTCAATAGGAAAAGTCCAGTACATTGACCTCCAAACACCTCGTATCTCTTCAGAATTCAACGTTACAACTAGACAAGAGCAGAGTCACACCTTAAACCTCCCCTTCTCACTGCGGCCGGACAGAAAAGCTGTGCATTAGATGTTTCAGTCTCCACCCAGACGTGGCTCACCTCCCTCACACGTCGCACCCGAGGGCAGCTTGCAAAAAGCTTTCAAGCTGCTGGAGGGACTATGGGGAGAGGAGGACGTACCCTGTGCCCCTTAGACCATTAGCACATCCTCTGCAGAACTCACAAGCAGGATTAAGCCTCTAAGAAGGCTGGACATCTCCGCACTGCAAGATTTAAGTGAATGCACATGCTGTGGACCTTTTAGTCCCTCTCCAATCTCTACCTGCATCATTACAAGACATTGCTTGGCTTCTACTGTGCTCCCCTTCCTTTTTTGTAAACCTTTTTTGTAAACCATCACAAGCGGTGTGATGCTTTGTAACCCCCACAAGCCCCTCTGATTTGAGAGGGAGGTGCCTCCCCTCGGCCCAGACTGCAGATCTCAGCCTGGCTTTGCTGCTTGCCCAGGTTGATCCCATACTGAGGCTGAGGGCACGTAGGACTGCTCCCTGACCCACGCCCACGAGAGGTGAAGTATTGCCTGGTGCTGCTGGCCTGAATATCACATGGCATGGTATCACAGACAGAGGGATGGCTCTCACATCACACAAATCTACTAAAATACATGAATACCGGAAACATTTGTGACCAGACACCTGCAGAAGATGACAGTCTTAAGGATGGACGAGGAGCCTCAAGGGAGTCCAATATGACCCAATAGTTCCCAAATCCTAACGCTGTGCTGGACAGCGGGTCCTTCCCAGTCATGCCAAAGTACCTCTAAAGCCAGCTCAGAGCTGCTGAGCCCTGGGGATGAAGATCCCACTCTGAAAGCAATAAATCAGAGATGACAGAGGGATAAGAACTCACGGGGAACGCACGAGGCAAAGAGGTAGGAAAGATGACCTGAGAGACTCTGTGGGAGAGAGGGCTGTTATTTTTTTTTTTTGAGTCAGTGCTGTTAATTTCTTTCAGGGCTCCAAATAAAAGTCAGCTCTAAGTGAGGAAGCCCGAGAGGGCTTTGCTGTCTTTTGTGTCTGGTTGAGCTGCCCTTCCTATGGCGCTCACCTGGTGGGAAGGTTTTCTGGGACCAGAATGACAGCAGATAAATCACCAGCTTTGCTTGCCATCCTTGAAAAATGAATTTTGGGGCCCTGCATTTCTCATCAGCACATCTCCCATCCCCCCTGCCCCCCCACCACCATGGGAGGGCTGAAGGTGATTTTAAATAGAAAGCCACAACAAATGTCACACGGGCAGTGCTGGAGAGAGCTGGCCAGCTCCAGATGAAAAGAAGTAGCTCCTACCATGTAAGGTGCTGCAAAAGCCACACTGGGTTCCAGCTGGTGCCCAGTGCCCCTTGTCTTGTCCCTGGGCACCACTGAACAGAGTCTGGACCCATCCTCTTGCCCCCTAAAGGGCCCTTGAGCTCTTGCTCAGCATTGCTCAGCTCCCCTCTCAGGCTGCTCTTCTCCAGCTGCACAGCCCCAGAGCTCTCAGCCTGGCCTGGCCACAGAGATGCTCCAGCCCCTCAGCATCTTCCCAGCCTCTGCTGGACTCTCTCCAGTAGCTACTTGAACTAGGGAGTCCAGCACTGGACACGACACTCCAGATGTGGCCTCCATAGGGCAGAGTAGAGAGGGAGAAGAACTTCCCTCAACCTGCTGGGGACACTCCCCTCTCAGTTCTGTGCCATCAGCAAATCCACTGAAGCTTCACTGCATCCTTTCATCCAGGTCATTGAGGAAGATGTTGAACAAGACTGAACCTAGTCCTGACACCATAAGCTACAGACCTCCAGAGAGACTCTGTTCTTCTGACCACAACTGTCTGAGATCCATCCTTGAGCCTGGTCTCCACTCATCCAACCCACACTTCCTAGGAGGATTTATGGGAGTGTCATATGTATGGCCACCCACACGTGTGCCACAGCCCCACTGTAACACACACGGTGCAGGCCAACGTACCAAAGAAAACCTCTTGTAGGCTTCCCAGAAGCTAAATGGGGGTTGTTGCTCTCCATTGCTCATCCAGTCCAACCAGCAGCTGCCTGGCAATCCCAGCAGCTCAGCTTCGGCATGAGCTGCCCATCTCCCCCCACCATGTCCCCCATCAGATCGAACCAGCCACACAAAGGGACGTGGATCCGCTGGCGATGCCGCAACTGGGGGTTGGAAACAAAAGCTAGGAGAGGAGCCCCAAATTAGGTCAAATCTGCTGAGAGATGAGTAAATAACAGCTGCTATTCCAGGGAGCTTTTGTTCTCGGGAAAAGAGATCAGGTAGCACTGCGGATCCAGCTCCCCTCGTTCCTGCTGAAGTGGTGGGTTAGGTGGTTTCCAAGTTTCAGAGGAGCTTAAAAAGAGGCTGTGGGGAGAGGGAGGTGTGTGGTTTAAACAGCACGCGCTCATGGAAATACAGACCCCAGGCTACGAACAACTGATTAACGGAGCCAATCAACAGGCAACGGCGAGAAGACCATCGAAAGACTTTCTTTGCGAGAGTCTGGACACGATGGGCTGACGGGATAGGAAAGTGAATTGCTTTATAACTGGAAATTTTTTCCTCTTTCCAAGTGTAATAAGAAAGTGGCTAATAATAGGATGGAGAATATTTTCAAGGCGTGTTTTATTACCCACTTATCTCTGATGCTTGCCAAACGAGGCCTGAATATTCCTTCAGTATATTTGAGACTTTCTGGCAGGGGAAAAAGGATGATGAGTGCTATAAAGTAGGGAGCTGATGAAAAAAACTACATCAAAAGGCAGTAGCTGGGTCCCATGGCTGAGATATGGACACCATATCCCTCTGAGCTTGGTCCCTCCAGCCCAGGGAAAGGCAGCGCTCTGCCCCCACCACCAGAGGTGGCATTAGGAGTGTCACCAGCAGCTTAATGAGAGTGGAGGTAACTGGTGTTATTTCCCTGTCTGATAAAAAGGAGTTCCACAAGTCCCTGTTTTCCAGAGGGATGCAGGCAGGGACACTGGCAGTCTCCAGGGAAAATTATAACAGAAAAAAAGGCAGGAGTATTTTTTTTTCCTTCACACGGAAGAAAATCAGGTGCCATAAATGCTCAGTTACACATAATCTCTAGCAAAGGGTCCAGAAATGCTGGAGGGCTGGAGCCCCTCTGCTGGNGTTCTATGAGATACCAGTAGTATCCCAACAGCCATGGAGTACCAGTGTCTCACCAGTCCTCCTCATGGTGGGATCTGGCTCATTTGTGTCCTCATACCTGCACTGTGATCCTACCCGAGCTGAACATGCAGAAGCCAGAGACGTGCTTTATGCACTTTGTAATACCAGCTGACAACAGCCATAGATCTATATTTTGATATAAATTAAAACAAATCTCTCCCTATAAAAATCTGTCTCTCTACAAAGCATCCAAAGGAATTACTTCACTGCAAAACTTCGCCATTGATGGCAGCAGAAGCTGTCATTCCAAAAGTGTAAAGATTTAGTGCTGCTGGGTCTTAAGAAATGCATCTTTGGAGCTGCTGCTTCGTGGGCTACTGCCTCCCTGTGCTCAGCTCCGGCGTCTCTCGACCCACCTCACACCTCATTCATATTCCAGCAGTTCCTCTCTAACATGCTGAGCACAAGCTTTACCCACCTCTTCTTCAAAGCTTTCAACCTCGTGAGAAATATTAAAAGGCAAACATGAAAATTACAGGAAAAATAACCAAAGCATCGTAACCTGCCACGGTAATGGAAAATCCAATTGGTCTTGAGTGCAGCTGGGCTGATGCAAAATAAAGAGGAAAATAAGTGTTGCTTAGCGCTGTCTCCGTGAAGTGTTGTTGTGTTGAACAAGAAGTGGAAATAAAAAGACAGACAAAACCTTTTTGGGGCAGCTTGTGGGATGCACTGAGAGCTAGAGAGAGAAGACGAAGTCTTCGTTTATCCCTGGGAAAAGAGGATCTTTGGAAACTGGCCAAGGTAACTGGTGGGGAAAGAAAAAGGGGGCGTTGGGTGTGCCAGTGCTTCATTGTCTGTTACAATGAAACCGGGGAGCCCAATTCCCCGTGGAAATGAACTGGGGGGAAAGAGGATTTACATTTCCTGACACGCACCAAGCTCAGGACCTGGCATCGCCGGCTCTGTTTTAGAGTCTGACCTCATTCCTGCCTTGTAAACAAGGTTCCAACTATGAATAATTATAAAAACCCCTCATTTTTCTTGCACAATCGTTATAGCGGTTTATTCTTTTCCTATTCACGCTGCCAATAATAAATCACATTACCTAAGATGTTTGCATTTATTACACTATTTAGAGCTCGGCGTGGCTGCTGTGGTTTTGTGTTAGCGCGATGTTAGCAGAGCTCAGATCTTTGTGAAGAACTTTGGCATCCCCAGCGCGGGCCTTTCATAAAACAATGCCAAAATGAGGAAAATATCAGCAACACCGCCCCAAAAATCCCAGTGTGGAAAGGTCAGCAGCATGGCTTTGGGCTACGGAGCTCCTGGAGACACTGGGAAAGGAGAAGTTAAAAGGGGGATGTGTGATGCAAAGGGACACCCATGGCATGAAGGTCACACTTCTACCACTGCTTCTCCAGTGCCAAACCAAGCCAAGGAACAGCAGAGAAAGCTAAATTCCTCCAAGTTACTTCTCTGTTGATTTGAATTTCCCCTTCACGCTGAGTAATGTAGGTACCCACGCCAACCTCAATTTACAGATGTGACCCCGGGGAAGCTGAACGAGCTAGAGAAGACCACAAAAGACATCAGGAGATGAACCAAGCCTACTGCCTTTTTCTAATAAGTTGGATGCCCACTGGGCCACAAGAGCTTTTATAGTGACACACGAAGTCCCACTCATCTGTCTGAATTTGAAAAGCCTCCTCAGAGGATCACCAAGAGAAGCACGTGGGCTTGTTAAGGACTTCAGTCTGGAGCCAGAAGAGCTTCTTCAGACTAAAATGGCAGACAAATTGAGGTCCTGAGAAGAGAAGGAATTCACCCAGTGGTTAGTAGGTACATACAACACAGGTATACACAAATCCAGGGCCTTTGCTCTTGACTTCACCACTGAAACCAGAGCACCAGCATCCCTCAGAGCCAGTGCAGAGGAACTCTGGGATTTGCCTTCACCACCAGCTTCCTTTATTCAAGTGCAATTTAGCACTCCGGGTTCATTTCCACATGCTCAGCCCTGGGGCTCACTGTGCAGCAAGGGCAGGCAAAGCTCCCAGGGCACCAGAGAGCCAAAGAAAACTGAGACCCGGCTGGTGCAGGTGAGAGAAAGGGAATCATATGGTTGAAAAGAAGAGTAATTGTAGTGGAAATTCAAAATCACTTCACTGAGCCCATTTCACGCTGCTGATCCTGCCCTGGTAAATCATCATCAGCAATTCATTCCTAATCAACAAGAATCCTGAATGGGAAGGAAAATGAAATAATTGTGTTTTGACCAGCTTGAGACAATTCCTCCCTGGGTAGATCCGTATTTACAAACATGGGTGTCAAGTGCAAAGATGCTCCATCATGCGCGGTACCTACTCTGATGTGCCCATCACCAGCCAAAGTCTGAGGGCAGGAGAAGCTCCTCCTGCAAAATTGTGCCAAGGTTTTAATAATAGGGAAACCAAAATAATTAATTGGTGCTGCAGGGGAAGAGTCATAGCAAAACCAGTCTGTGCAGACCCTGCCCGTGCATCCGGGCCCCAAACCAGGGCTCTCCTGGCTTTGGCACCTTCTGACACCGCTCCCAGCTAGACCATCCCTGCTACTACACGTGTTCAGCTTTGCTCTGCCAGTTCTCCTGTCTTTGCTTACAACAGGCCCTGCTTAGAATCATTGACTCATAGAATTATTTTGGTTCAAAGACACCTTTCAGACTGAGTCCAACTGTTCCCCCATCACTGCCAGGGCATGACTGACCCATGGCCCTCAGCATCACAGCTTGGAAATGCCTCCAGGGGTCACAGGGACTCCACCACTGCCCTGGTCTAGCCCTGGACAACACTCAAGGGGTTGAAGAAATTGTTCCTCAGCTCCAACCTAAACCTTCCCTGGGGCAACTTGAGGCCTCTTGTCCTGTCCCTTGTTCCTTGGGAGCAGAGCCCGACCCACCCTGGCTCCAACCTCCTGTCAGGAGCTGTCAGAGCCAGAAGGTCTCCCCTCAGCCTCCTGCTCTCCAGGCTCCACAAGCCCAGAGCCCTCAGCTGCTCCTCACCACACTCCTGCTCCAGAACCTTCCCCAGATCTGTTGCCCTTCTCTGGCCACGCTCCAGCCCCTCCAGGTCCTGCTGGGAGTGAGGGGCCCAACACTGACCCCAGGATTTGAGAGGTTGCTTCACCAGTGCTAAAACTTCACAGCCCTTGGGCCATACAACATGTACTGGGTTTCTTTTAACCTTACAGATCTGAGGGACAGCTGCAGCCTTTCCTCATCCACCCACACGCAGCAGGAGACACTCGTCCAGTCAAGAAAGAAATCCACTGGCAGAGGCGTTGCTCAGACCTGCTGCAGGCTCCCCAGGTCTTTTCAAACCTCGGCTTCATCAGCTTGCAGGGGATGCAACACCCTGTATTGCCTTTGGCTATCTTCTAGTCCTTGATCAGAACATAATCAGCTGGCGGAAAAAAAAGCTGATATAAAACCACCTTTCCTTTTAACCATCCTCAGGAAGGTACCTGTCAGTGTCTCACATCACTCCCCAACTCCCGGGTGATTTGGGGCTCCCTGAGCCTCCCCGTTACCCTCCTACCATCACCCACGCCCCGTGTGCCACAGAAGAAGAGAAGCCAGCAGCAAAGACCCCTTTTCAGAGGCAGATACGGTACGTTTGAGTGACAGCTCTCACAGTCCATCAATTAAAGTGATTTCTAGGGGAATATTCTCACTTTTTTCCTCTCCCAAAATGAAAACAATGTCAATGTCTTAAAAGTTTTCAGCAGAAGACCTCTCAGCTCCTTTCTGAACAGTCTCTACTCCAGGTGTGGGATTGTCTTTCTGATCCCCCCTGGGTCTGGCAGCTGGAAAACCTTTCAGCCTCTTTCCTTCTTATCCATGTCACTAATTATTACCTTCAAGTTTAGCCTCATTTTCTTAAGCTGTTTTGACAGCCTTGTTGGTCCATCAATCAGTGTCTTTTAAGTACTTTTGAATTGCTTAGTGAATCTGAACCAAAGTTGACATGGGGTGATGAGACTCACGGTTAAGGGGAAAGAAAGAGGTAAGAAAAAAACCCACAGCAGCAACAACAAAAAGATAGAAAAAGAGGCTGGGTGGAACAAAGTGACCCCTCTCTCTGAAGCTAAAGAAAATAAACTATAACCCACCTCTTCCCACTTCAGCACAAAGTTCTTATTCCCAGAGAAGGAGAAAGCAGAGCTCTTCTTGTAAGAAAACCAAGGCAAAGACAGTGAAAAAGAAAGCTGAACTGAAGTAAGCAGAGAAATTTCATTAGGATGTTTATTTGAAAAATATAATGCGGATAGGGGAGAGCTGCCAGGGGGAGCAAACATCACCTCGATTAAGATTCAGCTGCGGTGGAATATCAGAAACATGCCTCCTATGAGAAGCCTGCCCTCTGAGCCTGCCGTGCCCAGAATCTCAAAGCAGATGAAAGACACCTGCGATATATTTTATTTCTTCTTTTCTTCCACAAGCCCGAAAACGTCCCTCCGTGCCTCTTTGACCTGCAAGTTTTACTTCCACTATAATGAGCCCCAGGCATCCTTTTTGCAGGGTCTGTTAGTGAACCTCTGGTGTGACACTGGTTGGAACACAGAAGTTCCACCTCAACATGAGGAAAAACTTTCCTGGGAGGGTGATGGAGCCTGAAACAGGCTGCCCAGAGAAGTGGCGGGGTCTCCTGCTCCAGAGAGCAAACCCACCTGGATCTGTTCCTGTGTGGCCTGCCCTGGGTGACCCTGATGATCTCCAGAGGTGCCTTCAAACCCCCACCATTCTACGATTCTGTGATTCCTCTGGCCAACAATAGGGACATTTCCTTGATGTTTTGCAGGGACCACCCACGAAGCTCCACTTTGGCTTCATGGGCTCAAATTTAAGGATGCAATGAACTCTGAAGGACCAGGGAGATCTTTTTATTGTGCTGTGTGTGATGGATTGATGGGTGACACCCCATGGTTTGCCGGCTCACACTTTGGGAAATGCTTTTGGCTGTCATTTGGGCTGAGATGGGCAAGTGAAATCAGGTCACCGCTGCGAGGAAAACTAGAGAAATAAAAGGTAATGCCAGTTTGTGCTTCACCAGGTTTCAGTCGATGGTGCAGAACAAGAGGAAAACTCAGTGAGAGAGTGGGAAGATGCAAAGTGGCATTAAAACAAGGGATAAATACAAGCAGGCTGGTCTCTCCTGAGGCAGAGATGAATTGCTGAACCACTGGAAGCAAGTTTCTCCTGTCCAATTAACATGACAACACAAATCCGCGCTCTTACCGCTGCCACTGTGACCTGGTCCCCTTTCTCAAGATTATTTATCTGCCAGCGCCTGGGTTTGAGCACCCTCATCATCCTCTTGTCCCCACCTTACAGCTCTCAGGGGTGTTTTAGTCTCTTCTCCAAGGCGTTGATCAGCTATTTCTGGATGGTGTTTGGAGGCCCGTGGTCCAAGGCCACAATTATCTCAGATGGTTTTGCCTCATGCACCAAAAAGAAAACCTCTCTTGTCTCCTACTGCTCCCCAAAACTGGGTGCCTTGATAGAGGTGAGAATACTCACAAAAGAACACACAGCTGTATTGTTACAGTCGCTGCCATTTGATTAAGTTATTAAGATAATTGCTTTGCCAGCTTTGCCACAACAGTGGTTTTTATGAGCTGGTAACGCTGCTCGCTTTCCAGTGGCCAGGTAAGAGGGTGAGATTTACACACAGATGACAGTCACCTCCATTACCCAACTTGATAATCTGCACTTCTGGAGTGAAAAAAAAAAAAAAAA
>VWZY01006945.1:20389-44443 GCA_013399075.1 Chloroceryle aenea
AAAAAAAAAACAAGCAAGCCGCTGCCTCTTTTCCAGCCTGCTTGGTTTGCTTTGGTTTCGCTATCAACTAAATGCACTCAAGGGTAAAGACTCCTCGGGGACCTGTGAAACGGTGCTGCTGCAAACACAACATCTATATTTGTTGCCACGGCGATGGCTAATAACATTAAAATGGAACTCGGGCCCTTTTTGCGGCAGGACGCGTCCGGCTGGTACATCTGCAAAGCGGGAGGTGATGGAAGGAAGGGGAAACGCAGCCCAGTGGGTCTCTGTCTCTGACACAAGTTGAGGGTTTTCCTGTTGGGGGGACACCTGCTCTAATAAGGAGACACCAAGGACACACCTGCATCCCAGTCAGGATGTACTGATGACGGAGGAACCTGTCAAACCTGAGCGCAGCGGTGCTGAGGTCTTCCAGAGATGGAAGAAATTATAGGTTGGGGCCACATGATTTCCCTCCTGGCCATCAAGACTGAATTCTGCAGAGTGCAGAAGTCTCCAGGATGACCTTTCCTAGAGAGACGCTCGAAAGCTATTACTGAGCACAAGCCAATTTGCTTTGCAAGTGTAAGTGGCAATTTTCCTTCTTAAATACATTACTGGCAAAGGTAAATGGCTATAAACAGAAAGTTACTTCCCAGTCCCTCCACAGAGACCTCTCCCTGTGGTTATAAGCTATGATCTTAAAAAATACTGTTGCGAGACACCAGCAGCACGGGACAGGGTTGTTTTCAGCTGGTGACATTCATGCCCAGCTTTTATGAAGAGGAAAAAAGATGAAGTGATAATATCCTCAGGGGGCAATGACTTCTTCAAATATCCTTATGCAGCAGTTCTAACAGGGAGTGAAAAATTAGGAGCGAGGTTTAAGGTCTCCTGTGTTTTATTCCGAAGAGGTGCCTTGGCTGAAGAACAGCGGCTTGCAAAGAGCCTCATGAAAATTCAGCGAGACAGGGTCACATAAAAGATGACGTGAAGCGCTTCTGCCTCACGAGCCGGAGGAAACGTGGGGACTGCGAAGAGCTGCAGAACCTACACAGGGGAGACTGTGATGGCCAAAAGCATCTTCCCCTCCCACCTACTCCCGGTGCCTCTTTGGGATGCAAACAAACGTAGGTTAAACCCTTTAATTAGCCTCTCTCAGAAGCAGTGTGGGATTCCCTTCGTTTTGATCAACTCCTTGGTCTTTCCCATCCAACACCCGCCTCTGGCTGGGGCACGGTATCTCCAGGCAACCTGACAAAAAGGCAGGGTAATAACACAACGCACCTCGGAGGATATAATCCCTCTTATCTATTATTTTGGCCTGACATTTCTGTTCATTAGGAGCACACCGCGTACCGGCACCGTACATCTTCGCTGGGAACCCACCGTTTCTATTAAGCGTAATTATTTCTCCCTGCGGCTCGCATGCTAAAGATGATTACGAAAAAGCAAGTGGCTGCTGAAAAAAGGTGTTCAAAGCTCTCTTACTCTAACTGCACATTGCAGAAGCATCCACAGACTACCTGAGACTGGCTCCCGGGCTTTTTGAAGTTTGTGAAGCCCACCGTGATCAGCTATTTTGACCTTGACACATGAGGACTTCACCACCTTACTGTTTCAAGGGCAAAACAGGGATTTGAGCAAAACATCTGGTTTCCACTGAAGCTTTGCCAGTCACAAACAATCCACCATAACCCCTGGGATGTTGTGCCGAGGACTAATCAGCCTCCCTGCTTATTTTCTAGCCTGAATTTGTTTGGAATCCTCACCTTCCATCTACTGGGGTTTATTACAGCCAGGCCACGTCACTCGTCTTTCTAATTTTCCTCTCCTGGCACCAAGCTGTCCCTTTCCCTCAGCACTCTGCTGCATTTTAGCCAAACTCCAAAGCAGGGAGAAAAATCTGGGTAGTTTAAGCACTAAATTTTTCCATTTTCTTTTTGTGGTCCAAGTGATTCTCCACCATGTAACATTATTTTGTCTGAATTTAGTTGCTTGATCGGACCGGAAAGGGTTTGCAAAGCCATCATCCCAGTGGTGGCACATCCTCTTCTGGCAATTCTGCATCAGAAACTTGCTTTGAAATGAAACTGGTATTTCAAAAGAAGCAAGAAATCTTTATGGCCGGGCTGTGTGTATGTTCAGGTGAATGAATGTAACCAATGTGAAGCGGTTTGTTTGGGTGCGTTTTTGTTTGTTTTAGTTTGGGTTTAAACAATGTTTTCGTAACATTTCCAAATGCTGGCTTTTTGTCGTGTTTCAGGGTGCAATTGATGCTCTTGACTAAAGAGGGGAGCCCAGCTAGAATATTTCCACAGGAAATTAAGATGACCAGAGGTACAGGAGATAAATTTCACCCTGGATGGTCAAGCACATAAGAAACCCAACATCCATTAGTAGCTCCCTGGCACTGGGACTCATCTGAGCCTTTTCAATTCTCAGTGTTTCCAAACCAGAAAAAGCCATTCTCTGCTTATTTAGTGGAATATCTTTATTCAACCCTAAACATACGCCATCAGCATTAGCTTGATGTATTCCAGCCAGCAGCCACTTGGGGGACTGACTTGAACAGGAGACTTCATGAATATTCTACAGACCGACATTTGTTTGCAGTATTTGAATATTTCCTAATAACCAGGGAAAATAAAAAAACCACATATCAGGAGGCCAAGCTCATGAATGCTTTATAAAGCCAGGTCTCCCCTGAACTATCATAAATGGCAAACACCACTCGTTACATAGAGATATGCAAAAAAACCCCTTTTTGAGCTGGGTCTAACGAGCAGCATCCCCTTGCTCCAGCTCCTTTCAGTGGGACGAGGAGATGGCCACGACTTCCCAACACTTCTGACATCCTTATGGGTTGTTTTTTAATGGAAGCATAAAAATAAATGGCTTATGAGGTGCTTTGCATCCTACTGGGAGTAGCTGCGTTATGGCTGGAGAAATCCCTTCTTTTGGGGGAGTTCTCATCAGCGATTATTGGTATTTTTTATGAGCCTCACGACAGACCTGAGTCCTGAAGCAGCAGCACTGAAAGAGCATTTTATTCTCAGGCTGCTCTATCTTTTCTCTCTCACACCATAAGCTTTACCCCCAGAAAATATAACTTCCAATCTATGACACCCCCGGTACTTGAAAGTGAGGAAAAAGCCCCTCTTTAAGGTAACTCATTAAAGACATGCACACTGTAGCTCCTCCTCAGTGCCCCATGTTTTAAAAAGACCATTATTTCAGCTTTTTCCCAAGCTTGCAGAGGGCAAGCAAAATGGATTTTCATTTGCTCCAAAGTTCCCTCCAACCGTTCAATCTTCCTGGCCTTACTTACTCCTTTGCAAAGTCAGATGCTCACTGTCTAATGTTAATATTGCTTTGTGCTGCACAAGTACAGGGATTACTCATAAAATCTCTGCTCCTGCGTATTCGGAAGAGTAAATAGTGGGATTTTCAAAGCCTATTTGGCATCGGCCTAAATCTGCCTTTCAAAACTCCTTCGTGACCAAACCAGTTGTCCAAAACACTTCTTTGTTGTCTCAACAGCTCCGTAATTACGATCGCGCTGTCTCACTTGAAACAGATTGCTTCCAGCTCGAGGATTAATCTAGTGACGTACGGCTAAAGTCAGGAAATGCAATTCCTCTTAAAATACTCAGAAAGCACCAAAAAGCTTCAAAGTTGTTTGAGGCAAGCGGGACAGATATCTCAAGTCAGACACTGAAGAATGAATCAGTCACCTGAGATTTCTTTTACAGTCAAAAAAGAGAAATGAGCACTTTTAGCAGGCGAGTCTCCTCAAATGCCTGTTTTCAGCCGAGACAAATCATCCACTGAGGTTGCCTGTTTCTCTCCATTGACTAAAAAAACCCCAAACCCAGAAGAACAAGCTTCAGAGCTCCTGCTTTTAGACCCCACCTGAAACATTAAACCACCACCAGCGTGACACAAAACACCAACAAACTGCAGGGGCTGCCTTCCATCGGACCTTGGTTTCTGACACCTTCCTGGCATTTGAGGCATTCCCCAACCCAGCCAAGGGCTTATGAACTGCCCCAAGCTGTCACCAGCAGAGAGCTGCTACCGCAGCCAAATTAACACACCCAGCCACGCATTCAGTCCCTCCTGGTGCAGAAGTTTGAGGCTATAAAACCCGTGCGCACATCCCAGCGGTCTCCTGGTTCACACTCCCGCAAAGCCAGCGGAGATCCAGCTGATGCTGTTGTTGCTGCCCGCTCCAGTTTTGGGTCTGATTTGTTCCACCACCATCCACTAAGATATCTTGTGACTAATTAGAAGCTCAAGCCTGAAAACTTAATTCAGCAAAACTCCTCCAGTGCCTGCGGTAGGAGGTCTGAACTCGGCGACCTCGACTGTTGTGCTCCGCAGGGCCAACAATATGCTGAATAAACAGGTAGTTTAGATTTCCCTGCCTTTACTTATAAATCAATTTTAATTACAATGATGACGACATCGGCAGCGACTCTGAGCCAAACTGCTGGGCCCATTCTTCTCCCCCACTAACTATCACAAATTAAACGGTGAATTGTATCGCGCTCGGGGTATTGTCATGCAAACGAAGAAAAACAACTTGCTTTCCAATTTCCTCATGCAAATATAGAGTGAATTGTTGAGACAGAGAATATATTTTGCCATCTCAGTGGTTCTATGGAAGATAAGAGGAACTGCAAAAGTTTTGCAATTTGTAAGCTGGCAGCTTATTAAATAAATAAGAACAGGGCCCCGCAAAAACCAAATGTTTAAATAACATTCCGAGTAAACGGACAAGGTCAGCAAATAATCCGTTTAAACAACCTTGTGGTCCTTCTGCCTTTCTGCGAAGACTACACTATAATTTATGAGTTTATTTCCTTTTCAAAGAAGTTTCTTGATACAGCCTCAAACTCTACCAGAATATTAAAAAAAACCAGTATTAATAACAGCAGAACTTTCCAGCCCAATGCACTTTGCACAGTGCTCTGCATTCACAAACCGGCGCCTGAAGTCCGGACCCCAGGGCAGGCGACACTGCGATACCACCTCTGTCAAGTTCTACTCCCACTCAGTACTTGAATTAATCCAGACAAAGGCAGGTGGGTGAGATCTACACGTGCAACATCCACCACAAGAAGAAATACATTTCTGTAGTTTGTCAAAAGAGCCAAAGGAAAGGGAAAAAGCCCAAGCAATTCAGTCACGAACACCAAGGACCAGCCAGGACTGTACGAAAGCTACACAAAGGCCTGGGCTCTCCTCCCAGTCTTCTTGTGCCTTTCATCTCCATGGCTCCGATTCTCAATCCTTCCCTTTTATTCCACATTCAGGAGGAGTTCCTGCTCTTACAGGAGTGATCTCCATGCCAATGTAGCTTGGGTGAAGGCTGAACTACCCAGGCTGCTGAGGGACACCTGTTTGATGGGTATGTTTCCATGGTGTCACCTACAGCCACAGGGACACCACTAAGACACTACTCATGGCCATACATCATCTTCCAGCTCCATGTGGCCTGGCTGTGGCAGACAGATGGAGATGGTTTGCATGCTGCAGTCACCCCCAGCACCTATAAACTCAAATCTCTATTGCCAGGCACAGTAACAGGGGCAAAAGCCCCAGAAGAGACAGACATTGATCCATCAGGCAAGGAAAGGAGGTGTCCCACCACAACACATCCCCTTGCCTGGGCCACCTCCCCTTCTTCAAACCCAATTCCTTCCAGATCAACCCAAACTTGCCCGGCTAACATCACGCTGGGATCAATAAGAAAGCGCTTCCCTCCTCTCCTTGTTACACGCTCGGTTGCCCCGGCATGCTCTGCCACGAGGAATAAATTGATATAATCCTCACACCAGCCCCAGGGGGTTTGGCAGGAGGGAGCCAACACTGACTATACGTGGTGAGCGGTGACAGGGAGCAGGAAGAAGGTTTCCTCAGAAGGGCTGCTGTCAACCCACCCTGGTTGATTGCCAGGGACTCAAAGCCTGTAATTCACAACTCGGGCACGCTGGAGAAGTTATCATTTGGACGTTGTTGCTCCGCAGCGGCTTGACAGTCTAACAATACACAATAAATCTATTCACACTGCTTTGGCGAGACTGAATCCCGGGAATGTGCCGCAACAGCAGAGAGCAGTGATAAGTTCTTGTAACTTACAGCAACTCGGTGCTGTCCTCATTACCATACATTATCTTACCACGCACGCAAGAAACCCTTCCAACGGACTTCGCTGTCGCGGAGCTTTTATTCCCTCCTCTGCGTTAAAGCCAAAAGTACTTTGTGCAAGCCCAAAGCCCTCCTGGTATCGCTGGGTTTGAAGTGCCTGAAAGCTTCAGCGATTTGCTGGTTCCCTGGCTGGTGTTAGAAGCAGTTCCTGGAGTCTTGTGAAGAGGATTCATGGCTGGATTTTGGGCTCTGTATTGTGCAGGGACTTGGCACATCGTCTCCTGCCGGTCTTGCCATGTCAGGCCAGCTGAGAGAGGACAGCAGGACGGTGGTTAAAGAGGCGAGGGGAAACGTCTGCATCAAGGGGAAGAGGAAAACCAAGACAAATTCAGAAGGCTCCAGAAATGAAGCACCGAATTAATCGGAGCAGGCAGGGAAGGGAACAGTGCTCTGCCTGTCAGCGGGATGGTGGACGCACCACTGTTGATGAGAAAGGACAGCAAGAGATATTCATTTCACCTGCTTGTGCTGGTGGAGACCGGTGCAGCACGCGTCAGCGTGGATGGACTTGCACCGAGATAACAGAGGTGTCAATAACGATGCACCCAGCCTGTTAGCAACACCTACCTGATGTCATTTCTTGCCTCATCTCCTGCATCTCCTACATGATGGAGCTCTGGAAGGGTGTGCCTGTGCCCACTGCTTCTCCCAGTCTACCAGCCCTACTCTGCTGGCTACAGCCCACGTGCGACTGGAGATCTCCACTTACAGACGTGTCCCACGGGGCTTTCACAGAAATCAAGCTGTTGTCTTTTAAAAACTGCCTCTGGTTTCCCAGCTCAGGAGCGCTGATCTTGGAGGATGTTGTGCTGAGCCCCTGCCTGAATGAAGAAACATCCATTGCAACCTAAAAAATGAGCTTGAGCTGGTACGGGAGCTGCACGTGCCCTCCTCGTGTGACTCGGCAGCGATGGCAAAGCCCGTGAAGGGTACACGAATGATTTCCTTCCAAAGCAGAGGACGCAGGTCTAAGAAACCCAGCAGCTCTGCACCTCTTCTGTGCAGCCCATGTGACAACCCTGTTTCCTCCCCTCTGGGTGGATTTTGGTTCTAGAAACACCAAAAAATGCTGTAAGTTCAAGATAGCAAATTGCCAAGCAGCAGCTTATCTCCAAAAGCCCTGCTCAGGGAAGGGCTTTTTCAGTTTTTCTGCTTGGGCTTTAGGGTTTTCTCTTTTTTTTTCCTGTAAAACAAAGACTCTACTGGCACTGACACAGACACTGCCTTTCTCAAGGGGTGGAAGAGCAGCTTTAGGGAACAGGCGGCACTGTCCCCATGTCCTGTTTAGTGTGTGACATACCTGCAAGAGAGCCACACGCTAGAGATTGCAACCTGGAACTGAAGACTTCCAGCTTATTCCCTGGCACCAACCATCTGATACCAGCAGGCTGCAATCTTGATGTTAAAGTGTCTTTCCCAAATCAAAAAGGTTAAATTAACTTTTGACTTTCCGCCCCATTCCCAATCACCCTGCTAAAACCCGCAGTGCTGGGGGAATCTCATCCACATTCCCCTGCCCTCCACACCAGCAAACTTCGGCAGCTCTCAAACCCCCAGCTCCCTCAGGTTTTGCCCGACGCGGATCCAAGAGTTGCATCTGAGCTGGATTTTGATCGAATGGTATCTCCCATCTCTTGGTCAGGGAGGGGATCAGCACACGGGTAGCGAGTCCCAATTTATTCCTAGGGCTGGATGCTTGGTAAGCAGGCGACAGCCGTAAGCGTTTCTTGACAGGCGCTTGGAAATATAATGCGCCGCGGGTTGTGTTTCCTTCCTCTTAATAGGATGCAAAGCTCCGTTTTCAAAAGAATATGCTAACATTTTAAGCTCTTTTTGTTAGTATAAATGATAATGTAGTCAACACAAGGGCCTCATCTCTCCTTGAAGTGAATATAATTCCTATTTACCTTAACACGTACGCATCAGGCTTGGGAATGAACCTTCGACAAGCTCTGCTGGAGTGGGCTGAGCTGAAGACTTTGCTCCCAAGAGAGGAGCTGATGGAGGAGCAAATGAAGCTGTTCTCCACTGGATAACCAAAGGATGAACTCGAGGCCTCTTCAGACTGTACAAGCTACGGCAGCTCCTCCCTTAGCATGGCACAAAATGTAAGCTTGCAGCCTCGGTAGAATTCTCTTTTAGTGGAAGGACGCGGTGAATGATCTGCCTGAACTGGAGAGGTCAGGGTGTTGCCCGAGAGGTGAGGAGACCTTTGCTATGGGCAAAGTACAGAGGAAGGGTGGAGTAAAGTCGTAAGAGACAAAAAACCGTTTGTCTCTAGGAACATGAACCTCTCCAAGCCCCTTCATTATCACTTTTCAGGCTCGTGGTGCTTACCCATGCTGAAGGATCAGGATTAGCTCCAAGCACATGGCCCCTCTCTGAACAAATCCATCCTACTGTCTATAAAAGATGTCTGCGGAAAAATATACGAGCAGCGCTCAGATACAGGAAGCGAGGAGGCGTAGAAACCCTACAGGTTTTCTCCTGGTGAGGTTTATGAAACCGCTGTTCTCCTTGTTTTCAGCGCACGGGTTCCTCATCACACCTGGTTTACATACAACCCACTGACAGATTCAGAAACAAACAAGTCTCGCTGTAACAGAATTACAAAGGAAGGATCAATTCCACCCTGTCAATCCCCCCGTTTCATTAGCGACTGATTGGGAGGCATCAAATCCTGTCTTCCAAAAGTCAAACCCGTAAACAAGATAACATTGTTTAAGAAAAAAAACAAAACCCAAAACAAAACACAAACAACAACAACAAAAAACCCCAACAAAACACAACTGCCAGATGCCAGAGATCGCTACAAGACCGCAGCGCGAATAACAATTCGGGAAATAATTGAGCTGTTCCTGTTGGCGATGAAACCAGAGCCCTGGCGGGACAAGCAAAAAAAAATAGTAAGAGATTTCCCAAAGTTATTAGCAACCTTAAAAGACAGTTTCCCTTGCAGGATGAGAAGGAAACAAATGGTGTTGGAAGGAGAAAAAGGGAGTTGCTGGGAAATAAATGGCCTTCTCCCCAAAATTTTCGGTACAACCTCACCGTTTCCAAAGCTGAGGAGCTGCTGGCTGGGTTCCTTGGGAAGGATTTAACTCACCCATGTTTTTTTCCTAATGCACCAACTGTCATGACTGTCAATTCAGCTCCTTTCACGGAGATTAGAATTCATTTGTAAAAGGAAAAGAGAAAACNAAGAGAAAACGGGGGGGGGGAAATAAAAGAGATAATAAAAAAGAAAAAATAGAAGACAAAGAAAAGGTATTTAATTGGCAACTGAATTCCTCATGAAACAAAGAGACGGATTCATGCACAGAAGAATAGGGAGAGCTGTTCTGATATCTGAATTTTAATGACTCCATGGCATCCCTATTTGTTATGTATCTGCTTTCGAAATGTCACGGCTGGCTCCAGTGGTAATTACTGAATTTCAACGTTTATAGAAAAGCAGCACATACAGTATGGAGATAATTGCCCAGTTGGATAGTTATAAAGGATCCAGGTTTCCCCCCCCTCCCCCGCCTTCCCTCCTCCTGCTGTGACTACAGAATTTTGGTAATTATCACTAGAGCCACTTGTTAAAAAATGAGAAAGCAGGTAAACAACCACCACAGGTGTAGTTTATTCATTAAAATTTAAAAAAAAAACCACATCATCATATTGATCTTGAAATTACAAACTGCTGCATCTTGCAAGAAAAGCAGAGCCCTTACGCGACGCCAACGTTTAGCTCAGCTGTACATCATACAACAAGACATTTTCCTGATGGGAACTGTTATGTAATAAACACTATTGGGTGGCATTTGCAGGTAAAAAAAATCGATTTGTAACCAGGTTATTACATCAGTGGTGATCAGGCCACAAATCATAAGGCTTGGGGTTAGAAAATCTGCTAGGGATGCAGCTCCCTGAGGAGCCTGGTGCTCCAAAACATTTGAGGGGTCTGCTGTTCATAGAATCATTTTGGTTGGAAGACACCAAAGATCATGGAGTCCAACCACTCCCGCAGCACTGCCAGGGCACCACTGCCCCATGGCCCTCAGCACCAGTTCTACACATCACATCTCACTGCCCTTCCCTGGCCACGCTCCAGCCCCTCCAGGTCCTGCTGGGAGTGGGGGGCCCAACACTGACCCCAGGATACCAGGGGTGGCCTCCCCAGTGCCCAGTGCAGGGGGACGATCCCTGCCCTGCTCCTGCTGCCACCCCAGTGCTGACACAGCCACGGTGCTGGTGGCTTCTTGTCCCCTGGGAACTCTCCGACTCATCACCTGTTGACCAACGCCCCCAGGGCCTTTCCCACCAGACCCCTCTAGCAGAACCTCACATTCCAGTCTAATACACACATACCCAGTAGGTACAGTATCTCCCCAAATACTCCAGCATCCACAAAAAAAATCACAATGGAAAGGGCGGCTCTGCTCCCCCCACTGCCCATGGCTGCAGCCACTGTCACCCCCACACTTCCTTCTCTTTGCAGGAAGCACTGTCTCCATCTCAGGGGCAGGAAAATGGAGACACTCAGCCATAAAACCCACTCCTGATTTCACAGGGTGCATCACTACGAGGGCTGCGCTGCCGTTCTATTTACATCTCGTGCTTGCAACCCCCTAACAGCCGCCACAGCCTTCAAAGCAGAAGCAAAATCGTTGACTCAACACAGGATTTGGGTTCAGATTCCAACCGCCCAAGGTTCGGCATCGTCTCTTCACGGGATTTTGGGGACGTTCCCATCTTTAATCAAAGCAGCGTAGAAAGAAAAGTCGTCGGCTTAGAAGTAGGGATGTGTTAGAAGTAGGGGGCAGGGGTTGGGGAAGGTAAACACACAAGTGCATAATTAAAGGAGTTAACGATGCAGAATCTTCTGGCTGTTACAAAACAGAGAAGGAAAAGACCATTCTATACACACAGGAGATAAGTGGATACAGCACAGATAAGAGTGACAGGGGGAAATTAGAGGCAGAAGAGGATAAGAAGCCGACACCGACACTTACAATATTTACTTTTGCATCTGTGCTCGCAAATGAAGAGGATGAGGATTTGCCTAAGTCAGGGATCAGATCCCCAGGGAGAGGAGAAGAGGAATTAGGGAGAGCGCAGATACCGCAAGAAATGGTCAATAAGAGCTTAAAAGAACTTTAAACAGAGACAGAGAGTTAGGGACCAGATGGCAACAAGCACACCAGGGACTGACCCAAGAGGAGAAGCGATGACGAAGCAGGACTCTCCTTTTCTGGATTTCCCTTAAAATGGGTAAAACAAGGGAATGGAAAGTGCAGGAAGTTGGGCATTTATACAAGACCCACCAAGGCACTGTTACTCTGACATCTCTTTGCCAGCATCGCTTCAGGCAGGTGGATTTTCCAAGGGGTGGGCGTTCTTCTGCTGGGAAAAGTCACTGATTTCACTGCTCTCAGGGCTCCTCTTGAAACACTCTTCCCATCTTTATTTTTACCATTCAAGGTTCAGCCTCACCATAAGAAAATGACAATCTGGCTGTTTTCAGTTGGCCAGCAACTCTATCTTACATATCTTTCAGAAAAATGAGGCCTGAACCCACTTTCTCAAGTCATCACTCACTGAGACAGCTCTAATTAAATCTCTCTTTCTTTGGGACCAAGCGTAAGCTTTTGCTCAACTTAACCCCCCACTCTCCAAAACCATCATGTGACCATCATGAAAGCTGGAGGGGTGCCTCCTTCCATCACAGTCTTACCACGTGCTGGGGATACGTAGAAACAATCAGCTGCCCATCGACTGGAAGAAGAGTATTTATGTGGAAGCTAATTTTTAAGGGGAAAGAAAGACTTGCAAACTCCCAGGTTCATTAAGAACAGTCAACATGATCTCATGAAAAGCAGATCAATCCTTATTAACTTGTTAGAAGACTTTGAAGGGATTACTTGTCTCGGTGGACGAGCGAGCTGCTATTGGCACGCACCTCGCAGAGGGACAGGAGTGCCTGACAGAGTCCAGCCCACGAGGCTAATACTAATGTTGAGCCTCTGAAGAGCCTGAGGATGAAGAAAGTGAAGTCAGATGCAAGAGATAAGATCGCTAAGGAACTGCTGGAGAGAGTGCAGCAGAGGCTGNTGTGTAGTTGTTGTTGTTCTGTGCATACAACTCATTAACTTGACTTCAGGAAACACACCGCATAGATGTGCTGCAAACTCAGATCTTACTACACAACTGAGTCTCCCTCTCCCACCCCTGACTAAATACCCTAACCACAGAAAAAGCTTCATTCAGAGCTCACACTGATCCCACCACACAAATCCATGCGTTGCTACATTAATGCTTGTGGCATGACTTGTTATCCACAATTGAAACACCCATAACGATTGGGATTTCTAGATGAGCAACAAGAACTGCCTGGTTACTAGAGCATGACACTTGAAGCCATGATGAATAAACTGCTGATTGCTAAAATCAGGCTAAGTCACCTGTGGCTTTACTTCAGAGCCTCTACTCACCCATTGCTACCATCAACTGGCTGGGTTGACCGCAGTCATGCTCTCTCTGTCCTGGTTTTCAGCAAAGACTTGGGCTTTCTAGGCATGGGGCTCTTGATTGTTACCAGATGCCATGGAACAAAAAGAGTTCATGGGAGATATCAAGGTGAATGTGGCTCATTGCAAGTGGACCATTATCTCGATTAACTGAAGTAGGAGAAGAGCTGTAGGGGCCAATATTTTCCCCTTGCGGTTTGTCCCAGTCTGACCAGGGCAGTGGGGGGGTTCCCGTGACCCCTGGAGGGGTTTCCAAGCCCCCCATGGAGCTGTGGTGCTGAGGACCAGGGGTCAGTGGTGCCCTGGCAGTGCTGGGGGAATGGCTGGACTCCACAATCCAAGTTCTTTTCCAACCAAAACGATTCTCTGAATTTTTACCCCTTCTTTCAAGAAGAGGAACAGCTGTGCTGGCTTGAGAGCAAACATTTATGGTATCTTTTTATTCCCCCTGCTTCCAACTCTTCACTAACACTCAGCACTAACCCTCAGCAGCATCCCTGGCAGTGCAGGTCACAGCTACACCGCGCGGGCTCCTCGTCTTTGCAAGAACAGCTCGATCAAAGGGAGGGAAACGATGGAAATCCCTTGTTTCGCTTGCTGCCAGGCTGGGAGAGAACACGGCACCGCACGACTTGACCTCCACACTGCTGGCTGCAGCTGCATGTTGAAGGACCGGCCCAGTTGTGCCTCATCGAGCATCTGTGTTTCATCTCCCCTTCCTGGCCCGGGATGGGAAAAAAACCCCTTCCTGAGACCAGGCTGAGAAAAAAGCTTATTAATTCCCTTAGCAGCTGGAATCTGGGTTGGAAACCTTAGTTTATAGTTTTCCTACTACCGACTACTTGGAAGAAATGGAAAGTGTCAGAAGTTTGAAAACCTTGTTTTCCTCTTCTTTGGCAGGGCAAGAAGTGAACTCTCCTATTCCCTCAACATTGATTTTAGTTTCGATTTGCTGGGGCTATTCAGATCCCTAATAAAATAATTTAAAAACCAAAATAAATATCTTTTAACGGGGAAGAATTTGGAGTGAAGGCAGATGAAGAGAAGAGCATCCACCACCCCCAAATTGTCCTCCCTTTCTCTGCACAGATGAAGAACGTTTCATCAACCCAAGGGCTACGTTTGGAGACAAGTCTTCATAAGAAGGGGGAAACATCTCCCCACAACGCCACCTCACTTCTCTCAGCATCTGCATCAGCAAGAACCTGTTTGCTGACTGGTTTTGGAAAGAATCAAAGGGCGGTGGCTACGGGCGATGAGGGTTGAGTGAGGGCAGTTGATGCGAAAAGGGAGGAGCGGTTTGGGACAGACAATCAAAACTTCAGGCTTGAGGTCTTACAGCAATTTCTAGCAATTAAGAGTTAGGACAGGACCTGTCTGGAGGGTAGCTGACCCTCCTATCTGCCTGCTGCAGGATTTTCTTCCATCTCTCTTATAAATACCTAATGCTGGCCGGGGGCAGCGATGGATGAGGAAGCATCTCCTCGACAGCCCCCGAACTGACTCTAATTGCCGTCCTCCCTGGCAGCTGAGGGCTGATGGAACCAGCAGCACCGTCCGCTCCGCTGCCGGCAGCGAGGCCACTCCCGATCTGTTGACGTAGAGAAGCAGCTGTCCCCTCAACGCCACACTGGTCATGACATAAAATGATCCCTACCCCCACCAAATACCAGGAAGATGAAAATAATAGTGCTGTGGGAGGGAAAACAGTACACCTGCATCACGCAACTCTCACATAACCCGCTCTAAAAAGCGTTGAGGTTTTGGGGAAGGACCAGCTGATAGCTGAAGGGGGCTCTGCCCCTTATGCCTGTAGGTGTTTTACTCACTCCCCCTCCTTTTATTTTTAATACCATCACTTCTCTAAAAATAAAATCAACTTGACACTGATTAAAGCTGAAAAACCCCACCAGAGCAGTTTCTCCGTGCGCCTGACTCCAGGGCCCCTTGATCAAATTGTTTTCCTTCTCCCCGCTGATCCCCGTGAACTCCTCGGCTCAGCTCGGCTCGCTCTGCCCGCGGGGGACAGGGCTGGAAATGGAAGCACAGGTTTTTCCCCTGGCGTTGAGCTGTCAGAGGCAGCTCCGTGAGCGGTGGTTCTGCTCACCCGGCTCTTTGGGAGCCAAAACACAGCTCTGGAAATGGAAATGGGAGAATTCGTTCCTATTCTCTTCCCCCCCACCCAAGCTTGTAACAAGGTGGAGATGGAAAGTGCCAAGGATGGAGGAAAATAGGAGGGAAATAGTTGATGTTGTTTCAGCTAAAGCAGTCGTAGGATGAGGCAGGAGCGTCTCTGAAGGGACACCTGCCCCTGACCGTCGCTGTAAGGGGCACTTAATGCCCTGGAAACAAGGAAGCTGCTTCTCCTGCTGGAAATGAGTCCTCAATTAGCAATTTTTTCAGCCCAGATGGAGCCGGATGATTACCTACCATAACCATCACTGCTGCCTTCACCTACAAAGACCCCTTAACCCTTCCCTCTCCTCCCTAAGCACTCCCCAGCTCTTCAGGCTTCACCGCATCCCTTCTCCTTTCTAAGCTGATCAACTTTGGTTCCTAAAGGAGGTGGGTGAGTGGCTGCAACAGTTGCTGTTTTATGAGCTCAGGCCTGCAGCATCTTTAGGAGGTGAGGGGAGAGTGAGGAAAAAAAGCCAACATTCTACTGCCACTGGAAACCAAATTATTCCCCAGCTAACATGCAAAAGCCGCTCGTGAATTAAGCACCTCTTGCTAATCACTCCCACTTGATATTAATCACGGGTACGTTTCACGAGATGAATCCTGTCACCAGCTCTTGCAGGCAGCTGCCAAGTCCCAGGAGCAGCTGCAAATCTTCATTAATAAAATTTTTAGATTTGCTTTGTTTGGGCTGGAGATTGCCACTTCCCATCCCGCCGCCCGGTAAGGACGAGGTGGCACCTTCACAGAAAGCCATGTGCAAAGAAAATAATAAAAAATAAATAAATAAAATAATAAAAGCTTGGAAATTTTAAATGAAAGCAGCTGTTGAGAAATGCCATTACCTGGCACATGCTGTGGTAAACAGAGTTAACATTTCCAAGCAACGGGCCTCGGGAACTGGACTCTGCAAGGGATGTGTTTGCAATTTGGGCAAGGGAGCTTCTCCTGCAGCCCTTCCACAGCTGGTGGGATGATGGGTTCACCTCTACTGCCATCAGCGGTGGGTGTGGAGGTAACTGGGGAATGAAGCCTGAGATGCCTGCATCTCAGCAAGCAGCAACCACGGCCACCTCTCCAAGTAGTGACCTCTACGATCCCACAGCTTCAGACCAGCACCAAATCTTGGGCATTCCCTTTACACAGAGCCAAGACAACCCCCAAAAGAGCCAGCAATTATTCTAAGAGAGGGGGGAAAAGACTCATGAGTCCAGAGAGGTGGTGGCTGCCCCATCCCTGGCAACACTGCAGGGGAGGTGGCCGGGGCTCTGAGCACCCTGCTCTAGCTGCAGATGGCCCTGCTCCCTGCAGGGGGTTGGACTGGATGAGCTTGGAAGGTCCCTTCCCACCCAAACCAGTCTGGGATTCTCTGGTAAGACAGGAAGCCAGAAAGACTTTCAGTCAGCTAGAAGCATGTGGAGATACAGAGACTTTATACACCCAGCTGCAGTTCAGCCAAGACTGGAGGCTCCTGGGTGCCGGGTCCAGGTGCTGTGCTGGGGGGAGCAGAGCCCAGGGAAAAGCCACCTTTCTCAAGCCCCAAAACTCAGGTCAAGATTTCAATCTGTGGCCACAGTCACCCTTTCAAGGAAGCTCTGCTGTTTACCACAGGAACATCCTCGTGCAACAGATCAATTCCTTGTAGGGGTCAGCTCTCGCTTGTCAGGTCAGCTCTCTATTCTCCTCCCGGCGCTCAGGATGTCCACGCTTTCAATAAACCAGGGCCTTTACAAGATGCTTTATTAAGACCAGTGGTGTATTTCATTGTGCCCGTGCGTGCGGAGCGCTGTTGGATTTTAACAGGGAGCTGGGTAAACAGCATCCTCTTGCAACACGCCGAGCACGCTTTGTTCAGCTCTGAATTAAACCAGGGCGAACTGGGGAATTCAAGAGTTTAAAGCCACTAACGCTGCCTTTAAATCAAGGTAATGCAGCCAGGAGCTGTCTCTTCCCACCGCAGTTACCCTGATAATAAGCTCATTCTAGTGCTCTTATCAAGTCTCCTGGATGCTTCGCTCTGACCGTTGCCGAACAGCGACCGTCAGTCACACCGTGCTGCTCCTGCAGAGCTTCCCCCTCCCCCACCAGGCTCTGAAGGTCCCTACGATGAGTAAGACCAGGCCTACAGGATGCAAAAGCAACAGAAGAGATGCTGCCCACTCGTTTTGTGCCTCAGCAACCGCGAGAGCTCCAATCCCATCTCCAGCGTGACTCTGGTTCCCTCACCACAACACGCTTCCCTTTGCTGCCTGCCAACTTCTACCAGCTTTTTCTCTTCCTCCTTGCAAGTCAAAAACCTGGGAAATCGAGGAACAGAGGAAAAATATTTGCTCGTTCTCCAACCAAAAGGCTGGGAAATTGAGGAACAGAGGAAAAATATTTGCTCGTTATCCAAGCAATTAGTTGGTGGCAAAGACAGCAAACAGAAGCTAAGTCTCCTAAGCACCACATTTTTCTTTTAAGTGCTGTAAGCAAGCTAATGACTCTGCAGAGCACTGGAAAAAAAATAAAATATTGTAAGCTACAGCATTTTTGAAACTGTGAAAATAATCTGGAACTCTCTGGGTTTTTTCAGCCTGAAAAGAAGCGATGGAAATGTCTCAATTCTGGGCTACTGAGCTTTGGGAAAGACATCCCAAAAAGCTTTCCTCTTCTTTTGTCCCCAGAGAGTCCCCTGACCCTCAGCAGCCTCTAAGTGCATCACATGTAGCTTCTCACATCATGCTTAAGAGGAGCATGAATACTCCCTCTGTATTGGAGGGACAAGGTTGTTAATGGCCCCAGAGACATGGAAAGGGTCCTCCTGCTCCACGTGCTCGACCTCAAAGTGGGAGGTGAGTGCAAATTTCACTCTGCATTCACCAAGCTCCCAATGTTGCAACAGTCAGAACAGCTGAAAAACACCACGAGCACCTCAGGCCACCTAAACCCCAGGAGAAAACCTGGTCTGGGGTCATTACTGGTTACTCAAGACAGGAAAAGGCTTCACTACCAGGTCCAGAGTGGATAGCACAAACCTGCACCTGCTTCCCGGGAGTTCTGACCCAAACACACACCCGGCACTAACGCTGTCGTAATCCTGATGGGTTTGTATCATGGGTGTCAGCCAGAACTCAAATTATTTATTCGGCTACCGCCACATCCCTCCCAAGATGCTTCTGTCCCAAAATTGCCTCTTATATTTTCCGTATACAGCTAGTAATAACTAAAATAACCATGTGGATGGATATTGTGAACCTGGAAGGTAATAAGAGCCAATGACTCCAGTGACTGAACTGAAGGAAAAAGACAGTTAATGAAATAGAGATGCCTACCAACATGTTTTAAATCAATTCACAGAGGCAATTTAAACAGCCGATCCTGTCATCAGGTTTAAAATATGTCAGTTCTGCTACTTTTTCCCCCGTTTCCCTTTTTGGCTTCGTTTCTTTCAGTTTAGGGAAAAAAATAAACCCAACCCAACAACAACAAAAAAGGAAAATAAAGAAAAACTCACCATCTTCTTGGGTTCACAGCTTGAGTTTGCAAAAAGACAAAAACCTACCAGGACACGAGGGAAGTAACTCCAATGACAGAGTGCCCTGCTTAGAAAATTCCTAATAAATCACCAAAAACAAATGCTGCTCCAATGCCACGTTTGACAAATTGAAAATAAATTGCATCAATTGCAAGGGAGCCAGAAGAGCCCAGTTCAATATTTTCTCCCTCGCACAGCTACAGGTGGTGGGGAGGGGAGACTTTTTTTTTATTTATTTTTTTTTCTAATTTATTTATTTTTCATGCCGATCAATAGCTTATTCTTTTCCGATGCACCACGCTCGGTGATAGTTAGTAAATATTCAGCTCTCCAGGTTATTAACGTGCGTGCGCACGTTCCAAAGCAGCGCGCTCCCCCTGTGAGCAGCGGGTCGCTCACCGCACGTGTCTGTGAGTGATTTATGTGAAATGATTTGGAAAAGCTCAAGTTTTGATTCGGAGACTCTCTGCCACATATGTGTTGCTGACACGCACCCACTCCCTCCTCTCAGCTCCTTCCACAGTCACGGGTAAAGCCAACTTCTTCCCCAGTATTTATTTCTGAGGGGTGTTTTTCTTCAGCCATATGGCATCACCAGTAGACTCAAAGAGTAGATATAGAATCACAGAAGGGTTTGGGTTGGAAGGGACCTTAAAGATCATCTCGTTCCAAGCCCCCTGCCATGGGCAGGGACACCTCCCACTAGAGCATGTTGCTCAAAGCTCCATCCAACCTGGTCTTGAGGACACCAAGTGATGGAGCATCCACAGCTTCCCTGGGCAACCTGTGCCAGGGTCTCACCTCCCTCAGAGTGAAGAACTTCTCCCTCATTTCTAATCTAAATCTCCCCGATGCCAGTTTGAAGCCATCACCCCTCATCCTGTTACTACAAGCCCTTGTAGAAATTCCCTCCACAGCTTTCTTATAGTCCCCTTCAGATACTGGAAGGCCAGAATACAGTCTCCCTGTAGCCATCTCTTCTCCAGGCTGAGCCAGCCCAACTCTCTTCTACAGACACATGTTTTAGCAGGGCATGTTGCAGCAGAAGAAGGTGCAATGGTTTGAAACTAAATAGAGGGAGATTTAGAGCAGAGAGAGGAGAAATTGTTGGTGCTGAGGGTGGGGAGAGCCTGGCCCAGGCTGCCCTGAGAGGTGGTGGCTGCCCCATCCCTGGCACCATTGCTGGGGAGGTGGCCGGGGCTCTGAGCACCCTGCTCTGGGTGCAGATGGCCCTGCTCCCTGCAGAGGGGATGGACCAGATGAGCTTGAAAGGTCCTTTCCCACCCAAACCAGTCTGTGGTTCCATGGGCAGTGACTCCAACAGTCACACGAACGAGGTCAACACACAACAAAAGCAGATCCCACCCTCTGGCTCAATGGATGGTGTGGAGCAGAGATGCCTGGTGACCCCAGGCACTGGTGAGACGATGCCCCACTGTAAATCCTCACCCCACCCCTGGGAAAAGAAACAACTCAGCAACTCCAGCAAACCCACACTGAACCCCCAGGGAGGGGACTGTAAAAATGCTGCCAAGCGAAGAGCTTCTGCGCTCCTACGGTTCACGCTCCAAGGAAAGTGGGCTTTGCCACGGCCCTGCAAAAAAAGCTGCGCCTCTTCCATTAAGGGAAGCATAATTCAGAGCAGCAGAATCCCAGGCAACAAGCCCAAGCAATTGTGTTTGTGTCTTTACTCGGGGTAAGAAATTAGTTATCTGCCTAAAACAAGCCGGCAGTTTCAAATGCCGGAGTTGTGTAATTTGCATGCCTCAATAATGTTTTATGTATTACGCTGCTTATAAGCTAAAATGTACATGCACGCTCCTGCAAATTTAGGTAAATTATGAATAAATTAAATCTTATCTAAATAAACAAGTGTCTTTTTGAAGAGAAATGCAAGCCGTCATGAATATTTAAGTGGACAAGGATAAATCCTCTTCATACAGTGTTACTTCAAAGAGGATTTTAGAGCTTCCTGATTTTTAGTTAGGGGAAAGTAAAGAAAAGGGAAGGGGAGGGGAAGGAAACCTCAGGCCCAGCTATTCTCGGGGGAACTCACTATTGAGAAATCTGCCCTTGTAGGGGGAGGCAGAAAAAGCTCTTTTTCTGGTGGCCTGCGAGGGGGGTTTTGGTTGTTATTTCCTACCTACCCAAGACTTTGAGAGAGGTTTTGCAGGAAGGAAACTCGAGCAGAGCCAAGGTGTGGACCCCAGTTTGCTTTTCTCAACTGCACTGGGGAGATAAACATGCAAATAAGAGAGGGAAGAAGAGCTAGGAGATGATCTATCTTATCTCCCCGCCAGAGCTGGATCCCTCCTAATTGCTCCTCAGCCTCCGCTTAGCCCTGCTCTGCCCCACGACACCAGGGGGCAATGTGAGGCTTAATTAACTGAGTCCATAAAGAGCTCCGAGATCCTCAGATAAAAGGTGTTATGGAAGGGCAGAGTGTTATCAGCTGGAAATAAACCCTGGATAATCTTCTCTCATCCAGAACTAGATGTCTCTTAATAATATCCCTTCGGCACTGCGGCCATCCTGATTAAACCCCATCTGGTGCTCCAGTGGGAGCCGTGCAGGAAGTGAGAGTGTTGTGGGGCCAGGCAGCAGCTTCACTCACATTGGCTACTACCTGCCTCTATTCCCTCACTGTCTTTAACCTGGAAGTCTTAACCCCTCCTGATGACCCATGAATTCCCCACGGGGCTCAAAGGGTAGAGATGGGCGCGCAGGGGACAAAAAGACCAGCATGCAACGTTCAGTTGGTGCTGTTCAGAGCCACCGCTGAGCCATCAACCTGCCGCCGGTACAGGAAAATGGAAAAATGTTAACTGATGTGTTCTTGGGAAAGGACAATGGGAGAAAAGCTCCAAGTTTTGACCAGGTGCCTTGGAGACAGCACAAACAATTGTATCTGGGTATAAAGGGCCTGGGAAGGTGGATTCTGCTGTGGGACGTGGAGGTTGACCTGCAGACGTGTTGGGTCTAAAACAATTGCAGGCTGAAGCTGTTGGTCCTCAGGCAAAATAGGTCTGGGTGACTTCAGCTCCACCCAATCATTGAATGATTTGGGTGGGAAGGGCCCTTTCAAGGTTCGACCTCTCTGAAGTAAGCAGGGACATCTGCAACCAGAGCATGTTTCTTAGAGCCCCATCAAGCCTGACCTTGAATGTTTCCAGGGATGGGCCCCTACCACCTCCCTGGGCAACCTGTTCCAGTGCTCCATCCTCCTCATAGTAAAGAACTTATAACACATGACTCCATCTCTCAATAGCAAGCACCATGGCTGATGATCTCCTACTTGAGCCAAAGGTGGGCACACAGAAAGGAGCTAGAAGAGGCGCTTCTTCCACCAGTGCCAAAGTTGGGGCATGCCAATGGGGCTTGGTGAATGCTCCCCACAAGCTCTACAGACATCAGGGGAGTTTGAATGGCCCCAACCTGCCATCTCATCTCAGTGGAGACCCGTGGAGGGTCTGGTAGTCCTGATGGTAAAGCCACTTTCCCCAGAAGCCAGCACCCCACTAGCACATAACCCTCCAGCATTGATTTACCCATAATATTCCTGCCTGCATGTCACAGTGGCAGCTTAATAAACAACAGCCAGTAGGGCCAAGGTAAAAACACCCCTAATGAGCCCTTTCAAAACACGCTGGGGTTGCATACATTAAGCGAGCACGTACGGCAGGGTTATCATCTAAAGGTGTGGAGTAAGCCAGCCAGCTTCATAATTAGCACATGTGTTATTAGGAGATAATGGCAGCAGCACTGGAAGGTGCAGAGCAGCTAATGCCATTTCAGGCTGAGAAACAGCAACATAAAGACACTTAATGAACTGCAGAAGACGTTGCTACAAGCACAGCCCAGCTCCAGAGAGGCGACCAGCCCCGTGGAGTTAAACCACCACATGGAGTAACTGCAGACACATCGCTCATCCTTCCAAAACCAACACTTCAAAGCCTGCACTGTCCTTTCTTCACACTCCTCTTCCTCATCGACCCTTCACCCGCGGGGCCACTCACCCCCTCATCAATGGGCAGGGATCTTGCTGCAGGAGAGAGCAGAGGCTGCTGCAGATGGAGGGAACCAAGTAACGGAATCACAGAATGTTCAGGGGTGGAAGGGACCTTTAAAGGTCATCGAGTCCAATCCCCCTGCCAGAGCAGGATCCCCTAGAGCAGGTCACACAGGAACAGATCCAGGTGGGTTTGGAAACTGTCCAGAGCAGGAGACTCCACAACCTCCCTGGGCAGCCTGTTCCGGGCTCTCTCACCCTCACAGTGAAAATATTTTTCCTTCAATGTCTTTGGAATCTCCTATGCACCAGTTCACACCCATTGCCCTGTGTCTTGTCACTGGACATTGCTGAGCAGAGCCCGGCTCCATCCTCCTGACACTCGCCCCTTACATATTTATAGACACTAATGAGGTCACCCCTCAGTCTCCTCCAAGCTAGAGAGCCCAAGTCCTTGTGCGGCCACCATGTCCTGAAAGCACTACCCAAGTGAATCGCTTCTCACCTTCCTCGTACCGATGTTCCCATGTAGATCGTTCAGATTTTGAAAGAAACAAGGAGGAAAGGAGGAAGGAGGAGGAAGAAAAGATGTTTCTTTAAGGTCTGTTGGCTTGTCAGATCTTAACCTTTAAATCAAAATCAATTTTCAGAGTCATGCGAGAGCAAAAAGGCTTATGAAATCGGTGCAATTGGATAGATTTTTTTTTTTTCTTTGCAGTGTGTTTTCACAAGTTATGTGAATCAGTTTTGNCACAAGTTATGTGGATCAATTTTAGTCTGAGACCATGGCGCTGGACAACAAAACCAGAGGCCGCTGTCCTGGGGAACTCAACAGGTTCTGATGTCCCTGAAGTCTGCAAGACTCACTTACCAAAGGTACTCGGTGGCCTCCCACCTGCTCTACTTCAATTCCACGCTAATGAGTTAATCCCAGGGCTCCTTCAGCCCCGGGGGAAACAATTTCATCCTCATTCCAGCTCAGTTCTTCATGAGAGCATAATTAAAGTTGTAGCCAGGGATTTTAGCCCAGGATGCTCCTCCTTCTGTACCCATTTGCTGCCATCCCTCCGAGAAGATCACAGCATGTGCCTGGTAACAGCAGCTCAGAGCACGGCTGCAAATCCCCTGCCCTCTGCGACCCAGCGGCTGCTGAGACGCCCAAAGGAGAGGCTCCTGGATGTGAGCTCAGGCCAGCAGAGCAGGTCCATCCTCCAAAGGGAAAACCAGTTCTCGTGGTTTGCAGAGATACAAACCGTGCCTCTGAAATGCCCCACGTGTTGCCCCCTCCTCAGGCTTCCTACTCCCTATTAACTCTCAGCAACCTTACAACAGAGGGACCAGGGATGATAGCAGTGGGTTTGCTCAGCTCCCTGTCTCTCTGGAGAGGTCGCGGGCTCCGTCAGCCACCTCTTCATGCAGCTCGGATAATTTCCATCCCTAAGCCCCAAGGAAAAGCAGTCTGATAGTGAAAATGCTGATGTGGTGGTAGGAACCGAGCGGCGCGAGGCGGAGCGGCGCGTGCCACGGGTCTCTCTGGAAAGCTGTTCAGATAGCTTCTGCTTCTCCACTTTTGTCCCCCTCATGACATTTAATCAATCAAGCTGAGTTGGAAGTGAGCTCAGGAGGGGGGAAAACAA
>VWZY01006945.1:71544-86215 GCA_013399075.1 Chloroceryle aenea
CTCTCTGGGCAGCCTGGGCCAGGCTCCAGCACCCTCATAGAAAAGAAATTTCTCCTCATGTTGAGGTGGAACAATTTGCGTTCCAGCTTGTGACCCTAACCTCCCATCCTATCACAGGGCACCACTGAAGAGAGTGAAAATGCTGCACCACGGCAAAATTTAGGTGCTTCCCACACACAAAAGAAGCCCCAGAGCCTGGTGCAACCACCACTTTCTCCAGGGATAATAAGCAGGAACTAGAAATGACTCTGCCCCAAGGAAAACCCAACACTTGAACGATCAACACCATCAACCACCATCACCATCGTGGTTCCCCCAGTATTCACAGCTCTTCTCATTGACTCAAAGTTTATGATTTCACAGGCTTGTGTGAAACAAGTTTGTTTGGTCTCAGCCCAGACATTAGGAGCTGGGAACACCAGAGCTGGGCTCTGCAAGCCACAGGAGCAGGTCAAGGTAGGTACAACTTGCTTGTCTAAGCCCTTGTTTACAACTTGCTACCTCATGCTAGTGCAAAATTCAGAATTTCTCACACAAAGAAAATAACCTGGAGATGGAGGCAGCAGGTGGCTTCATGCTGTCTGCAAATCAATGAGTCCAGCAGAGTTATGATTGACTGGGAGCTGGGGAGGGGACACCCTTCATGGGTATGAAGAGGCTAAAAACCAGATGGTCTCCATCTTAGCTCTCCAAGTGAAAAGGAAGAGAACNCCAGTTGCCCGGCCCTGCAGGCTCAGCACCATCGATCCCAGCAAGCCCCGACTCTCCAGCACAGTCCACGCAAACCATAATGGGAGGCTGAAGCTGATACGCAACTGGCCCCATTTGCCTCCTCATCGATTAGACACTTGGTTTGTGTAACTGGTTTTGTGTAAGAGCTATGGCTTGGGGTTTCTTTTTTTTCGTTTGTTTTTTTTTGAGGGGTTTTGTTTTGGTTTGGTTTTTTTACCTCTTTCTAATGGATTGAAATTTTTAAAGGAAAAAAGGAATCCAGACAATATGACCACGCTCTGCAAATCAATGCATCTTGTGGAGGATAATACTTGAGATTTATGTAACACTTAATGTTTGCTAAGTGCTTTGGAAAAAATAAATTAACCTTCAGAACTGCATTGAAATATCTGAGTGTCGGTAATGCAGCTTTACCGGAGGGAGAAACTGAGTCAAAGGGAAGCAAACAGCTGAAGAAAAGCACCTGATGCTGCTTTAACCACCTGACTGGAGTGTCAGGAGGGCTCTACGGCTGTCTATGCAAGCTCCCCAAAATAAAGGTTATGCTACAGCTGTCCAGTAACACTTCATTCAGGGGACCTGGGTTTAAGTCATGTTTTGCACCAAAACCATGAGAAAAATACTGAAGATTTATCGTAGAATGCTTTGGGTGACTCAACATACCCCTTTAAAACCATCCACAAGACCCTGCTGCCTCCACCGACCTAGAGGGGATGTGCATGAACCAGTCATGATCCAATCCTTTGGAAAAACACCATGTCCTGCATTCCTGCAGCCACAGCTCCTTGTCCCAGGAGAGAGAGGAGGAGCAGCTCTCCCATATGTCAGCAGGAGATCAATACACTCTCCCTTCCAGAAGACAGACGAGTCGTGCAGATGTTGGTGCTCCTCGGAGCCGTTTCTATCTGAAGGTGAACAGAAGCGCAGCGCACTTCAGGAAAAGCTCATTTAATTCTCATCATTACCGTGTCTCTAATGTATAATTGATCCTTAGCTCGTCTGATAACTCAGGCACCAGCAGCTATAGCTCTAAGGGGTAGAGAGTCCTCCCTCCACCAAGAAGGACCCCAGAGAGCAGAAACCAATTCGAGGGAAATGGGAAAGTCGCAGCACGAGATACAGGACATCTGGAGTTAACACTTCCCCCAACCCTGGGGCAAAGCCTCTGCTCCAGCAACCCCAGATGCCAAGCTTAAGTACACCAACATGAATGAAGGTTCCTATCTCAGCACTCTTAGGAACCACATTTTGCTGGGAATTGAGAAAACCTTTCTGGGTTTTGCGCCTCAGTCTTGCAAATAAAATTAATAAGAATAAATAAAACCACAAAATGAACAAACAAAAAAAAACCCTCCGAACCTTTCTGCTCCTGAAAGCCGAGCTTAGGTTCTGTTTCTGGCCTAATCCAAGAGGTCTGTATGATTCAATCCAAGGCACTGGGTGGAATTTTGCCTGCCACAAAGAAGCCTTTCAGGTGGAGGTTCCCATCCTGCAACTGTTGGCTAACACTGAGAAAACCCAGGGTTTTGCTACCCAGCCTCAGGGCACACTCCTGGCAAAGCTACAACACCATGGACCACGACTGGCTCCAGAAGGTGAGCCCAGAACTTGTCAATCCCAGAGCAAAGCAGATTGAGAGAAGGAGGGGTTGGAGAACATAGCCACTGTTGGTCGTGAAGCAAGAGGAGGCACGACACCCACCTGCAGTTGGCTCCCACCTCCCCCCAACCTCACCTTCCTGCAGAGGATTAGAAGAGTAATTAAATAATGATTTTGCCATAAGTACTGGACTTCAGAAGCCTGCTTTTGCCTTTCTTCTTTTTTGTAAGAGGAGGAAAAGGGGGGAAAAAAAAAAAGATTTAAGATAATGGCCTTTTTCTCTTCAGAATAAATTAAGCTCAAAGATAGAGAAGCCCATTACTAATGCCTTTTAGCAAAGCCCAGACATTCTTTTAAAGTCAAACTTTAAAGTATAACGTGCAGTGATCTTGTCGAAATCTTTCCTGTAATGATATTTAAGTGATGGCCAAGTGTATCAGTGGGTTCAGGAGAAGTATTGATTGTGTATCTTCAAGGGGATGAGCCACTGCAGAGAGCTGTGGCAGAGGGAACCCACGCTGCCGAGGAAGAGGAAAAAGAGATGCCTTTAAATCGGCACACGCACGCAGTTGCTTGTCGCTAATTATTCCAGGAGTCATGACAGCAGAAAAGAAAACGGTAAAGAAGAGAAATCAAGGCAAAGGATCCGCCTCGAGGAGGGGAATGTGGGACACGCGGCTCTGATGTGCGGTAGGAGAAGTTGCTGCCTTCCCTTCTGCGCGCTTCTTCCTCAATTTAATATTCTTTTCAAATTCTTCTGCCCCTTTTTTTTTTTTATTTTGAGCAGGAGGAAAGCTGACAAAAGCACGAACTTCACATCTGCTCAGGGGGAGGAAAAAAAAACAACAAACCACAGTAGTGCTGGGGGGGAAGGTTTGAGATTGCTCACATCTGCTTCACGTCCACCCCTTATGAAGCCCAGCACCCGGGAGGTATCACACTGTGGTCACATGGGCAGCACCCAGGAGGTATCACACTGTGGTCACACGGNAGCCCACCTCACACCAACTCATCCACCTTTTTGGGGCACAGGCTCAAGTGGCCCCTTTGGCTGCAATTCTAATTCTTGGAATTTGGCTGCAAAATCCAAAGCTTCACCTTTCCCCAGCCAAGCCCTGAAGAGCCAGCGCCGCGTTTCGCTGGGGAAGCGGCAAAAAGCTGGACCTGGAGCCCAGTCCCTCTGTCACGGAGGGACAGAAGGAGACGTCTCAGTGCAGCATCAACCTCCGAAGGCATGGGGAATTTATAGCAATGCCTCCAGCAACAGGGGCAGCCTCTCCATCTGCCACAGCCTCCACAGCTGAACTGCTGCTCCAGGGGTGAGGAGAAAGAGCGATCGCCCTGTGACTCTAAAGGAGCAGGTTTGCAGCAAAGGGGGAGAAGATGCCCTCTGTCCATTCGCTCTGCAGCTGCAATCCCCCTTTCTCCACCTAAACCCCATCCCCTTGCCCTGAGGGATTCTGTTCCTGTCCCCTGCTCAAGCCCAACTTTAGATTATTGAAGGGAAGGAAGCAGGTATTTAAGAGACAAGGGCTAAAAAGCACGAGGGGAAAGAGCCAACAGGCTGAGAGAGTTGAGTTTGTTGAGCCTGGTGAAGAGAAGGCTCAGGGGAGACCTTACAGCAGCCTCCCAGGATCTGAAGGGGGCCTACAAGAAAGCTATAGAGGGACTTTTTACAAAGGTTTGTGGTGACAAGATGAGGCAGGTCTTCAAACCGGCAGAGGGGAGCATTAGAATAGAAATGAGGGAGAAGTTCTTCACTCTGAGGGTGGTGAGACACTGGCATGGGGTGCTCAAGGACGCTGTGGATGCTCCATCCCTGGATGTGTTCAAGACCAGGGTGGATGAGGCTCTGAACATCCTGGTTTAGTGGGAGGTGTCCCTGTCCATGACTTGGGGGGCTACAACAAGATGATCTTCAAGGTCCCTTCCAACCCAAACCATTTTCTGATTCTAAAGATGCAACTGAGCACAGGCTTAACCTAAAAATGGGTCAGAGTGAGGCATCCCTCCTTTTTAAAGGAAAAAGCACAACACAGTAATGCTTTTAATTTAAGGAATTCCCATCTAAAAGATCCTGAAAGCCTAACAGTCATCTCCCGTGTATTTAAGGTGGAGGAAGGCAGCAAGTCTCTTCAACAACCACCATTCCATGAGAACTTCAGGCTCTCAAGTTCTTCTGTTTAACAGCACAGAGATCATAGTTACACATTTATTAAGAAGAGGCCACTTATGTTCAGCTTGGCATAAACATGCTGTCTGTGGCTGTGTTTAATTAGAGATTAAAGCCAGGGAACTGGATAATCAAGCCTGCTAATGAATCCAGAAGCTCAGGAAAGAGAAGAGATGAAGATTTCGGTGGCTTTGCTTTCTCCACCTGCGCTCCTCCTTTGTCTTAATCCTGCTCCTTCAACCTCACGTGGGGGGCTTGGATAAGCTGCAGCAGAAAGGCACCAAGCTTTACATCACCGTAGAGCCCAGGTGAGGGGCACAAATCCCCCCTCCCCGGCATTGGTGAATATTCAGTTTGCTCCCAGATCCCAAAATAAACAAACAAAAGCCATCGATTATTGCATCCCTTCCAGGGAGCCCCCAACAAAGAGAGAGATGTTTAACTTGTGGAGCGTGCTGCCAGCAGGAAGGTACAATATTTAAGGCAGTTTTTATTGGTTGGATACTGTACACTGGGCGATACATTTCAAGCCTCATTTGGCACAAAATTGAAATGGTTTAAGTCAACATTCAAGGTAAACGTCTGCATTTTTATGGCCAAAGGCCCCAACTTATTATTATTTGCTTCTGTGCCGTGGGTTAAATTGAGCTTTCATATATTTACTGCATCCTCCTAAACTCTAATCAGACTGATTGCCAGCGGGGATATTACGACTGGGAAAATAGGTCTTTCGTTGAGGCAATAAGAGGGTAACAGACTTTGGTTTGCAAAGTCTTTCATAAATAAGAGGTCATATCTAATAACGTTTGCTTAAAACTTCTTAGCAGAGCTTGGCTTCCCAGACACTGCTGGCTTTTTAGGCTCCACTTTAAGTAACTACATGGGTATACATTTGCTGTTAAGAACAGAAATAATCCTCCTCTTCTAAGCCTTCATCTGTTCTACCGCTGAACATAGACTGGGAGATTGGGGATATTGAGAGAATAATGAGACAAGAGAGTGAAAACAGTCAATGTTTTTCCTAGCAGGCAACGCAGGACAAGCTCAGCACCCAAAGGCTCACAAAGCTGGCAGCACCCACCCTTTACTACCCATCCTCACCTAGGAAGCATGAGGGTGGACATGTTTTTACTTGCAGATCTCCATCTCCTTGTCCTATCTTCCAGCCTCCTTCTCCAAAGGTAAAGCCACAAGTGCTGCGGGTGCACAAAGCCTGGTCCCAGGGAGCGCGGCTCTGTCCCAAGGGAATGGAGGCAGAGAAGCAATTTTGTGCACCACCGATTCTTCTTGGATTTAGAAGCACGCGAAGGACAAACTGAAACAGAGACAGCACCCAAAGCCTTGTTACCCAAAAGAGATGCCATTAGAATGGCATCTATGAATTACTCCTCAGCTCCATCTCCTTCTTGACACCAACTTGACTTGTGGCAAGCTCCTGATCCCCAGCAAGGTCAAGAAAAGCTCCTGGCTCAAAGCTTCAGCAACCAACCAATTCCCTCAGAAGCAACAGCTACAGCAGCGAGCCACAGGCATGGCAGAGCCCTTCAAAGAACGGGTTGTGGCCAGAAGACTGGAGTTGAATGCACGGACCAGGCCAAGCCACTGAGGACGGATGCTGACTGGCTTCTGGGGAAGGGAGAAAAAGGGGCACTGAAGCAGTTTCCTGATGCAGCCGCATAAATGTCAGTAAGCAGCATGGAGATGAAACAGGCCTGACAGATGGAGCCATCCTGGTTTTTGTTCGTCTCCAAAGTTGTCAGTTCAGGTCTCCAGGTCAGAAATCATTTTATCTGCTAAACCATATGCTTTGTAGAACAAAACGCCTGGCAGACTTCAAGGCATATGTATTTTAAGGAGCATATGATAACATGCTGAACATCTCTAGACACTTGCTTCCTATTTATTATTACTATGCTACAGAAGAGGCTTTTCTCTTCTTGCCCTGACTGGAGCCTGCAAATCGCCACGAGAAAAAACACCAGTTCACCCTACTCTGACTTAACCAGTTATGAATATCCTGTTCTAAAAATCCAACATATAAAAAAAACCCAACCACCAGCCTGACATTTGCAATAAAAGCCTTTATGGGAACAACAGCCATTTGGAAACAGCAGCACAAATCCAACACGTGCCCACCCCAGGATGCCACCCACCATGCAACCGTCGGGTGCTTTTGCAGTTGAGGGTTGCTTGCCTGCAGCAGAAGGCTTGGTTTCACTCGAGGTGGTGAACTTCATTGAAAGCTCAAGACAGGAGAGTGTTTTCCAAGTCTCAACTCACGGAGGACAAGTCACTAGGTCTTGGTCTTTGGCTGCAAAATGCTTTCTCCAGAAACCCCACTCAAAGGATGAAATTTCCTGCTTAGAATAACCCATATTGAACACACACCAATGTCTGGGCTGGCACAAGAAAACCATTCACCCTTTTTGCTTTGCTTTAAGCCCCCCTTGTGCATGAAACAGCCCTCAGTTTATTTTAGGCTGCCACAAGCCTACAGCAAGGTCCAAGCCAGATGCTGTTTTCTGCCACCGCACACAGCTGTCCAACAAGAGGCCACACAACAAACTTCCCCTCTCCTAAATACAAATCAAATTACATGATGGACAGTCTATCAAACCGATTAAGCCAGCCACAGAAAAAGTATCCCCACTGGCCAGGTTCACAGCCATCAACTTGAGCGCTCAGAAAAAATGGTCCAGGAGAAACCTCCAAGTACTAACTCCCCACCACGCTTCAGGGCCTGCCTGGGGTTCAAAACACACCCGGGATCTGGGGGCAGTTTAGCAGATGCTGTGGAAGGTTGTTTGATGAAGTCATGTTAAACCATCTTTATTTTCCTCCAGCCAACAACAAAAAGTCTTTAAACCCCAGCTTTGAAACAACCTAATTAAAAAGTGAGGTTGGATTCTTATCTGCGGAAGAATTAAGAGCTCCTCAGGCCACCCAGCCCAAGCCCCAGTTCCCTTTACTGACAGCAGAAAGCCACTGCGAGCAACGCCCGAAGTTATTACAGCTGGACACTGGCCATTTGTCATCCCTCCTGCGAGGACGAGGACCGTGCCCGGCTGTCGATGCCCCCGCCTGGAGCACACGCGGTCTCGCTGCAGCGGCCAAGGGAGCTCCAAAGGGCAATGGCTGCTCTGCGTGAACTGGAGCCTCGGTGACAGAAAACTGCAGAGACAGGTTTTCAATAGGGATGATCAATTTTCCTACAGTTTCCTGCTGAAAACTGGGCTTTGAGTGAAAAATGGGCTTTTCGCGAGAGAAAGGGATTGGCTTTTGTCACCACAAAAAGAACCATCAGAACAAAAACAATGACAAGTTGGACTTTGTTTTGTCAAAGAGGCAGCAAAATCCTGAACTATTTAGCCAGGGAGTGAGGTATTTTGATAAGCTGCTCTATTTTATCCCCAGGACTCCTAAAAGCTTTACCTCCCATCCACTACCTCTTGCCTTCAGGCTAAGACATTTGCCCAATATCGTGCCTATCACTTGAAAATAAAGAAAAGGCTCAGAGAATGAGGCACTGAGTATCACAGTTAAAAGAGCAAAAAAAGCAGCACGGAGATGGCTCAGACTGGCTACCTTGGGCTGGGGCTGCCTGGAGGGGGGAACAAAGCATCTCTCAGGACTGATTTATGAGCAAGCAGATTGGACAGCAAAGGAGATTTTGGAGGCCAGCACAAAATCAAACCCAAAACCAGAGACTGCTATGGAAATGGTCTGTACTGCAAAACCCCATTAACACTCCCTCTGCGTCCAAGACAAGATGTTCAGAAGATGTTCAGCTCCAAAACCACACAGACATACCTGGAAAGCATCAACACTTGAAGCTTTGGCTGAAGAATTTCAGTGCCTCGTTGGCATTAACTGTGCAAGAGAAGAAAAGTAAACCTCCCTCTCTTCCTCCCTCCCCATTCCACCAGTTTCAAACAGGCACTGAAGACAAAACCCTCCTGTCTCTTCATGTTGCATTCCTGTCCCCAAGTCTAAAGCTGTCCCCTCCGCCGGAGATTTAGCAAAAGGCTTGGAATTAACAGCATCTGGTATTAGAACAGAGCCATCTAGGATGGATCCCGTGTCCCCACATTTCACTGGCACACAGACTAAGCCATTTTTGGACTAGTGAACCCAACTCCTGCAAGCTGTAGAGCTGGGTTTACTGCACCTAAGATGATGGCTGGCTTGAAGAGCATTTCCCCCCCCACCACTTTTTACAGGCTGTGATGTGCTGGCAGGGCTCTAACTAATGACCAGCCTGCCTTTCACTGGGCACTGTCCTGCCCTCTGAACGGATGGGCTGCGAGGAACAGAAATACTCATTCTTGTAATAAAACAACACACGCCATCCGTCTCACGGGCGATATATCTACAGCCTCGTGGAAGGTGGCATCTTCCACCACCTACAGTGGCATGGAGCTGCATTTAGTGTGGTGTTTTATCTTGGTGACATCCAAATCTCCTGCCTGCCAAGTTTTCAGATACCAACATCCATTTTTCAAGAAGCAGAAAAGCTGCTCCTGGCCGTAGACCCTTGTGGTACCCAGAAAGCACATCAGGACTTGGGAACAAGGTTCTAACAGCATCTCAAAGCTTGCACCATAAATCACACCTTACATCTAATCCCTGTTTAGCTTTAATTCTTAGGGCAGAAGGATGGTATCCTGGTTAAAACCCAAGGCTTGAACACAGCTGCTCTGAACTGAAGTCCAGAGTCACAGATTCGCTCTATGACCTCAGCTAAATCATTTCCCATCAGCATTTTCAAGTTTTATTACAGTGGAAAAAAAAAAAGGTACCTGTATTTTGTAGTTACTTTGAGACTGAAAAAACAAACTGTTTGCAGTATACTTCAGACAGATGAACACTGAAGCTTCACTTACTCAAAATAAACCACCTATATATTAAATATCCAACCAAAACAGATCCACTCCCATCTGGGACCTTCTACCAGCTACTAAACCAGAAAAAAAATGTAATTTCAAAGAGCTCTGCATTTTATCTTAAAAAAAAAAGTCTATCGCTAACACTTAGTGCTCCAGGAAAAACTACTTACCAGTGGGACACAGAAACAGTCCCAGCCTTCCTCCTGCGAGGGAAAGGGGGGGAACAAAAAAGGAAAACAGAATTCTGACAGTCTTCTGCACACCTAAACCCACACGTCTAAACAGAGATAGAAGCAGCAGATGCAATTTGCTACCAGACAAGAAAAAAGCCTTGAAGCATTAACGCCAGGAAACGTGAAATCCCATTTGAAGTTGAAGAGTGATGAGCAAAAAGCCTGGACACGGACATCAATTCCTCTGCCCCCGAGGCGCTTAAGACGACGCACATTCGCAAACAAGATGTGTTTTCCAGCCACGGCGCTGAGGAAAAGAGAGGATCACTTCTCCCACTGATGGTCCAGGGGTGTGCAGAACCTCCCTCATCCATAAAGGAACCCATGTTGATGTTTTAATGACTCGTTCGTCTCACTAAGGCATCAATCAACAAGTCAATAATTGGTAAACATGCTTCAACTTTCAACTTTGGCTTCCTTGAAGGAACAGTTTCAGTAGCAGCTACTTCAAAATCCGCTGGGCAACTACTTCACTGTTTCACATGTTTATCACTGTCAGTAAGCAGCTTCTAAGAAGCATTTTTGCTGTGCCTTGAATTCAGTTTCTTCAAATTGGTCTCTCAAGTATTGCATGTACGAGTTCAAAGACTTGAGATGTTAACAGCAGCAACACATCCTGGCATCTTTCTGTAGTCTTACTTGAGAATTTTATTCAAAAGAACAGAAACCCTATTTCTTAACAAGTTTTCCTTTTCTACTGACATGAAGCTTTACGCTTTGTGTCTCTTGGCTGATCTTGATCACCGGTCGAAGAATCAAAGCCTGGTTTCAGCACTTCCAAGCCCTCACGCTACTGACCACCAAGAGCTGTTTAGAGATTTGATCCTGAGGAAGCAGAGACACTTCCATGCCACTGGCAGCTGAAATAAAACACCCACCACTTTGCACCAAGCCAAAAATAGAAAACAGGCTGCATAAAATCAGCTTGGGTTAACAAGCGTCCCTCAGAAAGGGAAAATCCACAGCAAAAGTGGTTTTCAGCCACCCTGCAAAACTGCACCTGGCCCACAACCAGCTGATCCAGGCTTTTGCAACCAGCTTTCCAAGCACCTCGGAGAACACCAACTTGGAAGGGACCTTAAGGGTCACCTGGTCCAACTTTTTATCTCGGGATGTGTCAATCCATACCTGCAAGAACGGAATAACTGCCAGGATCATTCTACCCCAGAGGTGTCTCTGACCTAACGCAGAGTAAGGCTGAGCTCATCATCACATCCCGCAGCCGAGTTCAGCCCAACCTCAGCAGGGAACACGTTATTGCTCCCGTTTCCTCTAAAGTCAGAGAGGACTCTTTCATCGCCAATGCAGCAGAGCACTCGTGGATAAACAGGAGTCCCTCTGCCAGCATTTCCCCCTGTACTCTCTGTGAAATGACTCAGGCTAAATAACTCCGAAGTTCCCAGGTAATTTTCATTTCGCTGTGATCCAACTGTCTCCTCAGAGCAACGAGGCCTCTCGGTGCCAAAATTTAACAACTGCAACAATTCTCCTTAACACCTCCTGCCAGCATTATTGTTCATCGCTGAATTGCTTCATTAATTCCAAGTCGATACAACCAGCTTCCTTTTGTCAATCTCTGTATATTAACATATAATTTCAATGTTTGGGACCGTTTTCAGGCTTGGAAATGAGATTAGCTTCCAGTGATTAAAATAAGTTCTGCAGACTGGGCAAAATAACCAGCTCACAAAAGCTATAGATTGATCTTTGCAATGGTAAATATAACAACCATTCCCAAATTACAAGTTTCCCGTTACACCACTCAATTTTTGAAAGCTGTTTGCTTTCAAGACGTTGGGTTTTTTTTCTTTGTTTTCCTCACTAACAGAGGCAGACTTCATAAAAATTGCAGGCCTGTTTCCCAAGGGTTGAAAAGCCTTCCCTGTATGGGTGGGAAGGCGAGTCGCTGCTAATGGGATGTCAGAACCAGCTACGCTGAAGGACACGAAGCGCACGGCAGAGAAACCCCGGTGACGTTGGCCGTTAACGTCCCCTCTGCCTCTTGCCGTGGCATCATCACCACAATTAACGAATTAGGCTTGTCAGGAAGAATATTTTGCACCGCGATAAGCTCGGGAAGTGACACTCCCGACGGAGCCAATTCCAGCGCCGAAGGAGCGCTTCAGCCAGGGGAGATTTACGACCTTACCCTTTCCTTGGGAGCTCTCCTCTGCAGAGCACGTGGGGAACATGGGAACGAACAACCCAAATCTCATTGAGGGTCAACGGATAAACACACAACTCAAAAACCAGCGTCCTTGTCTCAGGAATTATCTAAAAATCAGAGGAATCTGCTGACAAGGAACCAAAAGTCAGAGCTTTTTGGAGAAAGAAGGGAACTAGTTGTAAAATGGAGATGAAAGCCATGGAACAGGCAGAGCTGCTAAGGCTCATTAGGGCTGGAGTGAAATCAATGCCACTGTGCTTGCTGGGATCTCTTGAAGTTTTCCCCAAAGCCCGAACCCCACAGCTCAGGCGAGTCCAGCCCTCTCAGCTGTCATTGCAAAGTTTTTTCCTTTCTCATGGTTGAAAAGTTGGGAAATGTGATCACCCCACCTCCAAAGCAGCAGCACCGGGAGAAGGGAAGGGGAAGAGCACCCTCGGCGCGGGATGAAAGGAACGTCGCAGGTGAACATCAGCTCGAGCAGGGCCTTGTACAAAAGGAAACAGCTCTTGCTCCATCCCAGGAGATGTCTACACACCTGCATTCAGCCTCCAAGGGCTCAGGTCTTTGGCACTTTGCAGGCAGAATCCTTTTCTCCTTTTGTTTATAAACAAAAAGAGCATCAAAAGAACAAATCAATAAAAATCACAGGTTTTGTTCCTTGTGGAGCTCCTCTGAGACTGGTTGTTTCTTCCACCCAAATCAACATTTATTTTTCAGCATCCTGGATAAAACAACAGCCCTCTGCAATACGCTCACCCCTCCTCCACCACTCGCCTCTCTCTCCTTTACCACCGCGCAGCACCATCTCTGGAGGGTCCCAAAGGTGCCCATCCCAGCAGCATTACTGCAGGTGCTAGGACATTATCTGAGCAGGTTTGGCCCACTCAGTAGAGCATCACAGAACAGTTTTGGTTGGAGGAGACTTTTCAGGTGAGGGAGTCCAACCATTCCCCCAGCACTGCCAGGGGGCCACTAACCCTCAGCACCACAGCTCCACGGGGGGCTTGGAAACCCCTCCAGGGATCACGGGGACTCCACCCCTGCCCTGGGAAGCCTGGCACAGCCCTGGACAACTCTTGTAAGTGCTGAGGACATTGTTCCTCAGCTCCAACCTCAGCCTCCCCTGGGCAGATTAGGGCCGGTTCCTCTTGTGCTGTCCCTTGTCCCTTGGGAGCAGAGCCCGACCCCCCTGCTCCAACCTCCTGTCAGGAGCTGTCAGAGCCAGAAGGGCTCCCCTGAGCCTCCTTTGCTCCAGGCTCCACAAGCCCAGGTCCCTCAGCTGCTCCTCACAAGACTTGTGCTCCAAACCCTTCCCCAGCACAGAGGAGCACAGAGAAGGAGTCACTCCAGTGAGAAGAAAGAAAAGCATCCCCCAAAACACTGCGGCCGAATTGAGATTCCCCTCGGCACTGACCCTTCTCTAAGATGCCTCCTCCTTTCCTCATTCTTGCCTGAGGCTGTTACGGTTCTGAGCCTTTCGCTTTCATGTTGGAATGAAAATATCATGATGTACAAATTATTACTTCGCAATTAATTATGCAGAATAACTAAAGTGAACACGACTTCAGCATTATGACAGCTTTGAAATTTACCACTTTGTAAATTAATAAGTAATGAATCTGGCTTGCTGGGTGTATGTTTAAAATAAGAGAAGGTTACCCAAACAAAAAGAGAGACTTCATTTTGCTATGACAGAGTGAGAAGGAGACTAAATTTTGGCTGGCAAGGAGGAGAGAGGAAAAGGTACCTCTTGTCTTTCCAACCGTATGAGAAATACTGGCGGGGATGAGATAATCCCACTCTGCACAACTCCTCATAATCAAGACTGACTCAGATTTCCCCAGACTTGGCAAGAACCTTTTGCCTCACTGCTACACAGCCAAAGCAGAGCGGAGAAGTACAGAAGAGGTAGCATCAGTAAATATGATTTATTTAAGCCAGACAGCCAAATTCAGCAAAGATTCTGATATCAATGATACTGTTTTCCCTGCCCTCAAAAACTACAGGAGGCATCTGCTCCTCAGCCACCTCTGAGCACAGCCACCCCACCAGCAAACATGAGCATGGGCAGGCTGAGCTCTCAAGTCCCTTTAGGTCCTTCATCCCTTCCCAAGAAAGCTGCTGGAGACCAGAGGAGCATCGGTCCACAAGCGCCAAATTTTGGCATCACCGGAGCCCGGTTCTGCAACACACGGACTGTGTTTTTTCTCTCCTTCCCATCCCATCCGACCGCCTGCAGTCCTGGAGCGTCATTTAAATCACTCCTGCTGAACTGGCAGGACTGTGCCTGAACAGCAAAGCCTGGATCTACAACTGAGACATGACCTTGGCAGTCCTGGGCAACAGTAATTAGAGTAATTAGCGACACATCCCTAGATGTCAGCCTGCTAGCCAAGGTTCTACGGGACACCTGTGGTGCAGGATGTCCTGAGTTAATGACCAGCAGCTCCAGGGCGAGTTTTTCCCAGCTCTTGCCATAGCAATAAATCATATCACGCAGGCACAAGCCAGCAAACGGCTGGGACGTGGCCCCGAAAAAAGCCTCTCTCCATCTGCCAAACGAGCAGGATTCAGGAGCTCTCTGCTTGTTGCACTGGACAGGATCAATACATCTCCCAGAGGGTTCCACTGGTGCCAGATCAGACCTTTATAAGGGACAAGACAGGCTACATCTACGTGCTTCCCCAACAGCAAAACTGCTGCCGGCCTAAACCACCATAAACATGTCCACAAACAATGGGAAAGAGCATCAGTTTCACTCCCAGCGACGGCACAACCATCTTTCCTTGGCACAGGGACACCTTTCCCGTAGTCGTGAAAGGTTTAAGAAGAGGCCTCTCTGGGCAGTATTTTTCCCAGCTGCCCTTTTTTTTTTTTTTTT
>VWZY01006945.1:86231-99201 GCA_013399075.1 Chloroceryle aenea
TTTTTTTTGTGTTAAGCACTGCAAAGTCAGCTAATCTGGGGAGGACAGAGAGGGAGAAAAATCTTCAGGGTGTGGGGGGAAATCAAATCCAAGAAACCTGGATGTAATATCAGCTAATTTTTTACATTTTGTGATAGCCAACTGGGTTGGCTCTGCAGTCTCAGTGGCTGACAAGGTGCTAAAGAGATGACGGGTGGCATCTCAGCATGTTTTGCAGGCCAACAGGTTTCAATGGAATGACAGTCAAGGGGGCTCCCCCCAAAGAGGCTTCTCATCTGAGAACTGGGAAATATTTATAACTAGCCCATCGCTGAGCGTTGCTGCATCAGCCTTTGCTTAGTAGCTTCCAAGTGCTGTCTTGAAGCTAGTGGGTTTGAAAACAAAAATGCTTCTAACCTTAGAAGGAATGACACACGTGTTCCTTGAGATGGAAACAGCCTTGCAGCAACCAGAGATACACGACTTCCCTTCGAGGCCAAGTGCTGTTCCCCTGCTGAGCCCAATGAAGGACCCAAAGACAAGCCTCCAGCATCCTCATGGCACGTTGGGGCTGTTTGCAAACGCTGTGCAAAGTCTGGGTTTCAGGACTGGCATTTCCTGAAAGGAGAAACCAGCACTGCCCACTAAAAAAGCCACAGCACCAATACCCAGATCATATGTTGGAAGGCAAAGATGAAGTGATGTAAACCTGGGTCAAGACCTGCAGAAGAACACAGGTCAAGCTCCAGCAGCATTTGGACCCCCACAGGGAAAAGCCTTCCCTGTATTTTGACCCAGTATTTTTGCAGTTGCCAGAGAGAGACCAGAGAAACCCAGCCAGAAGGTTGGATTTGCAGGGTGACTATGACCCTAAAACCAGTCAAACCCCACTGTCTTTCTGGCAGCTGTCGGGAGTCATTCCTCATGGCATCTGATGCTCATTCAACTAATCCACATCTCCACCTCTATCCACTAGGTAGACAAAGTCTGATCCATGCTTGACAACAAGACCAACAGCTCATTTGGGCTGCACCACAGAAAGCAGCCACCTCCTGAGCCCCACTGCAGAGACACAACCCCTGAGCCAGCAGAGCTCGGGCGGGCAGATTGCGCAGGGATGAAGCGTTCGGGCGGCCGCAGCAGATCGGGGGGATTTAAGGATTAGGGCGAGCGGATTGTCAGATTCAAGGAGGGATCAGTGTGAAGGCTGAGTGTGAGAGCAGATGTCTGCGATTTCCCCCACGCTGCTCGTCCCCACCCCAACGCCCTCCCCTAGGAGCATTATCCACACTCAGCATCAGACATCTCCCTTGTTTTGGGGGGTTTTTTTCCCCCCCTATTCACCAGCCTGGCTCTACAGGAACCAGCTGGTTTCTCCAAACCCACAGGCAAAAAGACTCTGTTAATGTGAGAAATTAAAGGTGTCTTTCTGGCTGCCTTCCCCTGTTTCCTTTCGTCTTTCTCTGTGACACAGGCTCCCTCCATCACCCCACTCAGACATCTTTATCCCCACCATGAAAAAGCTCGCACCTGTACAGTCAAAACTCCTCTTTCACCAGGCACAGCAGGTCCTTAGCAGGGAAATACAGAAGAGAGGACCCTCTTCTCCTGCTCTTAAAACTTTCCCACACAAAAACCCCACAAGTCCACTGCAACCACCACCCCTTCCGCTCCCAGAGCGCCCCACAGTCTTGGTGAGTCGCAACTGGCAGGGCGAGACCCACGGTGCTGGATTTAAAAGCAGATCCATGGCCAATTCACTCTCTGCAACGTCAGCAGCCGATAATGAGTCCCCAGGGCCTCTTTTCCAAGAGGCTCCAACAGTTTCCTACCAAAAGCCCCACTTTAGCAGCTTTGCACAGTTTGACCTCTCTCCCTCCTTGCTGAGCAAGCCGGTGCAAACGTGGGTAATGAGCCAGCCTCTTGCAACGGGGCTTGGGCCAGAGCGGAGAGCACTCCTGCTGCAATCCAGAGCAGAGGGTGCATTTGTCACCTAGTAGACCAGGTAGCTCCAAGGCTGGGATAAGAAAGGACGTAGAAAATGAGGAAACTGCACCAAAAATCACATTGCAACGCAAGGAAACCACCCGGGCAGGCTGCTGGCACCGGCTGGTCCTTGCAAAATGGGGAAAGGCAAGGCCACGGGGCAGCAGCTCCACCACCAAGCAGATGTCTCCTGAAAAATGTCATCGCAAACTTCAGACAGCGGTAAAATATCAGCCGCTTGCCCTGGCCACTTTCCAAAGGAGCCGAAGGGCGCCCAGCGCTCACCTCGCACCCTTGACAGCAGGCAAGAAAGGAACTGCTCAGCACCACGCGAGGACGGACCCTCGAGCGAAGTCACAGCGGCACATAAAGCGACCAGACACCAGTTACCAGCATCACACAGAGCCAATGAAACAGAACATAAACAAACAGAGTGGCTACCACCAACTCCTGCGGCCAAGCAGGTCCCCCCCTGCCCCCCACCGGCTTGAGGATGATAATTTGGGAAGGGGGGGGGGGGGGGGGGGCAGAAAAAAATAACTAACTCTTCACGTGCATTGCTTGTACAGTAGACAAGATTTAATAGACAGAGCGTACGGAGTCTTATCAGCACAACTCACGCTCAATAGTGCCAGGGAGGGCATCATACATTAGCTTGCTTTGACCTGCAGGGCCCTCAGTGGGAATTTTCTCTACCACACTGACATTATGTTGTTTAGATGCTATGCACATCTCGCCTGCATTGGAAACATGCTGACACTTTGGAGGCTTTTGAATACAGAGAAAGAGCGTAAAGGGAAGAAAAAAGAAAAAAAGATGCCTGGGTCGAAATGTTTCTTTAATAGTTATAGATTTAATTCCATGGTCTGGAGGGGAAGGTGGGAAAGAGAGATTATTTTTCCCCTCCTCCTTATTCCCTTTTCAAAATATGGAAAAAAAAAAAAAAGATAAATCAAAAAGCACATTACTGTCCTGGTCTGACTTGCTTTAATTCTCTGGTTTTGTTGCAGCTTTCCCCTTCCCTCCCACCTCCATCAGCACATACAGGACCCAGGGAAGATCTAGCCAAAACTACTGGTGATTTAGCTTGGAAGAGACATTCCTGGGTTCCCCTAAGAAGGCATGAATTAACATCAGATCCCTCAACACACAAGGCAAAATAAATAGGGAAATTATTTACCCAGCCATGCTGCTATTTTAAATCCTCCCAAAGAACTGGGTTATATCCAGACAGAGGGAGAGTTTTACATCTTCTTTTATTCAGCTGAAATTACCCATAGCCCCTCAGATTTCACACTTTGCAGTTGAATTTCACCTTAGACACAGCCTGGAAGACACCAGCACCCAACTTCAGGAGAGGAGTAAGGCGAGGAGGACTAGCAGGATGGTTCTTGTGCTTACCCTTTGGAGATTAAAGTTGTCAAACATGTTCTCCCCAAACGTAGAGGGGAGAAAAGAACAGTCAGGAGTCATGAGCTGGCCATTCTAGATGGGTATTTCATATTCTGCAAGGAGAAAACCCAGCTGATACAAAATTAAACTTGTACAAAGGCATCACCGAGATGAGAAACTTAGGAAACACTGTCTGCAAAGTTTGTGCAGGTTCAAGGAAGGACTGGACATGCCTGGGAAAGGAAAAAAGCCTTAGAGGAAAACACAGCCAGGCCACTAAGCTGAAGGTGCTTGGGTGGATTTTCATCCAGCTCCAGGCCTTCCTACAGCCAAAGAAGCCAAAGACTTGGTGTGATTTGCTCATGGTCTGAAGAGTCACCTGCTCAGCCTACAGAGGCTGTGGGAAACACCATCATAGCTCCAAGTCCCCTGGGGCTGGGGGGAGCGCAGTGGGCTGCCCGGGCACGGCGAGAAGGCTGCACCGAGACGCCCCGCGGCCGCTCTCACCCCATTTCTCAGGCAGGTGGGTCCCCAGCACAGCACGGCTCTGCAGACAGAGGACACAGCAGGCAGGTGCCTGCCGCTGCCAGGGGGTTGCAGCCAGCCCATAATTGCAAGCAGCCACCCCGTGGGGAAGAAGAGTGCCAGGTTTCCTGGGTGCCGAGGTAGTCTCGTTCGTCTTCGTCAGGTGCTAATGTGCTGCTCAACCTTTAAGTGCTTAATTAGCTTCCTTTTTTGTTTTTAAGAGCACTGGAACAGGGGAGCAGGGGCTGATGGATGGGCTGCATGCGTGGGCACAGCAGAGCCTTCAGCCTGCCACAGCCAGCAGGAGCCACGGAGATGCTTTCCCATGCCAAACCTACACTGGTGGCAAGCACCAAAGCCACTGGACTACTTCTTAGAGCATGCAACTGGTGCCAGCCATGCCCAGCGCTCCTCTGGTCAAGGGCAGTCCCATCCGCAGTGCACACGTGGCAGCTCGCTTCCAAACAAAGCGGGTGGAGGCATCTGATCTCTTCCCCAGCTACAGGGAACACCACAGGTTCCTGGTCTCCTCCACTGAACTCTTCTACCCAACATCTCCTCCACCCCAGCTTTCTCCTCCAGCACTCAAGAGCCAGCTTTAAAAGAGAAACCTGCCTGTGCCAGCAAGGAGGACATTAGCTAAGGAGACAAAGCTGCTTCAGCTCAGGTCATGAGAGGTCAAAGTCATAAAAAATACATTTTTTGCGAAGCCACCAACTGGATATTGAATTGATCTCCTGCGCTAGCTCCAAGCACCCGGGGAACCCAGGCTGAACACCCACAGATCGATACTGAGAGAGCCCTCGGTAGCTGCAGCGCTACCCTGCAGTCCTCGGCACACCGAGTTGTTTTCTTTCCTGTTTAACTCCTCATAACTCATTTCTAAGACACCCACCCCCTCCCCTTTCCCCGCGCCTTTCCTCATAGATAAAAACAATATGTGGCTTTTTTTTTTTTTAATTCCAGTGGGGTTCCAGCTAATAAAAAGATTTATAATTAAGCCAGTAGATTTCCTTTTGCTATGCTGTCCTGGATTATGAGAAAGTATATTTATATGCAATTATGAAATGAACAGTATTTCTTACCCAAGTGAAGCTTTAAAAGTCATTATGAATCCATTAACTCAGCAGACCTTACAAAAGGCCTTCTCTGCTCTGGATTTATTTTAATTTGAAGCAGATAGGAAACTTCCCCCCCTCCTATTTTATAAACCCAGCTTTTCCTCAGCAGAAATGTGAAAAAAAAAAAAATAAAAAGGAAAAAGACTCAGCAAGTTCAGGAGTAAAGGGGCCAAACTCTTGGCAGGCACAGCTCTGTTGGACTCAACACCACCTCGACTGCTTCCAAAGTCTCTGCCCTGTATTCAATTGCACTGTGACCCCAAACCCGCCACCTTACACCGAAACCTGGGAAACGCGGAAAATTCAGGGTCTTTCTTGACTGACCCCTCATTTGCTTAAACGCTGCCTCAGCATCATTGCCTTGCATCATTTTGAAGCTCCTCTCCTTTTAATAAGGGAAGAATGCTGGCACACATGGGAACTGGCTGCTGGGGTTTTTTGCTTCTGCTGCAAAATATCACCTCAAGATCCCCATCCAGCATCATGCGCCTGCTGGTCTGAGACACTTCAGGCACATTAGAAGACAAGAAAACCATACTGGAAATGCCAGAGGAAAAAAAAAAGCCATGAATTCTGGTCAAAGAGCTGCCCCAGCACATAGATGGAGGTGGAAAAGTGTTAATCACCTAATTTGGTGCTGGTGGGTGCAGGTGTAGCAGCCCTGCCTGCATGAGGACCAGGCGAGACGATGCTCAAACCGGTGCCCACAGTTAGATCCACGGCAACAGAAAGAGACCTTCTTCTGGATCCACAACAGCAGAAGGCATCTTCCTTCTCCATCTTCAATGGGGTCCCTGATGCTCTCTAGCAGCCCTACCTGCGCCATCCGTACCGCCACTCGACAAGAAGGGGCTTTGGGATTTTAAACAAGAAGTCATCAAGCAGAAGGATGGCAGCCACCCAGCAAAATACGCTTCAGCCCCAGCCATCTTTCACCATTTCTTATCTACACGCGGGATGAGGATGGCTCATTTTACTTGCCTTAAGAGGAAATCCATCTCCGAGTCACAAAAAGAGGCTGTTACAATGGCCTTTTCATTAATGTGGTGGCAATAAAGCACAGCAGCATCCCCTGGCTGTCACATGGAAAGATTCTGGGAGGAATATTAAGAGGGAATTTGTTGGCAAGTGGAGGTAGAGGAGGGCAACCCCACGGTGGGGCACACCGCTCCACCACACAAACTGCTAGAGGCTTCCTTCTCTAGAGACTTTCAAGTCCTGCCTGGACCTGTGTGGCCTGCCCTGGATATTCCTTTGGTGGCAGGGGGGCGGGACACAATCTCCAGAGGTCCCTTCCAACCCCTACCATTCTATGATTCTATGAAACTCTAGATGGAGATGGCCACAGGTCCCTCAAACACCACCAATTTTCCCCCAACTCCTACTCAGTTTAAGAGATTTTTAGAGACTTCGAGTGATCACTGGGAACTACACCCAAAGATGCTCAAGCACAACCATTCAGGCTCCCTTGGACATCACAATGGTGGCACTGTACAAGATCCTCCCAGGCTGGGCACTTCACCAGGTACCTCCCACCACCTCCAGCATCCACAGGCACCCGCCTGTCCCTGCTGTCCACTCCAATCACAATGGGGCTGTGAGTGTTTCCAGTCCCCAGACAAATTAAATCTCCCTGACAGTCTCGATCTGCCTCTAGTTCTCAGTGACGCTTTCACTTCCAGTTGGCTCCTTCAGCGACAAACCTGCTTTGACACCTTCGCTGTTTCTCAGTCTCATGCTCCCCATGCGATCTGCTTCTCCCTGTCTCCATCATGCACCATCCGATTTTTTGCACTGACAAACCCATTTTGATCTCCTCCTCCTGCACTTCCCCCTCGCAACGATTCCCCATCTCTGCAGTTCTTTCAGATACTACATGACTGCTTTATTAAATAAGATTAAAAACATGCCCAGGTCCAGGGTGTTCTTTGCCAACCAACTGCTCTGGATTTAATTTGGGGGATGCAGTCACACTTAGTTTCATTAGACTCACCCCCTTGCCCCATAACACTTGTTTTCTTAGCTGTGGTGTGGTGGTTTTTTTTTCTTTGGTTTTTTTTTTGGGTTTGTTTTTTTTTTCTTTCAATTCAGCTTAAGCAAAATTCACCGTGTGTCTTGCACCGTAAGGAACAGGGCCCTGGGCTCTCGCTACCATTTTAATCCCCGTTTGCAATTTACAGAAGCTTTGGCTAAGGGTGAAAGGTTCTGTGTTTCATTACGAAGCCTCGCAGGGACCTCTGCTAACCTGCACTGTGCAGCACTGTCTTGACACAGTACAGCTGCTGCACTTAAAAAAAAAAAAGACGACTTCACTACCTCTGCTAGATTACTGGCTCCAGCAGCTATTCCCCTCCGTTAGCCGCAAGGAATAGCAATAAGTCCATAATGAACTTTAAAGAGCAACCATGCTTACAGGTATTTTGCCCACAGGTCTGCTCATCACATCCCAGAGACAGCTCCCAGGTCTTAAGGTCTGGGTTGCATCCCCCTCCTTGATGCATTTCCAGACACACCGAATAATGATCCATGGGAAAAGATTCTTGCACCTGCCTTTTTTGCCTCCCTCTCCTTTTCCCCCCCCTCTCCCGAAGCTCTCCGAGCACTTCAAAGGGAAGCAAGCTTTGCTACACTCGTGCTGCGAAAGGAGAAAGTTCAATGCAGAAGGTAAAAACTGGTGGAAAACTACAGGCCTCGGGCAGGTAGGTGGCCAAACAGACCTCACTCCTTCCAACAATCAATGTGCCTTTGATCTTAAGGCCCACCTAAGGAATTTCTTTTATTATTTTTTTTCCCTTCTACATAGGTGCCTCTGCCTACAGAAGATACAAACCTTCCTCCGATACAAAAAAACCCCAAACCCACAACCTGCTCAGAGCACAGGTTCCTATTTAACAAAACAATCCACCTTCTTATCAACTTACTTGGTTGTACTGAAGTCAATATATTCAGAGATGACTTCATCACCTGTTAAACAACAGCCACCGGCATCTCTGCGACTGTCAATCCGTCTGCAAGATGTCAGCGGTGCGGGCACAGCCCCTGCCCTGCAACGCTCTCCCTTGCACTCGGCCACTAACAAAACACGAGCACAGCCTGTTTGAAACGCAAGAGGGAGGTTAAGTAACTAAATGCTCCACGTTTGACTCTTTCCATCCTGTTCGTAGGATTTCAGATGAGAACACCAGCTTGGAAATGATGCTGTTAGCCCTGGAAGGACCTTGGCTTGAACCTTGTCACTCCATCATACGCACCAAGGAGCGGAGAGCAGTCCCTTCTGCTGCTGGGGTTTGTTGGATGGGTTCAACCACCATGTGTAGGATGGATGGAGATGTTCCCAAACAGCTCTGGGTTGGAGCTCTGAGCCCAGCCAAACGGGCCACAGCCTCTCCCAACCCTTGGGGTGCTTGTTTAACACCTCCAACAGCTACACTACTCCAGGACTTGCTGGTCCACCTCTCTCAGCTCAGGAGGTGACACCTCCCTGTCTAAAGCTTGACTTTAAAACGTGGTTGGCGCTCAGGTGGACACTTCCAGAGGAGATTTAATAGCCTCAGCATGTGTTTCCTTAGCACTGCCTGCTGCACCCTGTGAGATTTTCTCCATGGATTTCCCTAGGTAGGCGCCGCGGAGAACACAGGAGGCAGAAAGCACACCTTTAAAATTTTCCCCAAGCTGTCTCCTGGACAGGCAATCCTGTTAAGTGAAGCACAGGGACCTGAAGCTGTGTAAAAGCAACAAGGTGAATCTCCTTAGCGCAGAAACCTTGACAGATGAGTGCAAAAGGGTAGATTTAACTCCCGTGTAACACAACAGACCGCAACGCGTTACCGGAGGGTGAAACGCAACCCCATTTTGCAACCCATTGCACAGGACCAGGTGATCTCCCAGCTGCCAACAGAGATTTCATTTAGATTTTTCCCCTCTAAATGGAGGGACTTCATTTCTAGATAATACAGTAAAATAAAGCGGATCTGAAGCAGTATGATCAAGGTCACCTCAGGAATTAATTGCAGAGCAAAGAAGCAAACCTGAGTCTGACCACAAAGCATACTTAGCCCCAAAGCCACTATTTAAGACATGCCAATTATCAACAGCTATCAAATTAGGCAGAGTACCATAAACTCAAGCTTGTGGAGTGTTTCTTAAGATGCCGGGAGAGAAAATGCAGTTTCCAAGTTCCTAAAAGCCTCTCGCAGAGAAAAATACCGGAATAATAAAACTATTTTAAAAAGCACCTCATCTCCTATTTATCTCCTCCTCGACAGTCTTCCTAAATCTAAGTGCAACACGTTGGTAATGGGTATCTTAGACACATAATTTAAAGTGTTACTGAAACTTCTTAGATGCGGAAGATCAGCCACTGAGATCAAAGGCTGACGCATCCAGTGACTCTGTCTGTGACAAAAGGGAGAGATTTCGAACAGTGAATTACAGTGTTAAACAAATTGAGCTCGTCTCCCCTAAGAACGCTTCCCTTCCTACTTAAGAGGGTGTTTGTTCTAGATAGGCTACTTGCAGCAAAATAACAGGCTGTCTGTGGAGTGACTCATCTAAGGAGATACCACTGTGCTGAAAGACAAGGAGAAAGAAAAGAAATACACCCCCAAAAAACAGCCACCGGACCAGAAATTACGGAGACCCTATAAAGTTGCAGTAAACCAAAGTGAAACGTGCCCAGGTAGCTGGGAAAAATCATATAAGCTGGTTTTGCCCAGCCTCTATAAAAGCATCACCTGCCCAGAAGCAAATCCCAGTTAACAGCATCACCACAGTCCCCAAGGAACACAGTAAAAATACAAGGAAATAAGGGCTGGAAACTCCGCTGCCATCTGGGAACCAATGGAAATGCCCCATCTTCAGACACGCTGGGGTTCATCCAGCCAAGTGGACATAGCAACATTCACCAAGTAGGTAATTTTGAAAGTTTTCCAGTGAGGGACTTGGCCAAAGGCTTCCCAGTCCTTCCACAAAGGGCACAGGAGCTGCAGTTGGGGCCAACCCTTGCTGGTTGGAGCCTTCCAGCCTCCAGTTCTTCATAAATAAATAAAAACCACCTCTCCTCACATGACAGCAGCGAGAAGGGCTACACAGGAGCATCCACTACAACAGAATTGCCTTCCCTGCCTCACTAATAACTTGCACTACCTGGAGCCAGCTCCTTTGTTCCCTTCCCCGACGCAGATGCTTCTCCTCCTGGCGCTTTCTAGCCAAAGCTGCTTAAACAACACAAGCTGTGTTGTTGTTGTTGCAGGTTGCATATAGTTTGGGAATTGCCTTTTCCCCCCTCACCCCTCCAGTTCCACGTGTTTTATTTGTTTGTGTTGTGGCTTGTTTTTCTGAACCGCAGGCATATTTGCATTAACAATACAAGGAATTCTTTGCTGGCTTTTCCCCACCAGCTTCCCACCCTGAATAGCAGATCCACAGGGCTGTACACCCACACTCGTCACCTACATGGGTGCTTGAATACCTTCTCTCAATGGGAGCAAGGCACAGCTTGGTTTATTTCCCTTACAGGATCATGAAGCAATTCAGACTTCTCTGAGCAGACTCTGTGGGAAAAAAAATACCTTCAAAATACATGGAACAACCAGTGAAATAACACAGTCTTGCTTTTTTTCCGGGAGGGTCCACTGCAGCAGGTGACAGAAGGAGCCAGACTCACCTAAAAGAGTGAAGGGAGAAAAGCCTTCTCCATCCCTAAGATGCTCACAGGGATATTTTTCCACCTACACCTACTATGAGTGGAGGTTGGAGTTAGCCAACAGCTTTACTCAGGGGGTTGTGGGAGGACAGTCAGGGAGGAAAGGCTCCCAGACAAGCTCCTGGCATTGCCAGAGGCTGCAGGAGGGTAAAAAACAAACCAACCGACCACACAAAAAAAACCCTGGCACAAACCTTGTGCTTTGCTGGTCTCATACCTAAACATTCCCAACCTTGATGCATGGCAGGGTCACAGACTGCCCTGCACTGTGAAACCAAGACGATGCTCAACTCCTCCATCCCCACCACTGCTTTTCACTTCATTTGCTACTGGAAATTGTTCTGTTTTTTCTTCAACCTCCCTCCCTCCCAATGCCCATCTCCATTCCTCTGTCAATTCAGGTCCCCCGACCCGTTCATCCCCCTCCTATAGCTGTATCTTTCTCGTCGGGTTAGCGTTGCTAATGTCAGAATCATTCCATCTGACAAAGTCTCCGCTCGTTCGCGTCTCCCTTGTCTCCTTGAATCTCTGTCAAGGCCTTTTCCACATGTCTAAGCATTTTAATGACATATGGTGCTGGGACTTGGGGGAGGGAGCATCACTCAAACAGGAGGGAGACGGGAAAGCAATACAGTTAGTAACCAGGCAGAATGCTAGGGAAGGTCCTAGAAGGCGACATCACCTCCAACCCAGCAGGCTTCTCCTCCCTGGTGCTGCAGGCTTAAGACTACTTTTCTGAAAGCACCATCTTAGCGTATCCCGAGTTTCCAGACAGCTAAGAAGCCCCAAAAGCCCCTTTAAGACACAGTATTCAGGAGAATCCTAGTGGATTTCTCCTTAAGTAATTGCATTTTGCCCGCTTATAATCCTCCTGGGTTTTAATTCTTCTCCACGTGTCATAGACTGGTTAGAGAGGTGGTAGGATGCTCAGATCACAGCTGCTGTGCTCCATGTGAGCCAACACAGCAATGCTGTCTTAGAGGTGGTTTGGTATGAAAGGCACCAGGACACCAAAAGGGAAAAGAAAATGGATCTACATCCAAATGACTCCAGCAGACACCCAGACTGCTTGCTCTAAGACAGAGGTGACAGGAACACCAGCTTTTTCAAATCCTCACCTCCTGAGGAGCTCTAAACCTATCGTGAGCCAGCTGAACTTCAGCTCCTAAGCGCTTTGGCAAATCCTATCTCTGGCAGGTTAGCAGGAAAGCCAGCAGAAGCACAAATCCTTCACGGCATCCCATTTGGGGTAGAAGTACCAAGGACTCTCACAGCCCTCCAGACTACTGCTGACCAACAAGCTGCTGGGGAAGAGAAATGCAGATGGGACACATCTTGCATATATGGATGGATTCTGCTTGGGCTGTTTTATTCAGAGGCTCTGCAGCATCTGTTGTTTATTCTCTGTCCCTGGCATATTCTTGGGGTTTTGAGAAGCTCTCCATCTCTAGTAGCGATGAACATGGTCCACATGGTCCCAATCTGGCTTTCATAATTATAGAACACTCAAATAGAGGGAAGCAAAGGCAGAGGGGGTGCAGATGCAAAGTGAGGGACCAGAAGAGTGACAGTAGACACCATGAGTTGACTGGTGAGGAAAACAACTGGGCTTCTGCAAACTGAGCCTCTGATCCACAGCAGAACTTTGAACAAAACCAGCATTATTAAGAACCACCAGAAAGCAGCCCAGTTCCTACCTTAAAAAACAGACCCCAAAGTTACAGGTGAGCCTCTTGTGCTGCCTGGGTCCTTCATTCTCTGCGACACAGTTGTAGTAAAAGGAAATAAAGTCAATAAGGCCTGCCTGGCAAAACTCTCATTTGTCAGATGACAAGGGGGGAGGAGGAGGGTATGCTCCGGGAATTTATCAAGGAAATCTGTTAAGCTGTGCAACTTTTTTTTTTTTTTAAGAAAGATGCTGAAGACAAAGCTTCCCACACGAATCTGTGTGCTGATCGAGGAAATATAAAGCAGAAATAACCCCTCCCTTTAACACCCAGTATTGCCTAGCATCTGATTTACCAGATCTGCCAAGGCCAGGAGGCTGAAGGATTGTGGCCAGTGCTTTCCATCCTCCACATCTCCCAGAGTCAGACTGGAAATGGCTTCAGCGTGCTGTGTGATAAAGCAAGACCCAAACATTCTTCTAATACAGCTATCTCCCTGCCTTCCTCCGGGGGGGCGGGAGTGAGGAACACGGGGGGAGTTGAGCAAAGTTTGTTTGAACTAGACTTAAATCAACAGCAACAAGAGCAGCACTAAG
>VWZY01006945.1:126548-153599 GCA_013399075.1 Chloroceryle aenea
AAAAAAAAAAAATAAAAAAAACCCCAACAAGCCAACCCACTGCCTTATAAATGTGACAAGGAAACGATATTATTTAGGGCTTGTGGAAAGTGTGGCTTCCTGATTGCAGCACAGGAATTAATCTTATTATGTTAACAAGGGATTGTTATGCTAAGTAGAATAGGGAAGAAAAGTTCTGTCTCTCAAGTCTGCCAGGAACAAGACAAGGACTGAGCAGACTCAAAAGACAGCCTTGAATTTAAGAGCTCCAGCAAAAAGAAGAAAGCCAAAAGTCCTTGTGGTTTTTATAAGGCAATTTCCCTCTTTTCCTTCTCTTTTACTGCACCGAGGCTGTAACTCCATCTCGCAGCTCCCAGCCACCCGGTGAATCTCCTGAGACTGGCTTCAGATAAGTGTTACTGGTAAATAATGTGCCTGGATTACAATGCCTATACCTACCTCTAGCTACATCCTAAAATTTAACAGGAGATGAGCAGAGAAATCGGGTTGCGCAGGGGTTTATGCCCAGATATAAAAGACAACTCCAAGCCCAGTGCAGGGGAGGCAAATGGGACACTGGAGATCTCCAGTTCCTGACCTTCTTGGGAAATTATTCCTTCGTTGACATAAGGGTCATTTTATCTGCTGAAAAATGGGGGGAGGGGGGAAATAAGAAAGGTTGTTCTGTGCTGCTTTTGGTGGCTTCAGATGTAAAAAGGAAAACCTCTGGGTAACCCTGCAGCTCCTTCCACTCCCATGCCACAAATCCCCCAAACCTGCAGTATAGCAGCAAAGAAACATTCACCAATGTACAGTTGAATCCTTCCCCCCCTTCTCCGAGCCGGTTGCTGTTACAGGGCGATGAGCGAGAGCAGTGAGTCAATATTCAGCCCCATCTTCTCATATTTTTTTTCTCACCGAAAGCTTTCAAACCCTGTGACGAGCACGAGCAGCGGCTGAAAGCAAAAGTTGGCTGCAAAATTTCATCCCGTCCCTGGGATTTGCTCGAGTCGAGGAAAAGGCGTTTGTTTTGCAGTTGGAATAGTTTATTCTTCGAGCAAAGATAGAAATGATGCCATCTGATTGAGGTGGCTAATTACATGGCTTGAAGAGTAAATTACAGCTATCAAATATCCCAGTGAATATTCACTTACAAATAGAGAGAGAGGAAAATGAAATTTTTTGGGTTTGCTGGCAATTTTGAAATAAAAACATTGTCTCTGATGGGGAATGTTAACCAATCCTTTTAAAATTCCTCTGCAACTGCTAAATTCAAATGATATTTTCTTGCAGGCCAACCATACAGTTCACTCTGGTGGCCCTAAGCTACTTTTTGTTTTCGAAGTTGTGCATTGTGTTTTCTATTTTGAAGTCGTGCATTTCCTTGTGACTTTGGAAACATTCACCCTCACTTTAATATCTCTTTTTTTTTTGGTGAGAAACATTCATCACAAGTTTAAAACTGCCCAACTGGAGGCAAAATCTTCGCCATGAAAAGTATGCTGCTTGGCAGAGAAAGTTTCATAGCAAAAAAAAAACACACAAAAAAAAACCCAAAAACACAACCCCAAACCATCCATCTCCTCAATTAGTAAATACACAAAAATCTGAATTTCATTCCAGCAAGCTGGGAAGATTTATAAACAGTGAATAAATTGAAGAAGAGCATCAAACGCCTGGATTGAAGCTGCTGCCTGAGTCATTTCATCTCCATCTCGCCTGTCTCCCTCCCTGCCTGGCTGAAACGGCCACTGGGATACTCTCTCTGCTGCTGCAAGCACCTCGTAGAAGGTGCCGTTGCTCGTTTTGCTGGGGCCACAATCAAAGTGAACCCTTTATTTCATGTGGACCCACAACAACTTGTATTTCCTCTTAAATATCAAGCTTTTGGGAGCAGGCTGCAAAGCTCTGCTTGCCTAAAATACCACCTCCCCCCGTGTTTTTGCCTTGTAGGACTAGAAGCCAAAACATTCCATGCCTCAGTTTCCCCAGGAACACGACAGGTGATTTAGTTTAATGTTTTCCAGGCCTTTTTGCTGCAAAAATCTTGCAGCAGTCACTCTAGTCATGCTCTGAGGATCTCCCCCTTCACCTCCCTGCCGTGCCTTCAGCCTCCTTCCCTGGGTAATGAAAGGTAAGCATCACTCGGTGTGTCTCTGCGTGCCTGTAAATTGCTGGGGCCTATTAGGACCAACACCAAAAAAAAAAAAAAAAAAAGAACCAAATTCCTTGGTTATGNGAGTCTATTTTCTTGGCTCTTCCCCTTCTCTGGCCCTCAGGATAAACCCAAAGCCCACAGCAATCCCCCCTTCCCAGCCATCTCATTAGCAGAATCCTTGTACATCCCAAGGCACGCTGGCAGTGAGGGCAAGCCAGCACTTCAGGGTACTTTGGCATCTCTTAATTTGCCCCGTGCCACCCTCTTTTCCCCAGAGAGGAGATGTTTTCTTATGTGCAAGCACCACGTGCGATGCACAGGGGGACTTGTTATCCCATCCCTGAGGGCTGGCGGTTGCTCTCCAGAGGGGACGATGTAATCGGGGGGTGGGACGTGTGGGGTTTGAAGCCCCAAGGAGCCCAGGTACCTTTGGGGTCTGCATGGGAGGAGAGCAAACAAGACAACAAAACACTGAACTGCATGCAAAACTAATTGCATACAAGTCGTGATCATTCAGGATGGTGAGAGCCTGGCCCAGGCTGCCCCGAGAGGTGGTGGCTGCTCCATCCCTGTCCCCATTGCAGGGGAGGTGGCCGGGGTTCTGAGCACCCTGCTCTGGTTGCAGATGGCCCTGCTCCCTGCAGTGGGGCTGGACCAGATGAGCTTGAAAGGTCCCTTCCCACCCAAACCAGCCTGTGATTCTGTGACTGTATGTTTGGGTCAGTGTGGCCTCTGCAGCTCCTGCCAAAACACACCCCTTGGAAATCTGGCAAAGGTGAAGGTCTCGTAGAAGATGCTGTTGATTTAGTTTTCTGGGGCCAAATGCAAAGTGAACCCTCTGTTTTGCCTGCAGCCACAATTATTTGTTATTCCTCTTCAACACCAGCTGTTGGGACTAAAATCTGGGTCCATGGTCTGGCCCTGAGCATCCCTGGAACTCAGCGTATCCCAGACACACCAACTCATCTGCCACACCCCACCTCACTGCAGCCACACAGGGAATTGAACAGGAAGGAGAAAACTCGGAGTGCACTCCATGGCCAAAACATTGCTGCGTGCCTGTAAACTGCTGGGGCCTATTAGGACTAAAGGAAAATAAAGAAGTCAATTTTCTTGTCTCTTCCTCTTCTCTGGCCCTTAGGACCAACCCCAAAGCCCACAGCAATCCCCTCCATGCAGTGCTGGCTGCACTTTCAGAGCGTGTTCACAGAGTTAGACGGGCTCCATCATGCCTGGCATGTCCCAGGGGGGTTAATTTTTCCCTGATGCTTGATAGGTTTTGTCCTAGCATGGGTCAGAGAAAGCCCAACATCGATGGGTTTCATCTAATTTCAATTACAGTCATTAAAACTTCTGCTCACACGAGCTGAGCCTTTCCAAAAGCTGTCGAGTGACAGCCCATTAGAGAGCGGTTATTTATAGTGGGACATGTTAATTTTACAGGATCACAGACCAGTGATTCAGTGCCTGGAGTTGCTGAAAGGAATCACTCACAGGAATAAGCTTGAGCTGACATGAAAGCACCTAAACCCACAACCTCCCACCAGCAGCAGCTCCTGGGTCGCTCGGAACGCATGTGGATGGGGTGGTCTGGAGGGTGGGGACCAATATGCAGGATGCTGAACCATCCAATCATCCCTTTCAGCCCTCGTTCTTGATGTGACCTGATGAGTGGAAGCAAGGAGAGGGTCAAGGAGATCCAGGCAAATGGGTGACTTGAGATTGAGGAAGAGTGGACACGGTGCTGGGTGCTGCTAAAGGGAAGGGGGCTCCTTTCCCATGGTACCTCCAGGATTTTCCAGCCGTGGTTTGGGAGCTGTGAGGAGCACAGGCTCTGGAAGAGCCGCCTTCCTCGCTCTCTCTCTGCTTCATGGCATTTTTCTGAACCACCGGGATGCCCGGCTCTGCAAAAGGCCTTTGCTCAGCCTTTATCTACCCCAGCAAAGTGCTTGGAGACACTTTGTATGAAAGATGACGGAGATGAGGGAGGAGGAGGAAAATACCACTAAAAATATATATATAAAACCTCCTGCGTTGTACTGAATCCCCTTGAATTTTCAAGTGCTTGGAGCTTGAAGCTTTCTGGGAGGAAGAATAGGAGGAGTGGGGAGAGAGAAAGAGAAGCAGGACAAAAGGAGCATTTGACAGACATGGCCAAGGACAGGCACAAACCGCCCTGACCCTGGGTAGGGCCAGATCCAGTCACTGTCACTCCTGGGGGACTTTTCCTCCAGGCTTTGATGAGGCTCCTGCTCAGACCAGTCCAGGGCTGTTTCTGAGGTCCTCTCCTCTTGTACCAGGCCATGGTCATCTCAAAAAGGAAAGGGAGGGAGGTGGCAGGATGGGAGGCTGCTGTAGAGATGCTGAAGTCGTGGACACAGACAGAGGGACTTCATGAGTCACTGTTCTGCTCCCCACGTCCTGGTATCCACCAGCACCAGGCACACTGGTGGGGGACTGTATCCCAGTGTGGCTCTCATGAGGCAGCACCACTCAGCCCTGCTTCACCCTGGGACTTGCTCCATGAACGATGGGGACATCATAGGCAAGCTGGGGAGATATGGGCCCAAAATCTATGGGAAGAAGAAAAGCATTGCATCCTCCAGAGCCTGTTAGGAAAGGGTGATTTTCTACAGGGGGGGATCCTTTTTGGTGGTCATGGACTGGTAGCATCTTCCCTTCCAGAGGCAGTGCATCTCCTTCTGCATCCCCAGCCAGGCTGAGCTGAGCTGCACACACAGCTTGCATGCAGCACTGAGGCAGCCTGGAGCACAGGCTAAGGGGGACACACACGCTGTTTTCCAGGAATAAATGTAATGAATAGACCATAACTGCCCTTAAATGTGAACCTTGGAGTCCTCCAAGCACATGTCCCCGAGTCACCCATGGCATCCCCACTCGCAGACAGTGGGGATGTGTTTTCTTGCAGACATCACCTGTCTAACTAGGGGGGGATGTCAACCTCTGACAGAATTTGGCACAACCCAATGAAACCTGACCTACTGCTCCTCTTCTGCCCATCAGGGCACCTCTCCTCTGCCTGTCTGCCTGATTACAAGTGCCCCTGGCCATGGGTCTGCCTTTATTCTACACATTTCTGTAGCACCTCCTGCAGCCCTGACCTCATCTGGGCCATCGAGGCAATATAAAATAATATGATAATCACAGCAATGATAGCAATAATCATTATAATAAGCCACATTCTGGCTGGGGCACCTGTCACCTAGGCAGGCGAGCACCGGTGACAACCGGCTATTACATACCTAGGCTAAGTGTAGTGGTGCCACCACTGGGTGTTAATAGGAGAGCAGGGGAAAGAGGAAAACAAAACTCGGCTCTCCAACAGCATTGCTGGTGTCTGGAGGTCAGCCCAGCTCCATTAATGGCCACACGGGCCTGAATATCTGTGAATCAGTGAGTGTTTTCAAGTGGGTGTCTGTGGACATTGGACATTGGAGCAGGTCTAGAGGAGACCATGAAAATGATTGAACCCCTCTGCCAGGAGGGCTGAGAGAGCTGGGGGGGTTNCCATTATCTCCAGGATGCTCATGCAAATGTTCCTGCATTCTGCTGCCCACTTACAAAATGAGTAACGGCAAGGGGGGATTAGCTCAATTTGCTCCAGCAAAGTTTTTACAAGGCAGAGATTTTAACAGTGAGCATAAATAACCCTTAAACCAACGTTATCAGGCGTGCCAGTGGGTTCTCCTTTGCCACAAGGTTGTAAATCGATCTGGAATGGTTTCCTCACCGGGTCGCAGTGTATCCCTCTAAAGCAGGAAGAGTTGGATGTCTCTGCTGCAGAAGTGAAGGTCAGAGGGCAGGAGGAAAACAGCTAGAGACATGATGCTGGGAGGGCAGGAGAAAAACAGCTGGAAACATGATTCACGTGGGGCTTTTGCACCAATACAGGTGGGTTTGGGGGTTGGTTCTTCAAGCACTTTTGCAGAAAGGGAGTTTTCCTGGGTGGGGACAAAGAGAGATGTGGGAATAAGCCCCAGTCAGACCACTTCTTTTAATCAGGGACATAAAACCACCTCATGGGGCTTCCCAATGCAGTGTGGTCATTTTTAATGATCATTAAGCACCAAAGCTTCTGGCAACACCTACCTACCTCTCTAAACATCTAAATACCTTCAAGAAGCCCATCCCTTGGCCCACACAGGGCATTTGCCCTCAGATAACATCAGTAGAAAGACCAGGTCCCCCTAAAAGCCCATCTCCTCCCAACTCTCAGCCCTCCCGCCATCCTCCTTCTCGTTCTTGTAACAGCTTCACCACATTAAGCCGCCAGAATAACTCCATTGCACGGGCCACTTCACCTCTTCCCCTCTACCTGCAACGAAACCCATCTCCTGCTATTCCCTTTGATGACTTCTCTTCAGCTGCTGCAGAGGAGAAATGCTCGTATCAGCAAACAGATGGCGGCTGAGGCATGTAGCATAAAATATATTTATCAAGGCAAACAGCTGTAGCCCATTTCATTCTGAAGATTTCTATTAAAAGTTCTCTGGAGCTACAAGCTGCTCTGGCTCTGCAGCCGGAATAAAGCTGAGGGGACAAATGGCTTTTTTTCAGAGCATTTCTTTTCTCCTTCCTTAGCTCTTTTCTTTGCTGCCTGAAGAAAGCCTGACCTAGCTCTGCTGGCTTTGACTGGTCTGGGAGACAAGCTGGGGTTGTCATGGGTTAATGGGGGACACCATCATGTCTGTCTCTGTGCTCAGGGTTCTACACTGGGTCCCAGGAGATACAAGACTCGGGACAACATCACAACATGAGCATCCTGCTCTAGCTGCAGATGCCCCTGCTCCCTGCAGAGGGGTTGGATGAGATGAGCTGGAAAGGCCCCTTCCCAAACCAGCCTGTGATTCTATGGATGTCATAGACCTGCAGGCTGGGTGACCTTCACTTCCAGGGATATCTCTGCTCAAGTCCGGATCACACGTCCACCCCAAAGCCGGCCTTTCCACCACTCTTTGGCAAGGTCTAGGTTGCCATCATCTTCATTTTCATCCTGAAGAGACTACTGCTGCATTTACAATGTATGAGAAGGGCCACATTTGGAAGAGATGCAAAGTTTTGCTCAAGCATAAATGAATTTCTTTTTTGGCAGACGTTCTTTTCTCAGCGTCGGAAAATTCCCGACTTTTTCTGTGAATCCGATGGAAACATTGACAAATACCATGAAATCCTCCACGCAAATGGGAATTTCCATATTTTGTATTAAATATACCCTCTAAATGCTCAGCTGATGTAGTGACTCATGTATAACCCACTTCAGTGTGTCACCAGTTGGAGACATCCCATTATCTGGAGTCACCTGCCCACCCAAAGCCATGATGGGCTGGGGAAGCCCAGGTAGAAGCTGTGTCTTGGCCAGGAGATGAGCTAAACATTGACCAGTCTAGAAAGATAAAACCATGGAGCTGCCTCTGTGTGATGCATAGGGATGTAATATCTTTTTCCATCACCCACTGCTGTCCCAAATCCCTCCTTTTCTCTACATTTCCCCAAAAAACCTTGGCTTGGGCTCCTCACCTGGGCTCAGCAAGGAGCTGCAGCTGTTTCCAGCTTCATCACTCTTCCATCCTGTGGCAGCCAGCAGCATTTCAGCATTTCCAAGCCATAAACAACTTTTTCTCGTATTTCTCTTAAAAAAAAAGGCCTTTTTTTTCTTGCTTTTTTTTCCTTGCTTTTTTTTTTTTGCTTTTTTTTTGTATAAAATATTCCTGGCAACCCCTCCTTTTTAACTGCCTGCCGCTTCCCCAGCCAACAGCTCTGCATTTCATCCCAAATTCAGCTTGCTATTTTCAGGCAAGCGAGCGGTGGGATGAGTAGTTTGCCCTAAAAATGCGCTCAGAGGAGTCTGGGTGCCATATGCGTGTGGAGATGTTTGTCAGCAGCCCCCTGAAGAGGGAAACTGGGCTAGCAGGGGCTGCGGGTGTTAACCGGGGACCAGGGACTTGGCTGGCTCTTGGCAAACATGAGCTGGAAGAGGGGCAGTGTTAGGGTGGTGAGGAGGCTACAGCTTGCAAACAAGACCCAAGACATATGGGGGTTTATTCCAGCTCAGCTGCTGGGTAAAACTTCTCCTCTCTCCATGCCTCAGTTTCCCCAGTGCTTTGCATTGCTCTGCTCGTGCAGTCTGGGTGCATAGCAGGGAAAAATGCGTGTGGAGCGTGAGGATAGGGCCAAAATACCATCAGCTGGCCTTTTGTCTCTGGGGATGGAAAACAAACCTCAATCCTTGCACCCAGGTGCTGCACCTCATCTCCATGCTCTCTTGGGATGCGCCCATGGACGTGATCCATGCGGGATGGCAGCAAGAAAAATCTACTGGAGGCACTTCTTTACCTCCAGAGGAGTCTAAATGACTCCTTGATTATCTCACTACTGGTCCAGTAAACAGCTCAGCTCCTTGAAGGACGTGCCCTGTCACACGTGCCCGCAACTGGGGGACACTCAGGCTCTGCTGATGGTTGATGAGACCCTGGGTGCTGTTGCTCTTGGAGGATCAGCACCAGGTTGGGGCCTCCCACTTTCCACCTCTGTCCTGAGCTGAGCTGTGATGGGGAGGCAAAGGGAATGGGGACGATGCCTTTTTTCTGTGTGTATTTCTCTCTTGGGGTTCGTTATCTCAACCCAGGATTAATGCAACCCAGTAATAAGCAATTATTGCAACCCTGCAATATTACCGAACCCAATCGATGTTATTTTTACAACCTAATAACTCTCACTTTTCATTGTTATATCCTTGCAACCCAGTAATTCCCAAGGATTGCAGCCCTGCAATAGCTTTTGCAGGCTGTGAGAGCTCAGCTGCTGGCGAGCGGTGCTGGTGTTGGAATAATTCATGCACTGGGCGACCAGTTGGCTTTGCAACTGCTTTGCAAACCTCTTGGAAGCGACCGTGTAAATAACTATGCCAAAAGATTTTGGGAGCTCGGTGAGTGGATTCAGAGGGCTGGATGCACTGAATAGTTGGCCTTCTTGAGTCAGGTGTCTCAGGGACTTTCTGGTGTTCAAAGCTCCAGGGAGAGTGGTCTGCGCTGCCACGGGTCTGCTGGGTTTGGGCACAAGTGCTTGCACATGGAGGGGGGAAAAGAGAACCGCATCTCACCTCCGAAGGAGAAACATGAAGAGAGAGGGAGAGAGGAGAGATCAAAACAGCGAAGCAGCAGCAGGAGACTAGAGGAAGAAAGGCAGCAGGAGAACAAGACCGCTCCCAAAATATCGCTCCCGCTTGCTGCACCACAGACCAAAAACTCAGAAGGCTTTTTTTTTTTTTTTTTTTTTTTTTGTGGGCGAGGGGGTGAATCGTTNAGGGGAAGAGGCTGAAAGCTTTGCTTTGGGGTCCCCAGGGAGCCCTCACCGTGACTGAGCCAGGCGAAGCAGCTCCTGCTGCACCCCCAGAGCAGTCCCTGCAGGGCTGCGTTTGATCAGAAACGCTCCAGATTCCTCCTGAGATAGAGTCTGGGGGGGCAAAGCCCCTTCTTTTCTCAATTTTGTCTTTTTTTTTTTCCTTTCTGGATGGTCAAGGTTAAATAGCAAACCCATTTCTAGGGTGGGGGAACTGATTTTCTGCATTCCTGCTTCACTTGTTACCAATGGCTTAGGAGTACGGGGGTGGGAAGGGGAGGGATAAATTCCAAATTTGCCAAGCGTCATCCTGTATTTGCCCCTTGGAACAAAAATACTCGTTTCTTTGCTGAGGCAACAGGCACAAAGCCCCTCATTTGGAGGACCGATGGCTATTTGGGAGCATCTCTTCTGCTCACTGGCATTAGGTTGTCTGGATGAAGAATGGTGGCATGTCGGGCAGGTCTCGCTGCTGCCGGGACATGGTTTGGACACATAAGGGTGGGTGTAGCTAAGGGTACAGCCCAGCCCTGAACAGTGATTTCCCACCCTTTTTTTCCCATGCTTTGGGCACTCATTGCTTTGCATCCCCTTCTTCCACCCTGCAGCACTTTGACGGAGGGAACCTGCAGCTGTCAGCCTGCCCCATCCTCCCCCCTGTGCCACCTCGATGATTTAAATGGCACCTGGATAATTAGGACACTTCGTAGGTAATTTCAACTGGAAGTCATTAAGCAGAAATAGCAACTCACCTGCCACCCCTGCCCCGTGACATTGCCCCCCCCAGCTGCCCTAGAAGGGGCTTTGAGCATCCCAAGGTCGCCATCAAACATGCATCAGAAATAAAGAGATATTAATATAACAGAGCCCAGGAATTGGGAATGAAACTCAAGACAACACTTCCAGGCTTGGAAGAGAAGAAAACTAAAAATAAAAATTCAAGTTTCCTTGCCAGCAAAAAGCTGACAGACACCATCTCCTTAAGTAGTTAAAATAAAAGCCATCGTTTATCGTGCTGCCGGACTCACGGCGGACTTGGGGGGATCTTTAATTTGGTCTGAACATTTAAATCCTTTTTATTATTGGGGGGGGGATGGGGAACCATTTGGCTCCTGGCAGTGACTTAGCATCCCACAGCTGCTCCTTCAGGATGGGCTGGTCATTTCCCAGGGCAGAGGTGAGCAATCATTTTATACGGACCAGCAGGTTTTATAAGGACTGGCAGTGCTCACAAGATCCAAGGGGAACATCAACCTGGCTTTCCCAGCTCTTGGCCAGAGCCCATCCCAGAGGGGCTCCTTTTGGGAGCTCCAGTGCTTTGGGTTTGATTAAAGCTCCCCAAAAGGCACCTAGTTCTTATCCGTAGACATCAAGAGGTGGAGCATTTCCCATTTTGCTTTGATAATTTATTCCCAGTGTTAATCCTCCTCCCTGCCTCATTCTGACAGGAATTTGTCTGGCACTAACGTCCTGCAGCAGCAGTTTATTTGCCTTTCCTTGCCCAGTATTTTCTCCCTCTGAAGCTGCTTATGTGTCCTTGTTACAGCTCCCTTTTTTCTAGCTCCTCGAGTGACTTTCCTCCAACATCTGCAATTTTTCTTCGTCCTCCCAGGTCCCCATCATGGAACCAGTCAGAGCCCGCATTTCACCTTAGGATACATCTCAAAGCACCTCAATAATGTGCCCAAACCCCAGGGCCCTGCTGTAGGATTATTTTTCCACTCCGTGGAGGAAAAATGCTTCCCAGTTCCCCGTGCAAAATAAAAACACGTCGCTGCAGCTGGTTGAGGCTGATCTCCCTTGAATGGTTTGGGATGCTGACAGCCCCAGAGCTGCTGTCTCCCTCCCTCACCCGTCTTTGCTTCCCGTGGCATGGTGAGGGACCCGGTGCATGAAGAGATTAGCCCAGTGTCCGCGCCTCGGAGAAGCGGCGCTTTCTTTTTATCTCTGGGAAGCAGATGCGCTGGACGTGAGCCCTGCAGGGATTTATCGGGGTGCCCTGGATCTGCCTCCTCCTCTCGCGCCGGCTCCTTCGCACCCTCGGAGCACCAGACCCGACAGGAGGGATGCAAAGGAAGGGTGTAAAGGGCATTTTTGTTTTGCAAAGGGCAATCCCGTGGCAATTTTGCGGTGAAATCTCTCGGAGGCAGCACCAACCACAGCATTTCATTTGCCCTCTCTTGGTCGCTGCTTTGGAAATCTCCAGCGATGCTTTGCCTTTTCAGAGGGGCTCAGAAACCCTCTGACCTTTGTGGCTCATGCCGTGATGATTACGGGGCTGTTTGTGGCTGCTCAAAGCAAAGCAAAAATCTCCAGGAGTGGTGCAGAAGGAAAGGTGTAGGGAGGTGAAAATGTAAATGCAAATGGTCCCTATGAGAAGTTGGCCTGGGAGAAGTTGCACAAGGCTGCTGAACCTTGGTAGGGTGCTAAGGAGATGGTTAAGACCCCTAAATGCTCTCAGTGGTGTTGTGAGACTCTGCCTCCCTGGCTGCCAGGGACATATGATATAGGTACAGCATATATACCAATACCATACACAAACCTCCTTACCTGATGAATGAACCTACAGATCATCCACAGCATCCAATTTCTTGTCCTGTGCCTGGGAAGATGCCTTTTTGATGACAGCCCCCCAAGCCCAGGGCTTCCTCCTGTGTCATCCCCATTCCTTTTGCCTCCCCATCACAGCTCAGCTCAGGACAGAGGTGGAAAGTGGGAGGCACTGGAGATCTTGCCCCTCTCTTTGCTGTCACATCAGGATGAAACAGGGAAGGGTGGGCCCTTTTTAGGGGCTGTTTCCACTTTCGCAGGCGGGTGCGGGTAGCAGAGCAGTGTTGGTGTTCAGGAACCTGGCCAGGGGAGCTGAGTTACCCCCATTTTAGAGACAGGAAAATGGAGAAAGGCAGAGATTCAGACATAGCAAAGCTTGTATTTGTAGATGCTTGACTGCATCTCAAGCCCTGGTTTCCAGCAAGAACAGGCTGCTCTGAGTGCTCAGTAAATCAGGGCCCTGTAAATGCTCCCAGAGAAGCACTTAAAAATCGCTTGGTGCTTTTAAAGATCATGTCCAGCACTGCGTGACTGCAAACGAACGATGCTGTGCTGCCCAACATCCCATGCAGCGACCTGATCTGGGAGCCTGGTCCTTCCCCAGGAGATTCTGATGCTCTTCCCAAAGGAGAGCAGCACGATTAACTCCAGTTTGCAAACTGGGAAACCGAGGCACAGCGTGCATTAGCCCCGAATTCACAGCAATTGACCTCATTTCCCTCTGGGTTGGATTGTGGTAGGAGATGGAGCTCAAGCAAAGGGCTGTCTCCAGATGCTCACATACATCAAGCTGTGGCTTGGCTTGGCAAGGCCGTAATGAGGTGAATGCTCAGAAGGGGCCTGTGTTTTCTGGCTCCTTTTGGGGGGCCTTTGGGAAAAAAAAAAAGACTTTTTGTAAGTTTTTCATGCGCATCCCTAACGCAGGATGGATGCAGCTTCCCCACATGAGCAATCACCCCCATGAATATCAATCCTTGCTTCCCATTTTCACTTTGCTCCCTGCCTTTTCCTTCCCCATAGCCACGCTTAGGAGAAGCTCCCACCTCCTTGGCAGGGGAAGAAGAGGCTGCAGGTTGGCAGGGTGCAACACAGGTACAGTATTTCACAGCCGGTTGCTTCGTAATGGGATTCTTTTATTGAAAGTTGTTTCCCTGGATCCATCTCTGATTAGCAGATGCAAATCCTGCCCCGTGTGCTGATGGATCCGCTCTGCTCCCGCAGCAAAGCCGGAGGGTTTCTCAACAACATGAGCCAAGCAATTCAGCACCTGCTTTGGCACCTCGACCTGTATGCTCTGTATGACCCCACAGCTGATCCACTCCCTGTTTGGAGAGAGCAGAATGTGGCCCCGGGTGCTGAGGAGGAGGATGAGGGCCTGGCAGGTTGAATTAATGCTGGCAGAGCAGATGCACACTTAAACAAACCCTCTGCTTGCAAGAAGAAAACAATGACTTAGTGCTTTCTAATTACCACCCCAAAGTCAAGCAATTACTCCTTATTCACACGTGATTCCTAAGAATAGCTTAAAATGAATAAACATGGTGTTTTGCTTTTTTTTTTTTAAAAAACCCCTACTTAGTAAATTTTCATTACCCAACACAGTGAGTAAGATATTTCTACTCTGGCACAGCCCCCATAAATAAAGACAAGATATTACTCAGTAAATGAGTGAATTAGTATTGTGCTTAATTGCTAGAAATTATTATCAGGTTACTACAATTACTATAAATTGCCAGCAGGATCAGCTCTTTTTATTATTAAAAGAAAAAAAAAGAAGAATAAGAGAAAATTTTATTGATATGTCTTCTGTGGTTATAAATAATTTGGGGGGTAAGGGGCTGTTCCTCAATGGAATGAATAAATGAGACCGGGAGAAGAGAAAGGCTAAATCACGCAGAGCAGCTCGTGATGCACTTTGGACTTCAGGAACATCCTGGGGTGGTTTTTGGGTGGGAATTGGTAGAGGTGGAAGGGCAAAACCACATGAAAGATCCGCAGCAGCACCGGGGACTCAAAGAACGTGTGTTCTGCATCTCCCTCATGCGTGCTCTTCATCGGCTACAGCCACCCAGACACCCACAAGACTGTGCACCTGTGAGCATCACCTCCCTGATGATGATCCTGGCCAGAGTCTGGTCCCACGAGCTCACACAGCCCCGTGTTCTGCTCCAATTCCCACCCTCACTGTTTTCTCCTTGCCTGTGGCTCCAGTGCCCAGATCAGATTCTCCCTCTTATTATCTGCCCGTCAGCATCGTTTTCTGCACAGTGGGTTTCCACAGAGAGGGAAAACGGGTTAAGATACAGGGTAAATGGTGAAAGCCACATGATGGAGATATTTTTGTGTGCCAGAGACCCAGCAGAAGAGGGATTTAATCAGGATTTGGGTCAGCATTGGAGCTTGGAGGTTTTTCAAGGTGTCCTTAGCTGGTGTTAGTTCATCTCCTCCTTGGGGGTTGGAACTGGATGATCTTTAAGGTCCCTTCCAACCCAAACCATTCTATGATTCTATGATCTCCTGGGGTTTAGGGAGATGGAGCCAGGCTGGGAAAGGTGTTGCAGGAGCTCCAGAGCTGCCTGCAGACAACCTGAGACCCGGCGTCAGGTCTGTGTACCTAAAACCTGTCTGCTTCTTCCAGCTAGATCAGTTGGTGTAATAAAAGATTTTATCTGTCCCTATAAAATCTCTCCTCTCGCAGCCTTAGACCCAGCACAGCTGCAGCTTTCCTGGAGCAGCCACGGCCGGGGATTTCACTTTGGGCAACACTTCTACAAAATTGGGTGCTGTAAATCCTTCTCGTTTTCCCTTGTGTGGAACGGGGCGATAATGAGCAGGACGTGTGAAGTCCTGATCAGCTGCTGCTGGTGCAGCACACCAGGGTTTTCAGCTGAAAAGCGCTGCGGGGGAAAGAAAAAAAAAAAAGAAGTCTGAATTTCCATTATGCCCCTGGAGCTCGGCATGGCTGCGAGACGTGGTATTTCCATTACTGCTCTGCTTCTATCACGTTTGGTCGCAGACACCCCACCTAGGAGCAGCTCAGATCCCAGGGCTCTAACCTGAGGGTCAGGAGGAGATGTGGATCACTTGCCCCATGACACTAATTCAGGTCTCGGGGGGGATCTCACAGTGTCTGCGGGCAGGTGTCAGGAGACAGTCTCTTGGTACAGCTCTGCTGTTGGCTCCTCATCACTCAGGGAAAGGCAGTTTTGCTTCAGGTCGGAGCCACTCTGGAGGTGCTTCTGGGTTTCTATTAATAAGGAGTAGACAGCGATGTTGCAAAGGTTGAGAGGGGAGAATATGGAGCCAAGTTTTTAGTCTCTCAGGCTTATCTGCACATCCAGAAACAGGCAGATCATTTGCAGGCATCTGCAGATGTTGTGGTTCGTGGCAATGCAGCTCAATACGGACACTCCTGACCTCTCGAAGGATGGGTGTGGGGCTGGTGGCATCTTGGGAAATCAGGTCTAAGCAGCCAAAGTTGATAGTCTGCTCTTAAAAACAGTAAGGGAGATTTAACAGCACAAAGAAATGCAGAAGGACCCAGTGATTTGGCTCCTGCCCTTTGCAAGTTTGGCAGCTTTGCAACATCCTGGCGTCACCTTTTGCACCCTTGTCCTTCCCACTGTGCAATGGAAAAACTTCTTGCCCTATGGAGAAGGATCTACACCTCCTGCTCCTTGGGCTTCTCCTCCTTCTTCCTTCCTGCCTTCATCCTTTCTGTAAAAGCACGGGCCTGGGGTCTGCTCCTTCAACCCTGTAAACGTGCAGGAACTGCTGTTAAATGGAAATGCCATGAGACCCCTTCTTGGATCTCAGCGCTGGGTTCAGGCTTGACCCTAATGCACCCAAAATGAGCTGAAAGGATACGGAGATGGGAAACAACCAGGCCAAGTGAACAGGAAGGGAAAATGAAAGTGTTGCAGGTGAGAAAGGGAAGGGAAGAGCTGTGTCCCCCCCTAATCCACCTGATATATCAAGGTTTCAACCTGTACTGCCCTGTTGCTAAATCATCCATTGCCAGCATCGCGCTGGCCCTGCCTTATTGGAAGACCAGCTGATGACTTTGCAAGGAAACTACTATCTGGGTTACAGCTCCCGTCCCCACCGGCACTGGTGGTCCGCTTGGCCTATATAGGGGCTATATACGCATCCTATATGGGCTAAAGAGGAGAAGAAGATGGGTAGGGCAGAGGAGCAAGCGCTCTCCCCCCTGATTCCTAAACATGAGTCAGCAGGATCCCTGCTTTCAAAGCTGGCTGCTCTCAAAAAGGCATTTGCATTTCAGAGAGATCCTGCTTTGCTCTCCCACTGACAGTGTTTAGCTTTTGTTTAAAAGCAGGGCTGCTCCGCAGGGCTGCAAAAGGGGCTGAGCGGAGGAGACAAGAGGCAGGAGCCTCTGGGTTTGATCATCTCTTCCTTTGACTCTGCCAGCCAAGGCCCTTGCCAAGAGGAGTCTCTTTCAAAATCCAAGGCTCATCAAAAGCAAAAGGCTAAGGGGGGGAGGTGGCTGGGATGTGCACACGTGTGTGTGAACACCAACGTGGTCAAAGCCAGCCCCCAGTATCAACACAGGCTTGGGGGGGGGGGATCGAGAATAGCCCTGTGGAGAAGGACTTGGGGGTACTGGTGGGTGAAAGCTGGACAGGAACCCAGAAGCCAGCTTTATTCTTGGCTGCATCAAGAGAAACGTGGCCATCGGGGAGAGGGAGGGGATTCTGGCCATCTGGTCTGCTCTGGGGAGACCCCCCTNAGTAGTTCCTTCCAACCCAAACCAGTCTGTGATTCTTTGATTATAAATTTAGGAGAATTAGGAGAAGTCATCCACCTGGGGTTAGGCACCTCCATCAGCCTGGGCTTGCAGGTTAATCACCCCAGGTGGCTCTTCCTCATGTTATGACCTCAAAGACAGAGCACCTGTGGACATTTGGCTTATAACCCCCCCGATTTCAAGTAGGAGGATGCTCTACAGCTCTGTGCTAAAATCCACCCATCACCTTCCCATTCTGTGCTGCACACCCCTCGCCTTGCACCCCAAACCTCCCAGGAACCCCCACTATGGTTGTGGCCACAGCAGTTGCTGCAAAAGGTCCTCACTTCCACTGCAGCGCTCCCATTTCTATTCCCTCTTCATGCACATTTACCTTGTGCATGATGCTGCCATCAACTTCTTTTTCCCTTACAAACTACTGCAGCTCCATCGGCTTCATTTCTAACCAGCGGCAAATATTGCCCAGATGACTCACGGAGCGTGGAGCTCCTCGTGAATCACCCCGTCTGCACCACTTGGGTGTTTTGTACATTTGCAGCCAACAAATGTCAGCCTTCTGGGTGTTTGCAAATTGTTCATTTGCTCCAGCGTGCCCAGCTTGGTGCGTGGTCTCCTGAAACATCGTGAGCTTCCTGCTCAGAGGGTCATACACTGATGGTCTAAGGCAGCTGGACTGTGTGGCCTGGGCGGAGGGGACACTATGGCACAAGAGATATCTCTGCCCATACCTCCTTTAATCCACCATCTCCAGTAAGAAAGCTTTTTCCACAGCAGAATGGAAGCCACAGATTCATCAAATATCAGGTTGGAAAGGACCACAAGGATCATCTGGTGCAATGTTTCTTGGGAACAGTCTGGCCCAGCACCCTGTCCAGCTGAAAAATAGGTGAATAAAGGCATGAAGAATAAAGTTTGAGGTTTCCCTTTGGAATATTGCAGCTGAGTAATGAGTGATACAGAAATTGTGGATAATCTGGGGAGTTTGAGGACTTGGGGATCCAAATAATCCTCCATAGGAAATAACTTTGTCATAAGAGGATCAGGAAACCAATGCCTTGAGCTGATTGATGGGCATCATTTTGCCTTGCTCATGCCAGTAGGTTTTTGCCTTTTGCTTTCCTTTCCTAAAGGTCACAAACTAGCAAGTCATAACATATTTTCATGAAGAAAAAGTTTAAGGCTGCAGAAGAGTTTCCAAATCACAGCAGTCTGAGGACACAGGGGTGAGGTTTGCTGTTGTAGTGCTGTTGGTGATTGTGGTTTATATCCTGGGAGGTCTAACCTGAGAGCTCAGAGATCGAGAGACTCCAACGGGAGTTTCTCAAGTACATCTGGTTCCCAGAAAATGCCCTGTATGTGTTCTGGAAAGCAAACTAGCCTGAAAAATAGCAATGGAGGCTTGTTTGCAACTTTTCACTGTATTAAATGAACAATTTCTACATTGAATATTTGTGTTTTCCTTTTAATTGTATTTCTTTCCAAATAAAAACTTTGTTATCTGCTGTTTTCTTCCCCTACTCCATTGCATCTTAAAGAAAAGGTATTAAAAAAAAAAAAACAGAAGAGAAAATATCCCACCACCACCCTGAAGGAAATCAGTAAAGCAGTAAAACCTGGTAATTTTCCGCCAAGACATCGCAAAAAGTCTCTTGGACAGTGAGATGCTTTTTTTTCCCTCACCCTTTATCCCAATTTCAGCAAAACAATTCTCAGTCCTTCATTTTCAGTTGACCATGGCCTGAAGTTGTTCCTGACATTAGAATTCACCACAAAGCCAGCTCTGAAATCAAACACTGCTGCTCTGCTCCGGTATCTTTTCTCCCCTCTCTGCATTCATCACGCTGCTGTAAATCAATCCTATCAGCTCCTGAGTAAATCGAATCGCTTCAAAACACTCAAAGAACCCTACACACACCTTTTTCTTTTTCTTTTTTTCTTTTCCCTAAAAGAATTAAAATCAGAACCAATAAGGAAAGAATAAGTAAATACAAAAAAAATAAAAAAAAGTATGTACTTTGGGGAATTTCTTTTCATCCTCGCCTGCTTTCTCCTCATCCAGGTGTTGTGTGGTTTAACAGACTCCCCACAAGTAGGATTTGTTGGGAATTTGCTTCCAGAGGATGGAAATAGTGGTTGGAAATAGTAGTGGGTGGAACATGTGACCCAGATGTCCAGTGGGTGCCATTGGGCAATATTTGCTCCCCAAGACTTTGGGGTAAAAAGCTGGTTTGCAAATCTGAGTTTTTTGTTTGTGAATCTGAAGCTCTTGTGGCTCAGCCCATGTCACCCCCAGGCTGCAGAAGTGAGATTAAACCTCAAACCCATTCCGGGGGTCGCTGGCTCTAAGCCCAGCCTTGCTGGATAAGATGCTGAAGCTCAAGGAGTCCTTGAAGTGGGCTGTGTGGAACACAACCCCCGCTGCCAGCCCTGGGGAGTCCCTGTCCTCTTTGTGCCTGGCAAGACACTGGGGTTTTAGCACCAGTGGTGCAAGCCCTGAGCTTTGGGGCGATGGTGGGAGAAGCATTGCAGCAAGAGAAGGACCCAGGAAATAAAGAGATTTAAAAAATCATCTCAAGCCACATAGCTGAGTAGTACTAATAACAATCTATTATGGCAACAGCAGAGGCACAGGAAAGGCTCGGTGTATTTATAGCCCAAACTAACCCTGGGATCCAGGTGCCGCCACCTTCTCCGCTGGATTTTGTTTCTGCCTGAGGATTATTTTGGAAAGAGTTGTTATTATCCCTGATTTATCGCTCTGCACTAGGGGGAACTCTTACTTTCCGCCGAGACAATTACCGAACCCTCACGGAGAGCCACTTGAAGGAATCACAGCCTCTGATTGCAGACAGACAGGGTGATGTTGCTTCACCAAGAGGATGGTTGATTAGGTAGCAAGATTCACCTCCCTGTTACCTGCAGATGGTATTTTCATCTGTATTAAAAGGGCAGTTTAAAGCCTCTTAATTATTAAAACAGTAACTTGTGATTTGTTGTGGTGGAGAGTTATTTATTTATTTATTTAATCACTTTCTGGGTAGTTTTGATGTTCTTTTCCCCTCCGTTTGCTGTTATGAGAAGCAGGTGTGTGTGCATACGAGCGCGTGTGTCTCTTCTCTTGCTCTCCTCCAGCTCCCTCTGTATCCTTTACATCACTCATCACTACCTTCTACCCCACCTTCCCAGGCTGATACAGGCCTATCAAGAATATAATCAGAATAAAGTCAATTAAGGACAGGATTAGACTGAGGAGAGGTTAATGGGAATGTGACAACAAGGCATTTATTCACAGTCTTTCCCTTCCACCCTTCACCGTCCCAGTCTATTTTCCCCAGGCCCAGCAAAGCTGAGCTGCATGCTAATGGTTCACCGACCTGTGCAAGGAAAGCCCTGCTGAAAAATTAAAATAACACCCCAGAGAAGGGGATCTGGCCCCAACAACCCCTCGTGACAAAATTACCCCATCCCTCTCCTTTGGTATAAAAGCTTTTGTACCTAATAACTGAAACCAAAGCGCCCGTTTGTCTGGTTTAGCTTCACTTTCCAAGATGCAGGAAGGCGAGTACCCAAGTGGGGCGAGAGCCACCATATCTCCTCTTTCATTGCCCTAAATTCCCCCATTTTATACACAAAGTCAGGTTCATAGGGTTGATACCTCAAGGTGTGTGACTAATTTTTGCAGAGGGGCAGCAAGTCTCCAAGATTTGATGATCCCATCTGTATTTTGGGTGCACTTGGCTGCAGGTCTCATGTTGAGAAGCAACACCCAAAGCAATGCAGATGGTCCCGGGTGTAGGGATGAACCCACAAAAGTTGACTGAAAGGAGACAAGAGTTAAAGAAATCACACTGGGAGGTGCAGAAGCTGGGGGAACCACTCTACAAACATGTACATTATTTTGGGTGCTGCAGCTGAAGAGCATTTAATCTCATCATAGTTGGGAGAGAGATGCCCATGGAGAGCAAACGCTGCAACAAAAAAAACACAGCCACTTATCCGAGAGCTTTCAAGGACTTATTTTTTGGAGAAATAATCTCGTTATTTTCACAGCTCTTTTGTCCTTCTCCTAGGTGTGCTCAAAACAACCTCAAAATGACCTTTGCTGGATTTCAGGGATGGACTCCTACCGCCTCCATGCTGGGAAAAGAGCATCAAGATCCATCCAATCCCGCTTCAAAACTTCACAAAGTCGCAATTCATTTGTCCCCATCATCTTCCCAGGAGCCGACTAATCCTCCTGCAGCCCAGAGCTCGCTGCCGGCTTCACCTCTCGGGGGAGAGACTCGCCCTCTCCCAGACCTTTTGTGAGAAGTGGCACCGTTATCCAATTTCCTCCTAATTGCACTAACAAGGATGAATTAGGACTTTCATCAACGGGGGCGAGCGATCGGTTTGGAGTCAGCCATGGGCGACGGAGCCAGAGATTAAACAAAACTATCATGTTAATGTCTAATAATACAACAGCAAGTGGAAATTAAGCACAAGACAAATATGCTGCGCCGGCGACATTGGAGAGTTTGTTCTTTAAACACAACGTTGTTTTAAAGGCAGTGCTATTATTAGGGCCATCTAACTTAATTTCGCAGGCATAATAGAAAAGTAAATGTGCCGCAGTTGCACTTTATGTGCAATTTCGAAAACAAACCCAAACTGGGGGAGAACGCCGCGTGTTACTGAAATAGCCACTCCAGCTAAATTCCTCTCCGATATACGTTAATTATCTCCAGCAGGGAACGGACGATTTCATTTGGAGCCGCGCGGTTGGTTGGATGCTCCCCGCGATGGGAGCGAAGCCTGCGACGTGTCGAAAAAAACCCAGTGAGAAGGTCCGTGGGGTCCCCCCCATCACACCGCAAAATCCAGAGGGGGGTTTTAACCCCTGGTTTGCCATTGCCTCGGTATAAGGTGAGTGGATGTCGTCCTTGGTATGGACCCATATTTATCACTGATCATTTTCCTACGGTGGTGGGTTTATGGGGTAGGTCTGGTGTTTTTCCTGCTTTCCAGTGGGAAAATATTTGCATCTGTGGTGATGGGGTTTTTGTCTCCCCCCAAAAATGTCCAAGTAAAGCTTTTCCTTTGTTGGCACAAGCAGTGGGAGGTAGCACTGGTAACTCCCCCTTGGGTTGTGCAATGCAATCTCGGGATTGATCTGAGTGTAAAGCGATGCAATCCAATCCCCCGGCACGCATTTTGTTTTTCCAGCGGTGATATCATTTTTCCCTTCTATTAAGTTGCATAAAACCTGTGTCTTAGTGCTCGAACATCTCGTCCTGCACTTAAGGGAATGTTTTAGATGAGCAGCAGCATTGAAAGCCCTCTTTCTTTATTAATATCCGGCTCTTCTCTGGGACATTAGTCCCTGTTTTATGATGAACAGGGAGGTAGAACAGGTTGTCATGGTCATATAGAGGTACTCAGATCTCATGCTTGTTGGGTTGTTTCCTTTTTGCTGCACGTCACCTCCCTGGACCCCGAGGACAGGTTCACAAGAGTGTAAACCTGGCATCAGGGGGGGTTGGCGATGCTCAAGAAGGGGCTGATTTGGGCCTCCATGAGCATCAGGAGAGCAGGACATTGCACTGTGGGTCATGAGTGCTTCTAAAAAATCACCCCAGGAACCATCTCCTCCCTGGTCCCTTCCTCACGAGGGTCTCACAAAGACTAAAATAGGACAGGAGAAAGATTGCAAAGCACTTCCCATCTCATCCTTTATGTCTCATCGATGCTGAAAGGCTTTCTCCCCCAGCCAGTGCATTCAGCGCATATTAAACACAATATGAAATTCCGTCTCAGAAAACCCCAGAGATGGCTCTATCGACTGTCCTTTAAATAGAATTAAAATTGACCCGAGACAGATCTGCAAGCCTATTGAATTACATAGTCCACCACCGAGCTCAGGCTGGCCTTGCAGGAAGAAATAAAGAAACCTGGAGCAGAAATGAGGTGGACATGATGACATTATGATGGCAACCTCTCAGGATGGACTTACAGCAGTATGTGGCTTGAACTGGTCAGGGAGGGAGAAATTAACCCCTGTGGTGTGGGTTGCATGGGTTTTTGGGTGCAATAAGTGAAAGGCAAGAAGAGGGTGCAACGTGCATCATGCTGACATGAAGAAACATGCAGAGGCTGTTCATCCCCCTCTTCTTCCTCCCCAGAACCACGCTTTGAGCTCTACACTAAAGTAATTAACGTGGCATGAAGAAAGAGAAAAACCTGGAGCTGATCTGCTATGGTTTACAGAAACCTGTCCCGTTCCTCGGCTGCGTTGTAGAGAAGGGAGATGCACGGGATTGCTTAGTAATGCTTTTTGGCTTTTGAGTGGTGTATCTACATATTGTGCCTGTGCATCCAGCCGCCTATCTATAGGCCATCTAATGGGCTCCGGTGGGAGCCCGGCCCGCGGTCCGCAAATCAGCAAACCTGGAAACTCATCAGCGCTTCAGGCATCAGTGGCATTTTAAAAGACCTTTATCATGAGTGGAATTAACAGGATATGTCCCTTTGGAACCTGTTAGCTATTTTATTCAGACCTCCATGGACAAAAAAAAAATAAAAATAATATGCATCTATTTTGTCTGAAAAAAATTGTCTTTAGGGCATTTGTACTATTCAAGGCTACGTGATGCCAGGGGACAAGGGGAGACGTTTTATCCACTTTGCCTGCTGGTAGAGGCCAGAGAGATATAGGTCGCATGGTTGGGTAAAAATGAATCACTGTGAGCACCAATAGCCTGTCCTTGCTGGGGTATCCCTGCCTTGGAAAGGGATATCCTGGAGGGATTGATATGTGGTGTTGAGGGATGTGGTTTAGAGGTGACCTGACAGTGCTGGGATAACGGTTGGACTCAGAGAACTTGAAGGTCTCTTCCAACCAAAGCAACTCTATGATTCTATAGTATCAGGTCTGCCAGAAGGTCCCAGTCATCCAGGTGGTTTGGGGCTGGACACCCTGGCAGGGAAGCACAAGGGGACCACTGGGAAATATATATAGAAGGTATCATATATTAGAATATTTTCTTATCCTTCTCCTTTGGTGCAAACCTTTGCACACAATGTTATCTCCTTCCAAACGGGAGGAAATGCTGGCACAGCTTGAGAGTGCACCCCTGATTTATACCTGCGTGCGAGCCCAGCTCAACCCAGCCCCAGCCGCTGCTATTATTAGCTGACAGATTTTAAAGAAAAACTATATAAATCTTCCCTTGTGCCATAAATACATTTCTGCCTTGGGAGACCACGAAGAAGCTCATTATACCACATCCTGAGAGAGAGGCATGTGTCATCGGCAGTGACAAGCTGTGCATCCTCAGGTTACCTCGCCGGCCGGGCCTGGAGAGTGTTTGCTGAAGTTAAAGGGAGTTTGATGCTTGCTCAGGGCAGGGAAAGAGAAGATGCTTTATTTTGGTAAGACGGGAGCTCAGGAGAGAGGATTCCTGGCCCCAGCAGGGAAATATAACCTATAAGCTAGAGGGAAAAAAAAATATGAGAGGCTGGAAATTGTGTTTGGTGGGACATTTTTCCGTGGGTCACTTTACTCCCAGGGCTTTTCTGCAGGTGAATGCAGCGCTCATACCAGAAAAAAATAAAGACAAAAACAAGAGGGAGAGGTTTGTATCTGAATGTGGGTCTAAAATGCATCTGATGATGCTCCATGATGATGGGACCAGAAACTGCCCCTGAGGAACTTCACACAGCTCTGGTGCAATTGCCTCTTTCTTTTTCTCGTGGATGGAAACAACTGGATGTTATTCAGCTCAATAATTCCAGCTAGACCGCTGCGTCTGATGCACATCTTCAAATTCAAACCAATCCCAAAGCTCCCCAAAGTTCTCCAGCGAGCTTTTTCACTACCAAAGGCTTCCAAACCTTCCCTTCCCCTATAGACACACGGCATAGCTATAGATCTCTATTAGCATGCAACGCGGAGCAGCAATCTCTGTAGTACAAACCAGTTCTCCAGATTGAGAACTTGCCAAGTGTTGGATAAGCTGTAATAAAGTCTCTTGTTGTAAGAGCACCCCGCTGACACAGGCTCTGATCTGAAAGGAGTGGGAGCAGAATTAAATTCCCTCGGCTGAAGCCTGTCCATTATTCTTGGGCATTGGACTGCAAGAGCTGAAAAAAGCCACTCTGGAAGCAATAAAGTGCTCGCTACGGAGAGCCCTGAAGTGTCGTGTGCATTTGGCATTGGGAGAAATCGCAGAAGGCAGCTTCGAAATTGCAGCAGCTGTGGCTACACAGGGCTTGCAAGAGGGTTTTTTTTTTCCGGGGGGGGGAAAGAAACAATCCTAGTAAAAAGGATGGGAGCTGGAAAGCAGGCAGTGAGCGCTGAGCTTGGCTGCACATTGCCTAAAGCCCACCTGATGAGGAGATGTTCTGAGCAGCACCAGTCCCGCAGTGCCTGGCTTCAGGCAAGTCACTTCAGGCCACGTTTTTTAATATAGTTCAAAGCCAAAAGGTTCAGCCAGGTGCCCCATGGGGTTTTACAGTAATGTCTAAGTGCTGCAAGTGCTTAAAATCCTGCAAAACAGGTGAGGAAAGAGCTGAAGTTGAGGGAGCAGAACAGCGTGGGCCTGTTGCACACAGAGCTTGGGTCTTTCACGGCTTACCCAGGGCAGAACCAAAACAGATTTGCTCCAAAATACCCTGCAGTTTCTAGCTTTTCACACCAATATGCCTGAAAAGGAGCTTTCCAGCCTGAAAAACATTGCAGATTATCTTCCAAGTCTTGTCTATCCACCTATCAGCCCATCTCCCATCCCCACTGCCAAGGGAAGAGCTTTCCCTCTCCAGCACCGGCTGAATGGCTTTATTAAGATGCATCTTGTATCGATGCCCTTTCCTCTTCCTTTCGTGCCATTCCCCTGATCTTTGTGTCAGCTGCAAACTTTATCAGGGGTGATGTGATGTTTTCTTCCAGGTCATTGATAAAAATGTCAACCAGCAGCAAGCCGGCCCTCGCAGGCAGCGGGGAGCAGAAGACCCTGTTGATTCTCACTTCAAGAGGTGCCTTTTGAAACTTGTCAAACAGCCAGTTTTTAATCCATCTAATTTCTGCCACGGTGATTTCCTACCTTCCCAGTTTCTTAATCAAGATGTCACGCAGGACCCAACCTTGCAGGAGCCTGAGTACATTACACTGACAGCATCACCTTTATCAGCCCTAATTTATAACCTCATCAAAAAAAGATATCAACTTAGTTGGGCAAGATTTATTTTCCATAAATCCCTGTTGATTGGCATCCTTTATGTTATTCCCTTTAATTCCTTATTAAACAAGTCCTGTACCAGACATCCCATTATTTTGCCCAAAATCAATGTCAAGCCGACAGGGCTGTAATTACACAGGTCATCTCGTTTATCCTTCCTACATATTGGCACAATATTCGTTTTCTTTTGGCTTTCTGGATCTCTCTCAGTGCTCAAGGGTTTATCGGAGATCAGTATCGCGGGCTGACCTATATCTGACTGGGTGGCACGGGCAGGGATTGGATTATTGTGCATCCCATACAGAGGTCTCGTTATTAATCACAATTCAAAGATATTTCAACTCTACCCTTGTGGGGATTGAACCAAACTTCTTACAAGCGGTGGAGAAAATGGGCAGAAAGCAGCTAAACCCAAAAAATATGCTCATTGCAAAGGCAGAAACACCCCAAAATATGTTGTTGTTCTGAACCCTCGAGGGTTTTGACATAAAGTTGTGTATTCTGTATTTTATTTTTTCATTTTCACCTCAACCCTGCTTTTCTGGCCCAGGAATATTTACCTTGTGCCTGGGCGAGCATTTGCTCAGGGCTTTCACCTCACAATCTTTATTTGTTATTTGAGTGATAGAGATTTTCTAGCACCCAATGCCTTTGAACCTATGAATTAAAGCTTCCACATGCCCTGTCATCAGGTTCAGCAGAGGACCTGGTCATCCAGGTGGTTCGGGGCCCCTGTGTTGGCAGGGGGGTTGAACTTGATGATCTCCAGAAGTCCCTTCCAACCCCCACCATTCTGTGATTCNAGTTATCCCAGGATATTAGGAACAATTTTTGCTTTATTCAGGGAAGTGGCAGCATCCCCCACATTGGACACTTGTAAGATGCATCTGAACNAAGGGAGGGGTAGGAAAAGCTTCCAAAAAACATTCCCTGGAAGCAAAGATTGGATCCAAGCCAGCACTGTGCGTGTGGGACTGCAAAATAATTAAGAAGGAGGGATTTTTTTATATATATATATTTAA
>VWZY01006945.1:154073-170163 GCA_013399075.1 Chloroceryle aenea
CAGAAGTCCCTTCCAACCCCCACCATTCTGTGATTCTATGAATATCCACCCAGGTATATTTTTTCTTGCCACTCCCTCAGGTGAGAGCTGCGCTATCAGCTCGACACCTAACGCTGTTTGGACAGGAGAGTCGAAGGCAAAGGAAGGCCTTTTTCATCAAAACCCTGAGATTTCTTGACCAATTTTTAAGTTGCTCAACCAGAGCATCTTGTTTTGTCCCCGCTCCTTCATCCTTTTCAAAGGAGCTTCTGGCTCTGATCTACAGGCAGAGCATCCCCTGCCCTTTGAGAGCAGCTCCTTCTGCTGCACTCGATGGAAGGCGGCTCAGACCGTGCAGAAGAGAGCGATATGGGNAGCAACTTGGGGTTCAGGGTTATTTCTCTTCCCAAACCTGCCAAAAATTGCTGCAACCCTCCAAGGCCAATGAGGTTAACATTTCCATGGGTTTCTGGGGAACCTACTGCATTCTGAGCTGCTCGTTGGCCAAAGCCAACATCCTCTCCTGCCACCAAACCAGCGAGAATCATGACCTGGTTCCTCACCCATCCCTGACAGCCCCAGGGGAGACACGGTGGAGGCTGGCCAGTTGTCACTGGCCTTGCGGGATATGGCTTTTCCCAGTCCTCCAGCCTTGTTTGAGGAGTTCTGTGTCCGCGAGCGTCACACTGGATGCTTGTCTCTCCAGCTCCAGCCCTCCCTGAGGATATGACAAGCCAGAACACATTGCAGAAGGAGTTCAAAATTATCTATCGCCAACATCCACTTAATCCATCGTGAGGAGAAGCGAAAAGCTCTCCAGGCCTGCAGGAGCTCTGAACAAGCCTCCGTTTCTTATGCTGAGCCTGTGTTCCCACTTGTCAGTTTGATTTCTCAATGCTTTACAATCTCTGGTATTCTCGGTGAGGATACGGCGTCACGTCCATCACCCGTTATCACTAGGTCCCTGTGTTTTCCTTTCTTCTCTCTCAGCCTCTTTGCAATCTTGAACCAAAAAAAAAAAAAGAGGAGAAAAAAAAAAGGAAGAGAAGAAGCAGCAGCAGCTTTTCAGTTCCTTATCCGCTGCAGCCTGGATTACACCCAGGCCTCTTGCTATGATCCTTCAAGTTCCTGCTAAACATGCCCTGCATCTCCTGATAACATTAAATCTGCATCTCTTGTGGGTTTATCAGCACTTCTGAGGACAAGCGGGGCTGGTGTGCGAGGAAGGAGCAGCATTGCAACAGGTTATGGTGTGCGAGGAGATGGGGTGGAGGAGCACAGGCACCCTCACGGCTCTGGTTTGCTCCCGGTTCAGTCTGGGTATGGGTGAGACCAAATGAAGCAGGACCACCTGCATGCTGGGGTGAGTTACCCAGGAGGAGATGATGGATTTGCAGGGCCAGTGAGGCCCCCAGGCTGCACTAGGCAGTGCAGGTCAAAGTGTATTGGGATAAATAATTTGATTTTCCTGATCCCATTACTCAGGATGCAATTAAGAAACCAGTATCCCATTGCTGTGCTTGTGGCCGCTGGTAAGTGAGGCTTGTTGGTACAATGAAATGAAACTCCACACTGATGCAGGAAGTTAACGAAGAGAGGAGAATCTTATTTTGGACTCATTACCGTCAGAAATGATGTCCAATTAAGAGAAATCCACTGCATATCCCCAGCAGTGATTTAAAAATAGCAGATGTAGGCTTCAAGTCATCTTGGGTTTAGAAGGAAGGGAAGTGGGATTTTAACTCTTTTAGTGCACTTTCTGCTTCAGGAGGGCAAGGCAGGACTTCAAATCAGCTTTCATGAGTGTTGACAAAGAGTGTTTCCAGGCTGTGCTGGCAAATCCTGGCCTGTTGGCCATTAGGGTTGTTGGCCATCTGGGCTGTTGGCCAACAGGGCTTTTGGCCATTGCAGCTGTTAGCCACTGGTACGTTTAGCTATTGAGGTTGTTGACCATTGGGACTCTTGGCCACTGGGTCTGTTGGTCACGAGGGCTGATGGCCACTGGGGCTATTGGCCATTGGTACTTTTAGTTATTGAGGTTGTTGAGTATTGAGACTGTTGGTCACAGGGTCTGTTAGTCATGAGGGCCATTAGTCATGAGAGTCATCAAGTTCATTGGTACTTTTGAGTCTTGGGGTTGTTGACCACTGGGGCTGTTGGCCATGGAGGCTGTTGGCGTTGACTGTTGACCACAGGCATCTTTCCCCTAACCTGGTCTCTACAGGACCAGTGGAGCTGTGACTAAAACCCATTCAGGGTTCAGAGTCCTGTCTAAGCCTTTTAACAGATGTAAAAGCTGAGTTTCCACTTTATTATTTCATGAAATCACCATGGAGGTAGGAGGGGGAAAATTAAGATGCCTGGACCTTAACCTGGATGATTTCTAAGGTGCATCTGAATTGAGCATTCACAAGACTTATGGCTTGTTTTGGTCATAACCCCAGCGCAGCCGGTCTTGTGAGCTGATGTTATTGATACAGCCAGTAATTACATTTCCACGTAGGCATTTTTTCTGTGTGTCTACTCTGTGTTTATTACACACTTTCAATTATTCATTTTTCCCTCCTCTCTTGTCATCCCTCCCTCTTCTTTGCCTGTTTTTTTTTTTTTTTTACTCCATGTCTTATTTTTCATCCATCTTTTGGCTTTTTTTCCACCTCTAAGTCCTGTGGTTTCATACCCATCTCTCTGACCTCGACAAGCACCCTGAAGACCAGACCTTGTCCCCATCCCTGGGTGACTACAGCTGCTAGTGGGATATCTCCTCTCCATTCAGTTTTCTCCCCACCCTTTGCCCTGGCTGATTTTTCTGCACCACTGAGCTCCTGCCACAAACCTCCCTGGTGCCTTTTCTGTTACAGAATGAGAAATAAAAATGTGGTGCTGTTGTTGCTGCTCATCTATCTGCCGTGCCTAGGTGAATAATGCAAGGAAACATGTATGTATTTATACAGCAAATGGGAAAATACATTTCTTAAGATGAATGAGGTTGTTTTCAGCCTTGATGCACCCAATAAAATAACCCGGTATCAAGAGGGAGGTTTATTTTGAAGTCTGGACGTGTCATAATATCAGCTCCCAACCAGGACTTCAAATTACATAAATCAGAGCGAGGAAGAGAGGGGAAAGGCCGGGAGAACAATGAGCACAAGGGGAATATGGGCATATAAAAGCCGGGCAGGAGGAAGCAGGTGTGGAGTGTGCTGGATGGATATGTGAGCTGAGCTTTGACACCAGCTTTTCAGTCTCCTCTTTCTTTCCGCTCATCCATTTTCCCCTCTGCGCTTGGCTCTAGAGCAAAGTCCCTGAGAAAATCTTTGGAGGTCTGGGCAGTGTTGGGCAGTCTAGATGTTGCCTACAAGGGACACATCAACCATAGGATTGTCCCCAAGCCTCTGGAGAGAGCAAGGCCTACCCTGATGTCCCCTTCTAGACCATCTTCAAATCCACCTTCAAAATCCCATGGGTTTCCATGCTTCCCCACCAAGAGGCAGACACAAACTGCTGAAAATGATTAAAGATGTTGCAAGAGGTTTACGAGCCAGCAGTAAATCGACTTTTTGGTGGAAAATAAAGTATTTTCTCTGCAGAAACCATTGGCTTTTTAATACCTCTTCCCCCTCCCAGTAAAGCAGAGCTGCCAAGTTTTCATGTGTTGGTGGAAATCTGGGGGGGTGTTTGGCATGGCACATGCTCTTCCCAGCTGAAAACTCAGTTTCTTGCCAAAGCAAAGTGGGGAGATGTGGGAAAAAAATAGCACATTACAAGCTGTGGGTTTTATGTCACAGCTTTGCCTGTCACGAAGGAAAAAAAAACAATAATCCCATGCTGCCTTCCTACAGCCTGGGAAGAGCTTTCCTTGCCTGCAGGCAACCCAGAGGTGTAAAGCATGTTGTGATCTTGAGTTAGGATTATTAACCTGTACAGCATCATCCAAATAAGGAGCAAGAGAAGAGCCTGAGGTTTAAAACCACCTCTTGTCGTCTGCAGTTGAGGGGCTGAAGAGATGCTCCTTCTCAGCACTAGCTCGTGGTCCAGCACCGGTTCCTCCGTGGAGGATTTAGTAGCTTTGGGGGGAGTTTAGCAACTGGGTTTCGGAGACACGTGTCCCAGTGCAAAAATGCTATTCCCTGTATAATTTTTCTTCCCCCAAGCTTGCTTTTTGGAGGAGGCATCGCTAAAACTGAGCAGGAGGAGCTTCCTGAAGTCCAAAGCACCTGGGGACGTGGCTTGACAAACCCCGGCAGAAGAAGTGGACAAGTCAGGGTCACCCACCATGGCTTTGTCTTTGTCACCGTAGCCACTTCTGTTGCTCACAGCAGATCCATCTTGCAGGGGATGTCTCACTTACCGCAGAGGCTTCATTCCCAATCATTTTCAGATGTTGCTGCCCTCATGATTTATCCCCCTTCACTTTAGATCTCGTTTTTCCCAATTTTACCTTTGTCTCCAGGAAACCTCGTCTGTTTTAGTGCAATTTCCTCTCTCTCTCTGGCTTCACCCGCTCCCTCTAGCCCAAACTTGTCTTCTTTTCATATTTATTTCAGTATTTGTCTCTTTCTCCCTGTGCAGGCTGTATTTTCAGGATTTATCTCCTCTTGTTTCCATGATCTGTCTCTCAGAGGCCAGTGACTTTGTTTTTCCATCTTCAGCCTTTTCCTTGGGTAATATTTAGCAGTGAGGGCTGAGGGATGGGGAAAGGAAGAGGCAAGGAGGGGTGGAAGGAGGTGAGAAACCTCTTTAGCATAATGTGCTTCTTGCAATGCTGAGGAGATGCAGCATTTGGTCCAGCACAGGCTTTTCAACCTCTGCAAAAGTCAGGGGAGAAACATCCCCTTGACTCAGCTTCCCCTTTTATAGGGAAAAATAATATCATTAGCACCCACATTTCACAGGGTATTGAAACTTATTTCCAGAATAGGACTTAATAGTGAAAAAAGAGAGATGCTTTGATAGGAAAAAAACAAAAACAAAACCAAACAAATCCTTGATTTTTCATATAGCAAATGATTTCCATGAAAAAAAAAAAAAGGCATTCTTTTCCAGTCTGGGATAGAGAAAAGAAAAAAAAAACAAACCAAACAGTTTCAACAACTGGTTGAAAAGATGAATATTCCTCCTCTGTATATGGCCCCAGGTGGTTTTCAGCGGAGACCTATCAGCTTTGGGTTGTGATTGAAAGTTTCAATCACTGACAGCGAAGGAGGACAAAGCCCCGGGAGAAAGTGTGTGTGTGGGAAAGGCTTCTCTGGGTTATTTGCTGCCAGCTATTTGGGTTATTTTATTTATTGAGGGAGTCTGAGGAGCAGCATCCCCATGACTCCTGCTGCTTTCCACCTTTAGTTGCCCAACCAGCTTAAGGCATCTTCTATTTTGCTCCATGGGGACTCTCCCTGGGATGGGTGACAGGCCTGAAACTGCAAGTCCCTGTACACCTGTTGCACCTAGAAATAGCCCAGCACTTCCCTTTCAGCAGTCCTCTACCATCCCAGCTCCCCGTTGATGCCTCCCAGCCCTCAAGGCTGGGTTTTTATAAGGCTGTTTTTTTCAAGGCTTCTTTCTTATTTTCATCCTTAAGCTTTGTGCCTTTGCTAAATTAAAACTTAACTTGTCTCTTTTTCCATAGAGGTCGAGACTGGATGACCCACCTCTATTTCCGCAGAGATTGAGATTGTGGATGACTACTTTTATTAATTCTTCCTTCCTTTCATCTTCAGGAAAGAAGGAAATCTCTTCCTGAAATCCCAACGTGCCTGCGTATTTACCATTGAGTTTGGGATTTCCAGTGTTTCTCCAGCCTGGCTGGAGCAGCTGTTTCTCCTTCCAGTGAGCAGCTGACATCCAGAATCCCCAGCAAGGGCTCTGTTTTGGATTCACCCCAGGAATATCTTCCAGGGAGGTAATGGTTTAAACTTTTAAATGAAAACTAACTACCCAAAGCTTCCAGTACAGTGACATCTCTTTCCTCTGGAGTGGCAACTTCGTGTCACGTCCCTTTTCTGGGACAGAAGGGAACTCAGAGGAAAAAAGGGTATCAGAGGCCTCCTTTATCAAAGCACACGCCCAATTTATTGCTACAACAAAGCCAGGTGACAGCAATGAAACGGCAGTTTTGGGGAAACACAAGGGGCTATTTTGGGGCACACTGCTGCCTGCGCTGGAGGGGGGTGCATGTCTCTCCCCTGCCTACTTCTGGCAAAGAAGAGCTTTTAATTTTGCAGAGAGCAGGAGTAGGTCTGGCAGCGGAAATATGGGAAAATAAAAAGGTGAATTTCTCCAGGTCACAGGAATTTACTGAGCATCATGAGATGACAAGGATCGAGTTCTTCTAAAAGCTGAAGAGCAGATGGAGCTTGGGACTTTATAGGTGGCTTTCAAGGCTCTGAGGATGATTTTTACCCCATCTGTGATACTTTTCTGGTGGATTGCAAGGGGTTTGAAACCACAAGGAGCCCCAGCCACAGAGGCTGATGTTCTGCTCTTTGGGCACATGCCACTGATGAAGCAGCGATGCTCCCAGAGCCAATGCTGTCTGTCTACGGGGGCTGCTGAGGAGTCAGTAACTATTATTCCAGCCGTCCTCCCTCTGAGCTGCTCCTCTTCAAACAGCAATTCAATTATGGCTACTGAGAGCAGTTATCATCATAATCAGTCACTCATGCAACCAGCAGTGCTGGCACAGAGGTGCTTCTTCAACAGAGGAGACGCAGAGACCTTGTGCAAACCTTGGGGCCCTCAGTTGAGATGAGCCTCCATCCATTTTTTTGGCTTATCAAGCCAAATTTGTGCTTTCTGGCCTTAAGTAATTAGACACCAAAAGGGTTCATCCCCTTGTAAAGCCCAAGGTACTGCCAAGAGTCCTCACTACCATCATTTATTCCCCTTCTCCCCTAGCAGAGCAGGATTTCTCTACCAAACCTTCCCTCCAATGTGCGAGCATAGGTGAGAACACCTCACCCCTCTTCCTTGGTGCCTTCTTCAGGAGCAAACCCAGCTCAGACATGGGATTTATTGGGCAGAGAGCATATGCCCGTGTTTCAATCGCATATGATCCACGAGATGTTTTTACGGATCTAATTGTTGCATATGTTTGTTGTGAATCCATAATGAGGGGCCAGAGCAGATGGCAAAGGCTGGCTGCCAGTCACGCTTCTGTGATACTGTATTTCTCTAAAGAGGAGGTGATGGGATGGGATTGGACTGACATAGCAAAGGATGATGATCCCACAGGTTAGATTTTTTGGGGGTTGGGAAACCTGTTTTTACATTGTCCAGTAGCATCTTGCCTATGAAAGACAATCAAATCTAAAAAAAATCAAACAACAAACATGATGCTGAAATCTGATGGTTTCTCCACCCGACACCGCTGTGGAAACCCGATTTTCAACAAAAAGCCAAGATGCAAAGACCATCCTGCACCCAAAATCATCCCATCAAAGCATGCGGGAGGTCCAGTGCATGGATCTGCAACCTGCTTGGGGGGAAAGTGGGGAAAATCTGCTTCCAAAGCATCCTCGTTTCCAGCCTGAGCTAAATTTAAATTACTGTGCTACCTGAACTTCATGCGAGCATCACGCTGGTGCGATGCTATAAATACAGCTGAGAAGACATTTCTATTATAAGTCCCCAATTTCTAAGACTTAGAATTGGGCAAATCAAACATAAAAATCATAGAAGGAAAGAGGAGAAGGAGGAGGATGAGGAGGGGAGATTTCAGAAGTTTGCAAAGATTTAGTTATCCCTGCTCGGGAGATCTTCCCGGGGATGGCTTGAGAAAAATGCTGACCTGAGGAGGAGCCTGAAGAAGACACTTGCACGCACGAACAACAGCAAAGCCAGCAGCCAAGCGGAAAGCGTACTGAGCCGCCACGTCCTGAAGTTAATTAGCACTGGGCAGATCATTAGCTACAGCGGCCCTTTTAATTAGAGCTGCAGGGCTCCGTTTCACTCTGGATTGGCACCGTAATGTTGTCCTCACGCCGGCGAGGTTTTGGCTGGCTGCGATTCCTCCTGGGCAGCTCCCGCCGGCACGGAGTTTCCATCACTGAAAGGTTTGTTGCCGCCCTTATTTCTGCTTCCCCACATGGCTTTAGGATGCAGAGACCTCTCCCTTGGTCTGGCAGCTAAATGCAGCTCTGGAGGCCAAGTTCAGGGCATTGAACTACTTTTACAATTAAGCTTAAGGTGGCTTTGCTTTGCTTTGACCTCGTTCAGGCTCTGCCTGGGCTGTCCCAGAAGTGGAATGGCCCCTTCGTTGCTCAAACAAAGGCACTAATTAATAGCAATAGTACCAAGGCATATTTAATAACGATTTTACCAAGTAGCTTCTTTGAAATGCTATGAAAAAAAGTCCCCTCAAGCCACATAAGGAGCCTTCCTCCAGCTTTAGGGAATCACTGCTTCTGGGTTCAGCTCCTTCTCAGCCACCCTGTGTGCTCCGTGCATCCCTGGGTCACCGATGCAATTCTCTCCGACCTCTCTTTAAAGACCGATCTCTCTTACCAAGCAATTACTTTTTTGGTTCCCTCGGGTGGTTGCTTAGGACCAGCTTTAGCACTGTCGAAGGGGGAAAAAAAATGGGAAAGGATGAGGCTGCTCTTGGCTCGTGATGGGAATACGGCGGCGAATTTATTTTATTAAGATTTGATAAGAGAAGAGTTTCTCTCCTCCTTTCTGCCTCACCTTGAAAGCACCATCTCCCTCCATCACGTGCGACCTTGGAAGTGTTTATTGGGCAGGACAAGAAAAACCTCCCATTTTCTTGCAATGTCATCCATTACTCAGCTGAACACACACACGACAGGAGAAGATGAACACAAAAAAATAAAAAAGAAGAAAAAAAAAAAAAAGAGATGCCTCAAAGAGAGCACAAATTAAAACGACTGAGATCAGATAACAAGGAAATACAGTTAAATTGTTTCCTTCCTTTCTTCCTCTAGTCTGGTCCTGAGGGAAATCCATCTAATTAACCATTCTGGGCAACTCAATGCTATTTTTCTGCAGGTTTGGGGGACAGTTGAGGATGGAGCTGGAAATGTTGAAACTTTTTTTTCCCCTCTTCTTTTTCTCCATTCTTTCCTTGACCTCTGCAGTTATCTCCAGACTTATCAGCTACACAAGATGGCTTTTTTCACATCAGTAGGCACCATCCGAAATACAACAATCAGAAGGAATAAGAGAAAACTAAATCAATGCCCACAAACAATGGGTAAAAAAAATAAAATACATATAAAGACCAGGTTTGATGAGTGCAATTTATTCAAAAAATAAAGCCCCAAACAACAAAATCTGTGAATATTTCCAGCATTAATGACTTACTTTACCCTTGGGGAGAAGACACACACATCCTGAACCGAGGATGGTTTGTTTTGGCCTCTTTCTTTCTTTTTTTTTTTTTTTCCCTTCTCCTTCTGTTTTAAATGAGCTTTCATTGTAATAAATGAGGTTGTTTTCTTTCCTTGGGGTGCTGAACCCCTGTTGAGGCCACCTTGGGGTGCAGGACACCCCTGGCTGCCTGGGTGCCAGATCTTGCCTCCAAGAGCAGCAAAACCTCCAGCTGTCCATCCATCCGTGCAGATGTAACAGGCTGATTTGTCCAAGACCTGACCCAGTGCTCACTGAGATGTGATGTGACCCAGATCAGGACCTTTTATCCAATTTGCTTCATTTTTAAGGATGGGAAGAGAGATGGAGCTGGGCTGGGGACAGAGGAACTCGTGGAGCCTGCGTCTGCCCTTGGCTCAGCCCCTTGCTTGATGTGCAGTGTCTGAGGATGAATTTGCTGGGAGTGATAATTAAAAATAATATTAAAACAATTAAAAACGTTACTTCTATTCCTTTATTTCAGCAGGAAGGAGGAAGGAGGCTTTGTGTAAGAGCAGCTCGTGTTTATCACTGAGTTAAAATGGCAGGAGTTAGGCTGGCTGGGAAGGACCAACAGATACCCCTGTGAGCAGTTTGGCACATCAGAGCCAAAATTTTTCCATCCTTTCCCTGGCAGAGCAACCGCCCTCGCCCAGTGCCCCGTCCTCCAGCTGCCTCTCTTCCCTCCTCCTTTTGAAGCTGTATCAGGTCTGGAGTTCAGCTTAACCCAACTGCTAGATGTATTATTCATTTCTACGCTTTAATGATGTGATAAAGTTGCTGGAAATAGGGAAAGGCTCATTAAACTGCCATTTGAATATAGAGCACAACTAAATTTTAAGGGGATGGGAACCTCTGTCAGGCTCACACCTTCTCCCCTCCCTACCCTGCAGCCTGGAAGGAGCCCCCAAATCGATGTCATTGATGATATTTTTTTGCTGCTGGGTGGTTGGCAGGAGGGATTGTGCTTGTGGGGCATCCTTGAGCATCCACCTCAGCTCCAGTTCTTGCAGGGTTGGGGTCTGGTTTGGGTCTTTCACTCCACTCTGGTTAAAAGAGCTGAAATCAAAGGAGTGAAGTGCTGGAGTTTGCTTCGGATTTGCTGCTGGAGGCAACAACATCCATAAAAGATGATCTGGGCCCTCTTGGTCCTTTTCATTTCCAAAAAAACCCCCAGGGCCTGAGTTGCCCCACTGGCAGAGCTGAGCTGGGATGGGCTATAGATGCTGGAGGACAAGAGGGTGGCCGAGATTGGCAGGGTAGGGCCAGCCCTATGTTGCCCACCCAAAGCCATCAGCATAAAGCAGCTCCTTGGTGGGCTGTGAAAGTCCAGTCATGCCGTGATGGAGTTGTTGGAGTTGAGCTATTAACCACAGTGGGGTTTGTTTGGGGTTTATCCAGCCCCAATAATGAAAAATTTCCCTGCACTCCCCCTTTTCTTTATGCTTTTTTCTCTCCTTGTTCTCCTGTACTGTGAAGGGATCGTGCTCATCTCTCCTGATCACAGGTTGGCTTTGATCTTCCCCAGAGGAGCCATCTCAGTGGAGATGCTCAGCAGACCTCGGAAAATAATTCCACCTTGCTGCAGATGAGGGGAGACACTCCTGCCATCCCCTCCCCATACCCAGCAGAGACGGGTTTAATGCGTGGCCTGGGATGTGTCCCTGGTTCATCGGACACCATGGATGGGCAGCTGTAATCCCATTGTGCACAGATAGTGATGCATACAGGGAAAATCACTTGCTGGTAAATCTGCAGCAGCTGAAACTGTCTTTCCTCCTCTAAGTGTTGGTGTTTCACCCAAAAAGCTGCTACCAGCTGGCTGTTGGTGCCCCTGGCAGCAGGTGAGCCGTGCGATAGGGATGCTTGCAGCAGCAGCAATCAGAAGATGAGGAGATTGAGTCATTTTGTCTGCAAATGTCCCCGTGCTTCTGGATGATGCTTCATTAGGATTATTTTTCAGGGGGTAATTGGCCCATTCACCTTTTGTTATTAAGTTTTACCCTCACCCTGTAGCTGGATTTTGGGACACAAACTGCTGTAGGAATTAAGAAAGGAATAATAAATCCCTGTGACCTCATGGCAGGGGGATGAATCCTCCAAGGCCACAAATCCCAAAGCTTTAACAACCCCGTGATGTTGTTTGGGTGATAAAATCCAGGACTGGGAAACACAGATGGGGCTCCAGCGAGAGGTGGAGCAGCCACTGCACCCTCAGTTCTGTTATTGTGGTTCTTCATCACCCTCACTTTGTGCTTGCTGGGCTTCGTGCTGGTTTGGGATTTGGAGACCTGCTGACCTGCTGCACCTTGGTATTCTTGAACCTAACAGGGCCCTGCGGGGAGAAAGCTCGTTAAGAACCCTGCTGTGCTGACCATCCCCAGCTAATTACATGCTGCCTCCTTAAATTTCCCTTAGCTTGTTTCTATTGGAGACGGGATTTGTCTCCGGTTAAGTCTGTCATTGCATTTCAATTCTCATTTCCACATACGCTGGGGTTTGTGTAGCCGTTTACTTTTTTATTTATCTTTCCCCCCTCCCTCTTTTTTTTCCTTTTTTTTCCCTGAATGCTTTGAGATAAAAGAGTCATAGAAATATGGTGTCATTGTTATGATGATGAGGGGACTATTTGTGATGTGCCAGCACCCTTCTCGCTGGTATTAAACCACTTGGGAACATCTCGACATCCCCCAGGTGGCATTTTGCTTCCACAAAGCCAACCACTTATGCTAATATATATACATAGCAAGTGCCGTGTGTGTGTGTGCGCGTGTGCGTGCGCGTGTGGGGATACATATATCATGTGGGCGTGATTGGAAAGCAAATTCTATAAATAAATCCCATTATCTTATTACACTGTAATTTTCTATCATTATCCACAGCGTGGATCAGATGCATCTGCGGGCTGCGATGAGAGCGAGGGGCTGGGAAGTCACAAACTTCACCATCTAGCAGAGGGTTCTGAGGGTGGAGGACTTGGGCAAGGCTTGGAAGCGTCTGCAGCCCTCTGAATCCTGGCTCCCCCCAAATCCAGCGTGGTAAACCCCAATATTCTGCCTTTGCTGATCCCCAACGAGCCTGGACCGGTCGCTGAGCAGGAAGCGCTGGGGTTGGTTTAAATGCTCAATTATTCAGGAAAAAAAAAAAAGAAATTAAACATAAAAAATAAAAAGCCAGTGCCTAATTTTTAATTTGAATGGATTTGGCTTCTGCTTATAGCTTTTGCTTCTTGTTGTGCCTTTGGCTGATAGATTAAAGAGGTTTTGCCGTGCCCGGCGTTTTCTCCCCAAGTCGCTGTAATCAAGTCGCTCTCATTCTTCTTCTTGATAAGATAAAAAGGCGAAGCTCTTTAAGTCTCCCACTGTAAGGCATTTTCCCTGGCCCTTGGGATATTTCTGGGCCATTCTTTGCACTCCTGACAATTTTTCAGGATCCTTTCTTTTTACCAGGTGCAGCCCCTGAGACTGGTGGGAGCAGCTCAGTGTTGTCACCAAAACTTGCTGCACTAAAACCTGCTCTCCAGCCCATGAGATGCTTTCCATGCAGTCCTGGGTGCTGAGATTGAAAAGAAATTATTTTCCTGACCCCTAAACCCCACTTTTTCCAAGCAATCTGTCTCAGAGCTGCCTATGACCCCCAAAAAGGTTTGGGATTCAGACTTTTGAGCCTACACTCATCAGAAAGATCATGAAAAAGCTATACCAGAAAGGCTCAGCCTCATTTAAAATCCAGCAACGAGCTCTGAGATTTTGATTTAAAACATTTTGAATAATCCTATTAGCCAGGAGAGGAAACAGGACTCCTTAAATGGCAGATTTATAATTTTTCCCCTTAGCTCCAGGTCTGCAGCCGATTAAACACACCAGATGAGGTGGATCCACTTCATGACACCTATTGTGAATACAGTATTTTATAGGGATGTATGGGAGGTGGGTTTCTGCCACTCACTCACCTGGGACCTGGGATGAATATGAGAGTAATTTCTCATGTACTCTGCACTGGGCCAATGCTTTGACCAGGTACCAATAGCCTGTGAAAAGAGAAAATTGCTATTTCTGCAACCAGAGAGATGCTGACATCATGGGTCTTGGGATGCAGATCCCAGGATCCTCAACTTGGGTGTCACTCGGGTCATTATTCCACTGGCTTAATTATACTTTGGATCATTATTCCACTGACTTAATAATATTTTGGAGCTGTAGCCATGCGGGAAATTTGCACCAGAGATTTCTTTGGCTGCCTTTCGGTATTAAATTAGTGAAAACTTGTTGGATGTTCTCACAAAATGAACTTTCGAGGATGAGAGATGAAACGGTTTGATGGCATTAGAAACATTTTGTATTCAGAAGATCAAGGTTTCGTTCCGCGACTCCTGAAAATGAACATTTGAACAGTAGCAAATGCTTCGCCTCGACTGGCTGAAGTTCAGTCCCAGGTCAATGGCTACATTTTCTCTCCATGAAGCGGTCATTAATTTCAAGCTTACAGTTTATTGCTGGAAAGGACTTTAAAAATAAAAAAATAAAAAGGGGACTGTGCCATCCTTTGGGCTGGGGCACGTGCTGGTTCCTCGTATGGTTAAGCAGCTCGCTCCTGGCAAGCTGCAAGGCTGAACATCCACTCTTCAAGGTCTAAGAAAAACTATTCCAGGTCAGTCTAAAAGATCTTTTTTTATGACTACCACCACGTTTGTTGCATTTGGACTCTGATGATGGAAGTACCTGGTTTTATAGGTGAAGGGATACAAAAAAATAGCCTCAATAAAACTGTTCAAAGAGCCTTTAAAATATGTTTAAAACACTCCCCTGCTGCTGCATGCATGGTGTTTAAACTCCCAGAAGAGATGCTGGTGTTGCTGGAAGCTCTCTTTGTGGCTTCAGCGTCATTTTGAGATGGGTCAGGTTGACCTCCTGGGACCATGTGAGGTGTAAAAGTCCATCTGACTTTCATTTTCCTGATCCCCACAATTCCTATCTGGCAAAACCGACCATTTTTATCATTGCACAACATTGTCTCATGCTCCTCGCAAGCTGCCATGGGTCTACAGAGCCCCAAAGAGGCATCACCATCAGGAGGCAGCAAGCTGGCCTCCTTTGGGGTGAAATGTCCCCAAAACCAAAACAAGGCATCAATTTATCAGTGGTGACCTAGTAAATGGCCATCAAAAGGTGACTCCTCCCTTCCCGGTGCTGCCAGCAGGGTGATGAGTGGCAATGATGTTCCTTAGCATCAATCACCCACCCTCTCCCTTCACGTTGCCAACCACTTTGTACTGTGCCCGATAGAAAAGGTGTCTGAATTTGGCAGAGCCCATCTCTGTTATCGGAAAGTGGGTCGTAAATTAAACCACCTTTTCCTTTTTTTTTTTTTTTTCCACTCTGGAAAAAAATCTGGATAATAAAAATCTATCCTAGACCCTAAGCAATCAGTGTCCCCCCAACACCTCCAAGGGAAAGAAGCCAAGGAGCAGTGATGTCTCATAACAGAGGATGTGGTGCTGTACCAGGCTTGGGCTGTGAATTTTTACAACAGCCCCAAACTCCTTCTGATTCCCCTCAATCCCACTTGCTGATCGTCTCTCACTGCTCAGGAATCTCCTCAGGTGAAGCTAAAATGGGGAAAACCCCATACAAACAACCTTCAGCCTGTGATATTTGTTCTTTCAGTGATGGAACTGCTGTTGCCATGTCAGAAGAGCCTACAAACTGCAAGTTGTTACCTGACCATATTGATTTAAAGTACCTGTCGGTCTTGATTTTTAAAAGTGTGGTTGATTGCTGGCAGGTTTATAGGATTATGGGTTTAATTGGATGCGTGTGTTTTACTGGATATAAGTGAAATTTATGGCTCTACAATCTGCTGTGAAAAAAGCATCTCGCTGTCATCTTCCCTGGAGAGGCAACCAATGGGTGGCAGAGAGGGCTTGGGGCAGGAAAATCAAGAGAAAATCCATCTTACAATGGCTACCAGGGAGTTAAAAAGACATTTTTAAGGACTCGGAGATGGGCAATCCAAAATTAAGAGTTGCAGGAACCGCGACTACCTGTGAGTCAAAGACAAGGCGGTTGTTAATTGCCTGATTGCATATTATTTTCGTCAGGGCTGATCTGCATATGCCAAATTTGCATAATGCAAATGCTGCGGCTGGTTTTGTGCGAATTGTGATGGGACCCAAGACGGGTGAAGTGTTGGGGCTGGATGCGGTTGAGCTGTGTCCTTCCAGGGGACCCTTGGAGTGTCCTCTCTGCGGAGCAGTTGGGTGGTAGGAAAGCCAAACAGTACCAGGAACTGATTAAATCAGAGAAAAAGCAGAAGAAAACCAGGAGAGCGATGGAAGGGGTTGGTAACAAATCTCATTGTCCTTGCAGGGCATATCCTTGCCTTCAAATTCAGCCTCACTCCATCAACTTCTCTATGCTTTCCTGCCTTGCAACAAATTCTGCACGGTCTCCTCTGGGATCCTGAGAAAAATCTGCCTTTCCGTCCCTGCTGGGCCGTGTCAGCTCTTTGCAGTCGTTTCTGCCATGCTGCAGCTTTTCTTGCCCCAAACCATTTGAGCTCCATCCTTTGCGAGGCACCTAAATGGGGATTTTTCAAAAATAGGTGGTCAGAGCTCCCTGTGTTTAGGGCTTTCTCTGTGNCCCAAAATGCTCCAGGGGGGTCCTCTTTTTCTTTCACACCTCCCTCACCCATTTCAACTCATTTTCTAGTGCTTAATTTCTTACTGCCTTCCCCCAACGCCTTGCCA
>VWZY01006945.1:182711-213702 GCA_013399075.1 Chloroceryle aenea
GCAGGGTGGTGGCTGGTGTGCTGTGGGCTGTGGTTATTTGGGTGGCTTTTGGGTACCTGATGTGGGGAGAAGGGATGTTGGGCTAGAAGTAGGATGCTGCCAGGGGAAGAGGAAGGCAGATGGAGGGGAGAGTGTGGCTGAAGCAGAGCTGTGCTCCCACTTCTTTTCTGCTTGGTGGATTCGGGTCTTGGCTTTTGGATCAAAATAAGCCCTATTAGCCCTAAATTTTCATGCATAAGATATAGAGAAAAGAGATTCTGCTTGACAAAGGTATTTTGCTCTGGACAGTGCAACGTTCCTGTTTCTCAGCATCACATTGTTTTCAAAGAGGTTTTGTGTTCTTGAAAAAACTCCAGGGTTTGAGATGCCTCGGGGTTTTTCTTGCTCCTTTCAGTCCCCGGCCTTGGCCAGCATCAGGAACGAGCTCCCAAATCGGAGACCCCAGGATGGTCCACAGCTGTCAGTGACATCCCTCGGTCCCACTGTGCTGGTACCTGCTTCCCTGCTGTTCCTTCTCTCTGCCACCACAGCAGATGATTCGCTTGACCTTTAGATGGGAGATCTTCAAAAATCAGCCAGGCTTATCAGGAATTTAATGCTGATTGAGGAGGTAATGTGGCTCTGCCCGATGCGCCCCGGCAGGCTGGGGGCAGTTCGACGCTCCCGACGGCGACAGCTTTCAAATGAACTTCACAGCCACGGCCCTGTTTAATCCAAGGGGATCATTTATTTTAGTTTCGAGGGACTAAAGTGTGTGAACGCCAGTGCCTTGCTGCTGCAGTGGCTGAAAACCTGAGCTACTCAGTAGCTATGCATAGACTAAGGTACTACATCCCATATGAGGGATGGGAGAAACATCTCTGGGCTGCTCTGGGTGCCATATCCCACATTTCACTGTCTTTCAGCATCCCTACATCTTTGCTTTGTAGTGATTAACCAGATCTCATAGTGGGGTGAGAGCAAGACCTGTGAATCCCTGGGAGAAAACAGGGAATGCAAGCAAATTTTCTGATGGCAAGCCATGGCTGAATCACTAAGAAGTGGCTAATCCTTTTAAAACAGGCTTGGGGCACTTTGCAAAAGAAGTAACGTGCCGAAAAGGCACAAGGACGTGGTGCCTTTGGAATAAAAGGATTTGCTCCTGCCAGCCCAGCTTTACGGGAGGAGGTGGCCAGTCCCTGTAGGTCTGGGTTCTCCTCTAGAAAGCACTTGCTCTTACAACTGCTTGGCAAGAACCGTGTTGTTTGAGCTCCAAAAAATAAAGAAGTTGAAAAAAAAGAAGGACAACAAAATATATCCAACCCCAAACAAACATGTCAATTAATGTAATCAACACTAATGAGGAAAGAGAAGCCAAATTCAACACTTTGCATTGCTGTTTGGGTTGGCTTGTGAAAAACAAGCCCAGCTCCTCTGCCCCACGTGTCTTGGGGAACAGTCAGGACATCACGGGAGCATGTGGTCCCACCATCCCCACGAAGTTTGGGGTCAGTGCCAGTGTCTGTTCTCCTCCTGCATGTCACCCTGTGACGATGGAGGCGATGGAGGGTTAAGTCCCTGACTCGCAGCGTTCCATCTGAAACAAAAGGCGATGATTTATAATTTGCTGTTATTGTGCTGCCTTGCGATGCTCTGTCATCCTGAGCCAGCCCTGGCAATGGGGCCTTTGGACCAGAAGAAAGCATTGCTTTTCCTTCCATTTACCCAATTAGTAATAACAACAATAATAATAATAATGATGGTAATAATAAAATCCATTCATCTCCCCTCCTCCCCTCCCATGCGCATCAGGGCAAGCCCAACTTTCAGCATCTCTTTATTTAGTGGGTGGATTCGGGCTGGTTGACTTCAACGCAAGAAGCGGTCGCCAAACAAATATCCCCGCAGCACACCGGGTATTAAAACCATCTTTCATGGATTCAGATCTTACAAGAGGGGACATCAAAGAAGTGAGGGCTGGGACTGGAGGCTCAGCATTACTTTTTTTCCTCTTGTCCAATGAATTTCTATGGATTTAGCATCCTCATTTGGTTCCCAAACCATGACTGGGGTGTGAGGGTTATGCCAAGCCCTGGACTGGAAGGATTTGATGCTGCAGCCACCTTTGCAGCAGAAAAATCCATCACAATTAACTGCTCTCCTTTGCACACCCCCAGACGTAAGGGCTTTTTTCATTTATTAGTGGTGCTGAGTCAGTTTATTACGGGCTGGGCAATAATTACTGTGTCTGTGCAGGGTAATGGATGCTGGCTGGGGACCATCGGACACCTGGGTGTTGGCAGCAGGGCTGCAAGGTGGCTTGAGCCACACTGGAAATGGCTGCTGCTTTTTGCCTTGCTTTTCTGAGCATCTGGGATAAGGGGAAAGTGGGAAAGGAGGGATATTTGATGGCAAAATGGCATGAGCCACAGGGTTGGACTTCATGGCAGGACTTGGAGGGGGTGTGTGTGTGTGTCTTAGCTGTGTATTCCCCATCTTGGATCCAAAAAAATCAGGATAAATGAGGCGGACAAGCTGCTATCCCAGAATATGGTGGGTATGTCTCAGCTTGCTCCTGGGTGTATCCTTCTGCCCTTTGGACCTCCTTAGATAACAACAATGAATTAAAGAAATTGGCTGTTATATCAGATCTGGGGGCTGAAGGCAGCTCCTCGATGCAAATGCTGCATCTCAAAGCACTCAGCCCCAGCACAGCCCCTCCCCATGCTTATTCTGGCAGGACCTGCATTAACCACCACAGCCACTGCCATCCTAAAGAGCATCCCAAACCCTACCAGACACCTCGGAGTCAGATTCCCTGTGTGCTAATGAGCTTGAAAACACACCTCAATCTCCTCTCTTAAAATAAAACCACTAGATATATTTGTCCTTCTGACTCCACCACTGCAGTTTTGATTTTCTTTTTATTTTAATTTTTTGTTTCTCTCTCTTTTCATTCCCCCTGGAGAAATGAAGTGAGGGACGGCTGCTGTCTCTCCTGCTGCTCTGCTGCTCCTGCAAACAACCAGACAGCTCTCACACAGCTCCTTTAATGGCCCAGCAACACATAGAGCAAAGAAACCTAATGGGGAGCGGTGGTGCCGGCTTCTCGGCTGGTACCGTGCTTCCGAGTGGAGCCCAGCTGGTGTTTCTCTATAGGTCCAGCTGCCCGGAGGAGCGATGGCCAGAAGCCACCACTGCATCCAAAGCTGTTTCTTTATTAGGGGGGGTGAAAATACTCACTTTTCATCACAGTCCCTCCATGGTCCCTCTGTGGACATTAGAAGTGATGGGTGTTTCGAGGCTGGAGGATGCTGAGATCTGCAGAGAGGAGGTTCGGTCCAGACCATGAGGGCCACGCACGCATCAAGTCTTTTGGGATCCTGGTGGGACATTGCTGCAAGCAGGTTTTAATCAGAGCCTGGCAAACAGTCTTCCTAAGGGTTGGTGGGACAAGCTGCAGGGGAAAATGGCCCGAGCAGTGTCGTTTCAAAGAGAGTGGGCAAAACGTAATCATATACTAGAAGGACTAATCCCGGATTATCATCAGGGGTTGGAAGGGATAAACCATATCTAAGCACACAGCTTTCATCCCACAGGGCTTTGCAGAGCAAGCGCACGTGGCCCCACTGAATTGCAGCCGCCTCTGGGGTGCAGAGACTGCAAGTGAGCATGGGGAGGGGAGACACTGCTGCCAAGGGCATGGGTGGAAAGCTTCAGCTGGAGACCCTCACCGCAGGACTGGGGGGGAAAGCACCTTCCTACAGGGTCCCGAGCCCATCCATCACAACCTCAGGTCCTTTGCATTTTCTGGGTACCCTGAGAGCAGCCGGATCCACCCTGGGCTCATGGCCGGCATCGTTTCCGTTGGCTGGCGGACATCGCTTTTCTCCTCCTTATCTTTTTGGCTTTTCTCCTGAAGTACAAATTGACCTCTCAGAATTTTCTCCTTTAATGCCCTTGTTCTAAAATGTTAATAACTGGTCAGTGACAGGCAGATTAAGCCTTCCTTCCTCCCTTATTTAGATTGGTGTCACTGCACCAGCTCTCACGGAGCCGTAAAGAACATTAACACCCGCTCGGCACTGACAGGGCAAACTATTCCCTGGGAATTGATAAGGGCTTTTTCTGGAAACGAATTTGGCGCTGGCAAAACAAACGGACGCCTTGAGCTCCATCCATCTCCCTTCCTTTAATAACTTTCATTTGTTTGGCGCTATCTCCAGTGCCGATTAATGTAACAAATGCCTTTTGTCCCAGCAGGGGCTTTTGCAGGAGCTTCAAGTGGGATGGCTTCAACTTCTCTCCCCTCCCCTTTCCCTCTCAGCTTGTGGGTGATGGTTTTCACCCCATGTAGCACTGAGTGGGGTCTGAGTGGCCCAAAATCTGTGATAATGCCCTGAAATAATTTGCTTTGCTTATAGCATCCTGTCTGGATCTCTATCTCCATCTCTATCTTTATCTCTACCTCTATCTGTCTCTATTGCTATCTCTATCTCTATCTCTATCTTTATCTCTATCACTATCTCTATTTCTATCATCTCTATCTCTGCTTTTATTTCATTATTTTTATATATATCTGCTATCTTTATCATATTTATAATCTTTATCTTTATATCTTTATCAGCCTGATCAATAGCTATCTATACCTATCCCTATCTAACTCTATATCTATGTCCACATCCACATTCATGGTCATATCAATAAGATCTTTACCAATATCCTTATCCATGTCCATATCTATTCCTTCTCTGTGGATATCAATATCTACATGCTTATCGTCTGTATCCATATCATCAATACCATGTATATCTGAATGTGCATCCATAACTACATCTGCCATTCACATCTACATCCATATAATCTACATCCATACCCATCCATCCATATAATCTATATTTATAGCCATATGATCTGTAACTATATCTATACCTCTATCTCTCTATATAACTATATTCATATCACCCATAAAATCTATATCTCTACCCTTATCATGAATGTCCACATTCATGTCCATATCCATTCCATCCACAGCCATACCATCTATACCTATATCTGTATTTACCTGAACTGAGAAGGGGCTGGGGGTTGCTGTGGGGCAGAGGAGGGAGGCGATTGTCACTGAGGGGGTGAAGACACCTCCTGGGGAAGGACCCATGCACCCAGCCCTGAGCCAAGTGCTCTTGTTGTGAGAAGAATCTGGGCACTGCTCAAGGCTCTGACAATAACAGCAAGAGCCAGAGCTGCTAAGCCTGGTGTTTTGGAGGAGATAGATCCCAAAAGAGAGGAAAATCCTTGCAGTTGCACGTTGCCCAGGAAGCAGATTGTCTCCACTTGCTCCGTTTGGGCAGAGGCAGCCAGCAGGAGATGCCCCCAGTCTGGTCTTTGTGCAGAAAAACATCTGTTTCTGCATTTTGTGCTTGGATGGTGGCTCTGACAATCAAAAAAAGGCTTTTGCTTTCTTCCCCGTGTAGACTGAGAAGGTTTGTTCTGAAAATGATGCTGCCAAAAGCCCCCAAAGCTCCTGCAGAACAATGCTAGGAACCTGAATTCAGGGCTTTGAAACACGAAGCTGGTGATTTTAATTACCAGCAGAGAGAAGAAGAGTGGGATTTCTTTTGCAGCTGGGTAAGGACTTCACCAGGCAAGTCAGGAGTTTTTCCTTTTATAGGCTGTATCCCACTGTTCGGATATAATCTTACAGAGTGAGGAATAGATGTCCCCTGTAAGTCCTCAGATACAGCTTCAGGGTGGCTGTACCCCAACCCTGGTGCTGTTAAATCCTCCCCCTGCCAAGCCCTGGGCTAAATCCAAAGGTGATCCCTGCGAGGTTTATTCCTGCAGATGGGGTTGCAGTGTTTGAAAACCTGCACGCTCCTCACCATGCAATGCAAAAAAATAAAAAAGCCTGGGAGAGTGAGAAAGTGCAAATGGGAGAGGATAAAGTCGATGCTCCAGCGGCTGCAGAAAAGGAGATATATACGTGTATACATGTTTTTTCAAGAGTGAGAAAGAATAAGCCTTAGGCTTCGGTCAGCTGTCGCCAGCCTGCGATAAGGATGGGGGAGTTCAAATCCCATTTAGACACAGTCCTCAGGGAAGTGCTGGAGTGGGGAAGGCGGTGGGAGGCAGCGCAGATGCAGAGGGTGGAAATCTCTCCTCCAGAGCAGGGATCAAACCCATCGATGAGTGCCTTTGGTTCTCCAGTGAGAAGAAACTGGGTGCTTGATTTCTCTCCTCCACTTTTAAACCACTTTTTATTTTGCAGTGAAAGGGCTTTTCTAAGCCTTTGAGATGCTCTGGCACTCGGTCATGGGTAGAAACAAATGTGAAATCGAGGCCAGGGTGGAGGGACAGCTTCAAGCTTGTTTGGATTTTATTCTGTGTCATGAGGCATCCAGCTCCTTCCCTGTCATGTTATTGAAATGGTATAAAATAAATTCCATCCTCCCATTTGCTTTCTCTGGAGCTGGCTGTCTCTTGGAGCTTAAGAAGGTGGGGGCTGCTAGCCCAGGCAGCACAAACTTCTCTGCCAAGCAAAACACCACAGGAATGGGCCAAAATACACTAGAAAAAACTTCAAACATCATACAAAACAAAACCTTGAATCTTCACCTGCCGATGAAGAAAGCATCCTTTTCTGCAAGCAGGTAATTTAAGGGGGGGTTGCAAGGGTGCAACATTCTCTGCCCTCTCCTCACCCTCTGCAAAACCATCTGATTTCTCCAGACGGGTAGGTTTTGAGCCAAAAATTTCTAGAAGAAGTTGCACATGCATCTTTGAACCCCCAGCTTCACAAGGAGTCCAGTTCTTAGAGACTTGGTATTGACCCTGGCACAGGGAAGTGAAGGGAGCCAGATTTTATGAGATCTGGGCTTAAATTGCAAGGAAATCCAAATTCAGTGAAAATCTGTGGAGCTCTTATTTACTGAGAGCAAATTTTCACTTCCTGATGCTCTGAACAGGGTGTATGGGCCATTCCTGTCAGACAGGTGTAGGACTTCATTCAGGACAAGGTTGGCATGCCATTAAAACCTGGCTTTGGCACAATTATAACTCCAAACAGTTTTTGGCTGGGTTTAGGAGTAACCTAAGGAGCTGCCTCCATCCTTCCTGGCCCTACCTGCCCTGCTCTGTGTGCTCCTTATCTGTTTTGTGTTGGTAACCAGTGAAGCTCCTTGACCTGGTTGCTGCAAACATCAGGCATAATGACTGTTAAGACCCAGACCTCAAATATCTAGAAATCAAAGGCTAAATAACATATATGAGAAAGCTCCAGATGTTTTTAGGTCAGACATAAGCAGAAGAAACCTTTCCTACACATTTCTGTTTTTTATTTTTTTCGCCTGCAGAGATTCTTGCCTTTTCCTTCAGCACCTTCCAGTCCTAATAACTCATACCAGGTAGCAGGAGATGGGATCTGGATTTGATTACTGATCTGATTTAGTCTGTCAACCCAGGTGTCTCTCTGCAGAGATTGCAAGTGTTTCATGGACAATTTGCAATGAAAGAGAGAAGCTTAAGGAATGATTTATTCCGTAACAATAGCAATGATAATAACTGAAGGGCTGGATGTGGGTAGCATCCAGCACACAGGATGCCTGTTCCACCGGGCTCTGCAAGCTGTTGTAATGCAGGCGATGGCTGCAGACGTGATTCAAAAGGAAGGAATCTGAATTTCTGCTTCCCCTGGCATCTTATCCTTGGTGTAAAGGAAGAATATAGAGGTCAGAGTTTTTCCATGATGATTTAGGTGAGTAATTGGGGTGATTGCTGTTGGGAAATCAGAATCAGATCAATTGCAGCCCCTGCAAAGTCACTTAACATCTCCCTACACAGTCCCTGTAGCAAGGAGGACCCTGTCTCACCTCCAAGGATCATTTGCATGAGGATGGAGGCTGCTCAAGCTTCAGTGAAACGAGAGTGGTGAAAAGACAGCAAATAGGTTGTGCACCGAAGCAGGCGTCACCTCTCCGTGCATCCGTCACGGGAACAGGCTGCAATCAGATGTTAAGAGTTGCGGTGTCAAAAAATATCTTGTCTTCTCTCCACCTGTACGTTAGCTCACTTCTTTATTCAGGGAAGGATGCGTCTCACCTGAGAAGTCCTTAAGATGCCACAGATAAGCTCTTCTCTGATTAAGTGCTCAGGGAAGCTCCTAAGAGGGTTGTTCGACGTCGCCAGGAGAGGCAATGAATCAGCAAGCGTGTCTCATCCCATTGCTCCATCAGCGCCGAGTGACAGGAGCAGGGATGGCAGGGACAGGCTGATTTGGTGTCCCTGGCTCCAGAGCAGGTGCCTGGAGTCACACAGGGGCTGGGAGCTGCAGTGGGGAGATTGCTGGGAGGGGAATGGGCACCCTCATTGGTGTCATCAGTGGGAGAAGAGTGACCTTACTGATAGTTTCTGAAGATTCTGGTGAGTCTTGACAGCCCCTTCCCCAAAATCCTCATTCCCAGGCATCCCCATCACCTCATCTGACCACAGTCCAGCCCCAGATATTAATTTGGTATGGCCTCATTACCCACTCCAGAGAAGATGAACATCTCTGTGTGCATCACAGCCAAATCATTCTTTCCTCCCCCTCTTTTTTGTACTAATTAATACCATTGCCAGGTATTTATTCAATGGATGGATCCATCTCCTTTTCACCACTGTGGTTCCTGGAAACCTTTTTATCCCCAATGGCAGGAGACACAGCCTGTGCAGCTACCAGCGCACCCAGATTTATTTCGTTACGCTCAAACCACCGTGTCCTCTTTTGGAGCAATGGAGCACAAAATTCAGGAAGATTATTGCAGCGAAACCAGCTGTCTGCTGGGCATGTCTTTGCAATGTCATTCCTCTGTGAGTGAAGCCCAGAAGAGTTCCTCGACCTTGACCATCTTCAGAGACCTGTGATGAGAAGGAAGCTGGGAAAAACTCTTTGCTCTTATACCAGCATGATGGGGCAAGAATCTTCTCTCTTTCGTGGATGTTGTGCCTTGCTTTGCAAACTACCCTCACCTCAGAAAGGAGTTTAAACATTTCCACTCTCAGATGGATACCCATCGCCCACCTTGGTGTCAAGGAGATTTAAGTCAACCCCAAACCATCTTGACCCACTTCACTCCCTGTAGTCAAAGAGAATTTTTTCTCTTTGGAAGAAAAGAAATGGCACTGGAGGGCCTGATTTTAATTTACACTTGAGCTGCTCAGAACATAAAAGGGCTCCAGGAGCTGCGTTTGCAGCCTGGAGAGGCTGGAGTGTAAATGAGAATTCAGCCCTTCAGCTAACGAGATGCCTTAAGCTTATTTCATAATGGGCACTGAGCTGTCGTATGCCTTCTCTTCTAATGCCAGGACCCAGGGCAGGGTGATCCCAAAGGACCCAGGTGAGACCCATAAATAGCACAAGGTGACCCCTTCTGCTAGTTACCCCTGCAGTAGTCCAGAAGAAGAGGGGTGTGCACAAACCCCCACCTCAAAAGACCCCCTTGGTGACCTGCCTACCCCACTGCAAACTCCCAGGCCACCAGGTAGGGCCGAGCATCACCCCGCACCATCTCCAAACGCCCCACTGCCCTACCAGCAGCACCCAGTTTGCATCAGTCCTTTTGCACCACAAGACTCTCACACACTGTTGTTTTTTCAACACATTTCTGATGAGATCAAGGGAATTACACTGAGAGCAAAGTGGCTTTGACCAACTGAGGAAGAGAAGAAAGTCCTCCAGATCCCTGTATTGTGGTATTTTATTAAGGTCCTGTGTTTGGGCTGGACAAATCCACCTTTCCACACACTTGGAAATGGAGATTTATGGAGACCCACAAGTTTTTCGAGCCAGGCTCCTCTTTCCAAAGGCACATCCAAATGAGAAGGGCTGTGAATATGATGTTTGAAGGAATGCACCCAGCTGCAGGCACAGACATTCACTGGGGGCACGGAGACATTTGAGGGATGCACTGTCTATAGGAATGCATAGATAGCCATGAGGATGTGCCCAAACTGAGATGGACCATATCTATATATATTTATAGCGGTGACAGATAGAAGTAAACACATGTCACCTTTGTGTTATATAAACCCAGCAGAACATCTTCCAAATTTATCTCAATAAACCAAGTGCCACACACCCATATTTATATTTATAGCACCGTAGAAGAGCGAGCATTCCCACCTCAGCCCCATCCTTCCTGGGGCTGCAAGCTGCCTGGAGGCTCCTGAAACCTTCTCCTGGGCATCTCGGGAATTGAAGATGGGTTTCTCATGAGGCTCGCCACTGGTTGATAGATGTATTTACTGAGCAGAGACTCAGGAGTTAGAAATAAGGTGTGTATATGGGCAAAATTACGGCCTTAAGTCAATACACTGCAAAGGGGTTTTTTTTGATCAGGTTGTGCATCTGCTAGAAATAATGTTTGAGGAGGACCAGAGCAGTGTGAATTCAGGATTATGTTAATGAGGTGAATAATTTCAGGTTAAAAAAGAATTAAATAGCAGAAAACCTTTGAAAAATGCTGAGATGTTTCATCCTGGTATCTCTGAAGTGAAAGGCTTTGTTTCAGAAGTGCCAAAACATTTTGCTGCGGTATTTTCGAAAGCTCCTAAGAAGCCTTTTTATCCCCCTTCTCCTTTCCTTTAAAAGGTGAACCAGAAGCTTAATTAATTGACAAAACCAAACCAAACTGCTCAGTTTCACCGACTGCAAGCTGCAATTGCCACTTTGGGCACAGCTACTGTGGGCTTTGCCTCTTTGCTTACAACGACGTCGATTTTCTCTCACAGCCGGCACCTCACTCGGAACCTGCCAGGCACAACTCCTGCTGTTCCAGCCGCAGCCTCAGCTGCAAATCCTTCAGCTGGTCCTTGTCGCAATATGAATAATATATGGGGGGAAAAAATAAAAGCGCTGCGAGATTTATTTTCCCAAAAGATGCACACTCCTATTTTGTCTCAGTCTGAATAGCGGTTGTTATGTTAATAAAAGATATTTAAATGCCCTGTTGTAAGGAGCAGCCATGACCTTATATTTCTAATTGTCCCACCTGTATTTAAATCCAGTGACCGGGCTGTTATTGGGATATGGCATCAGGGGACTGGTGTGAGAAATAAACCTGCTGAGAATGAAGGTGCAGGGCCGAAGAGGTCTTTTCACCTCTCTGTTGGCTCATTTGAAGCCAACAGGAATAAAAACATAGCCCTTCACAAATGAATTCCCAGCTAATTCCACTCCAGGAGAATAAATTGGAGCCAGGGACAAGCTCCCTGTCTAGGAGAGGTAATTATTCTGACATGCCACCTTAATTACGTCGTAATCCCCATCTGAAGGAGGAAAGGGCCCTCACGGCTGTCTCTCTACAAGCTGACTTTGCAGAGCTCTCTGGGAGATGCAAATGGCTTTTCCCTGCTCTGGTCCCAGTATGTGCTTGCCAGAGTGGAGAATGGGCTTGTTACATCCCAGAATCCCAGCATGTTGGGGTTTGGAGGGACCTCTGAGGATCATCTGGTCCAGCCCCCCTGCTAAAGCAAGGTCACCTAGAGCAGGGTGCCCAGGACCAGATCCTCCTGCCTGTCCCTTGCTCTTCTGAAGGACTTTACATGTCTGTACAGTGGACAAGGGACCCTGGAGTCCCCAGTGTCTATAATTTCCATTTTCCATGCAATTAATTGCATTGGACTTTTGGTTTATTTTCCTAAGCTTTGCCCCTTCCCAGAGCTGAAATACCCCCAAAAAGCATCTGAGATCCCCAGGCTCCTGACAGGCAAAAACCTGCCTTGTTTTTCCCTAACGCAAAAAGAAAAAAAACCACCACCACGAACCCCATTAAAAAAAAAAAAAAGAATAAACCAAACATTTTTTCTCTGAAAGAAATAAACCCGCTTTCTGTATCTTTATATATCATAAAGGTGCAGGGAAGGGCACGAGCACCATTTTTATTTCTGAGGTTTGCAATTCACATTTAACCCCGAGCCATCTGTTTCGTTTGCTGCTTGGCGGTTAGAGGGGCCCAAGATGTTCATCTACAGACGTGTCTTTCCATCGTGCTCACTCCATTTTTTTAGCTGCTTTAAGGCAGGTGACTCCTACTGGTACCTGAGGAGCCTGTTACGCTCCTGGATGTATTTCCCCTGCTAGATGCCACCAGCCCCAGAATGCCTGTCCCAGCCTGTGGTCCCTGGGAGCAACCAGCTGTGAACCTCCAGTCACTGTTCATGGGTGTTGATACCCCAAGTCTGCAGAGTTTGGATTTACTTGGGGTTCTGGTTGTTTAAGGAGGTTTGGGGCCCTCTAGGAGCTAGCCTAGGGCCAAGGTGCTTGCACCTTTTTCTGCTGGGAGGTCTCTAGTGTCTAGCAGGGGTTGGACTTGAGATGCAACCTTTGTCTCCACACAGCGTTGTAACATCTCCATTACTTTTGTAATCAGGCTGGTACTGGTCACCAGGTCTAAAAGCCCTGGACAGTGAGGTATGTCCCATGAGATGGCACATCTCCTTTCCCACCCAGGAGTGTTGTAAGGTCCAGAGATTTTATTCTAGGTAGCTGATTAGTGCTCCATAATGAGATATCCCATCTCCACCCTCATCTCCATCACCCATTAATGAGCTCATTGGTGCTTCGTGGAGGTGGGAAGCCACCACCACAATTTCATCCCCTTCCAATACAAGGCTGCTACTTATGGGTCCAAATATTTCTCAGCCATCAGTAGGGGGAATCTCAGTTTCTGAAAGGCTTTGGCCACCTCCGTGATGGCTGTGCAGCAGCTCTGACCATGACATAGTGTTTAAAGGTACATGTGGAAAGAAGGAGATCTGGACACATCCCCAAAAGCAGGATGGGGGCCGGATGCATCCCTGTCCCACGCAGACCCACGAGCCTTATTTACTGCGTGCCGGCAGCATTTGGCACAGCACAAAGCAGAGGAAGACACAGTCCCCACCATTAATGGGCATCGCTTGTTATTAGCTAATAATGAATGGATTAGTCAGCATCTGGAAGGCAGCTGAGCACGCAGGGAAGCGGAGGGCTGGGAATTGACCCCGGCAGTGGCTCTGCCTCTCCTGGCTCCGTCTGCAGGGCTGAGCCTGATATTTTATTTATCCAAAGGCAGGCAACGCTGAAAGGACACGGAGCTGATGGGAGAGCCTGGGAGGGTTTATTTTCATTTTAGTGTCCATTAATGTCCATTAATGGAGCATCATTTTTAGCCCCTCACTCCTTCTCCTCACTGCAAAAATCCATGCCCATGCCTTCTGCTGCAGATATAAACCCAGGCTCGGGATCGTTTCCAAGCAGTGAAAGTCTTTAGCGACCCTTAATTAAAGGGCATTTGGGGAGAAAGGGCTGACGAGAGGTGACAGGAGGAGTGGGTTGCTCTGCTGCCTGGATGTGACCTTATTACGCCGCTCCGGCAGCTGCAGGTTGTTACCGCCGTGATGAACGCCGGGGAGGTTTCCTCATCCACTGGATGGCCTTTAATTGGGCTGACGGGTAAAGAGAGCGGAGCGAGGCAGGGGGCACTTTTGTCTTTGGCTAGCAGGGAAAAAAGGGCTCTGTTTCCAGCTTGGGGCTCAGAGCTATTCCCTGGAACATGTCTGACCCAAAATCCCAGCACTTGCACCCTGGGAGCCTGGAATAGAAGTTTTTGAAGATGAAGCATCACTTCATGGTGAGATGGTTATTTTCTCAGGTTGAGAAATGCAACATTAACGTTGACAAATATTTCACAAGAACAGCTTGATGCTGATGATTTTCTTTCAGCTGCAGCAGGGAGGTTGGAATGAGATGATCTTTAAGGTCTCTTCCAACCCATGGTTCCCTATATATTGTCCATGAGCTATTTATCTCCATGCTGTATGTATTTGGTTCTCAAGATGTTACATTCCTGGTCTTTGGTGCCAGAGGGTTTGGGGGAGTTTATTTTTCACCCCTGTTTTGTTTGTCCCTAATTCCTGAGCTTGCTCTCCTGCAGTGACCTTAAAAAAAGCCCTCTGGAGACATGTATGTGCTACCCACGTATGGCTCCTATAGCACCCAAGAAATGGTCTTTCTGTCTGTAGCTACAGCTTTACGTGTTAACAGATATTATGTGTTGTGTTATCCCACTTGGTAGAGCCACGGTGGAGACACAAAGTGAAGTGGTGAACACAGAGTTGAATTATGGGTTGACAAGCAGAGAAGTTTCCTTTTAGTAAAGCAAAATCATGTTTTGAGCTATGGGTGTTCACCGAAAAGCCATAGCTCAAAGCAGGGTGACTTTGCATCTCTTCCTTCACCCTGGGGATGCTGGGACAGATCCTGCCAGTTCCTACCCCCACAGTTCCATGCCCATCTAAGCCCCTTTCCGTGTGTGGTCCTTGATGAAGCCTTAATGTGTCATGGGGGCAGATGGAGGAACAAACCCAGCATATGTCATGTTACATGCCTCTTCCTACAAGGAGGCTACAAACCCACTGTTTTTTACACCCGATGGGTGGTGGAGTCTGGGTTCAAAGGCTTGAGGCAGCTCTCTGCCTGCTAAACCTGTCTGTGTCAAAATGCAAGCACCAGGGTGGAGATACAAGATCGAGAGGGGAGATGCAAGCACCATGGATGAGATGTAAGCACCAGGGTCAAGACATAAGCAATGCAGGTGTCAGGAGTGAGATGCGAATGCCAATGGTGAGATGCAAGCACCGGGACAGAGATGCAACCACCAGGAGAGTGATATAAGTACCAGGGTTGAGATGCATGCACCAGGAGCAAGGTGTGAGCCCCAGGAGCTTCCCAGCTCCTTTGAGAAGCACAGGTCCAAGGCCCTTTAGATGGTCATACAGAAAACCTGTGCTGGAGCAAAGGCTTGGCCCCATCTCCAGAGCTGTGCACTGATGCTTTACTCATTGCACTGGCTCCTCCCTCCACTCAGAGCGAGGCTTTGGGGCCTCAGCCACATCACTTGGCTGAGACAGAAAGAAATTCAGGGTCCAGGCAAGTCAGTGAAGAGGAAGAGAGTTTAAAAACTTTTCTTGCTTTCCCTCGCAATTCGCTGAAATCTGTGCGTGTTGAAGGCTTTGATATGTCAGGAGCAATATCAAACACATCCTGGATCTGATGGAATATGTCCAGCAGAAAAAAAATGCTAAAAAAAAATTAAGTAGAGGTGAAAAACCCTGGGAAAGAAAAGTGAAAAGCAGCTGAGATTAAACTATTAAAAATACAAAAGTCAACTTTGTCCTTCAGCATCCTGGCTTGGACTAAGGGCTGGTGAAAATGAAGTATTATAGGTCCTCATGAGGATTAAATAACTGCTGGATTTACTGGAGCAAAGTGCATCTCTGCATCACTGCAACGGCTCCCGAAGGGTCCAATACAATGTGCCGGGATGCAGACCTCTCCTGGCTTTCTGGAGCCCTTCCCAAAGGTGGAACATCCACACTTGGAGGGCAGGAGATGCTCAGAAAAATACCAGATCAATCACACTCTTCCCTATTTTTTGTTTAATGTTACTAAAAGGAGGGAGGGGAACAAGAACGGATAAAACTGTCACGTGCAAAACCCAATCTGACAGTGCTAAAGAGATTATCGAAGCCTCAGGAATTCGGTTATGGCTGGAATTGGGCAAATAAATCGTTTCAAACCAGTTACTCGATGATTTTAGCCTTTTTGGATTTGGTTTATGAGTTGCTCGTGATGGCACCAGGATCTTTACAAACTGTTATGCAAAAACCAGTCCGCGTTAAGTGTGGGATTTGTCTCACATAATGAGACGTTTATCAATTCGGTGTCTAATCCGAATGAGCCTTTTAGGCTTTCTATTTTGCACAGGGGGGACCTTTTCCCACTTCTTTAACAAAGGCTTGGACTGATACAATTGTATTGATTTCCTTGTTCCTGAAAAACAGATTTTCGATAAAAACCTCTTTTACTCGCAAGCCATAAAAAAAGAAATAGAAAGCAGCCAAAATGCTGCAGGTGAAAATGTTATGAAGTATCAAGAAAAACAACTCTCCATCATGTTCCTGATACTTTTTGAAATGTTTCTGTCTTGCTAAGAAGCAAAAAAAACACCCCAAAACAAAAGGCAATTTTGGGATCAAGCCCGTCCTATCTCTTTTTTATTCAGTTACATCTGGATTTTGGTGTAGAGCTCTGTGCCTCCTTGGAAGGGTGAACTGTTTTGTACCCAGATGAAACATGCTATGCTATGACATGCAGCTTGCTCCCCAGAAGGATGCCATGGATCATGAAAATGCATCCCAATGGCGGATGGTGGGAGCATCCCAAGGCTGGTAGGAGCCACATGACCCCCACAATTACAAATCCTGAGGAAAATCAATTACTGATTTTTTTTTACAATTATTTTGCAAAAAAAAAACCCTTGGAAAGACTCTGCTCTTTCTATGTTGGGTGTCTGCAAACCTCTTCATGCTCCCACCCTTCTGCCTTTTCCCAGTAGAAAATAACTTTTTCCCTTTAGAAAATACTAATGGCACCCAGCCTCCCCTGACCAGGGACCTGGACCCTGCAGGTCTAATTAAGGAGTGTTATTATTTCTCTGTGGCAAAGACAACTGTGCTGATCTCTCTTTGTTCATGTTAAAGCACAATATTGGATGGTTTTATCTGGGCTCGCTTCATTTTCTGGTTTTAGCCATGGTAGAAGCTGCTGGGCTGGGCTGCTCCTTGCTTTGGAGAGCCTTAAGGAGTAAATGAAAAAGGGAAAAACGTCCAATGTCTCTGCAGTTCTGGTCTGCCATCACCTCAGCCATCCAGGAAGTTCAGCCAGGATTTCTTTTTCTCAATTACAAATTTACTTTCCAAATTAGAAGCATCCTTAGCAGGTCGATGGATCACCGGAGCTGACTCAGCACCGACCCACCTGCTGGCAGCGGATCAGGCAGGGCCAGGGGAGTAAATTTTCTCCCAACTCTCTGATTCGGAAAAATATCTCTATATTTTCATTAAGGTTGGCACTGCGGGAGTTGCGCTTGTTAGCAGGAGGAAAGGCAGAGCAGTAAGTGCAGGACCCATTTCCCACCCCTCAGGTGAAATTAGGCACGCACAGGTAAGTGTAAAATAGCATTGAACGCTCTGAAAATACAGCTACAGCCCCAAGCATGGGGGAAAAGACCATTTGGACCCTGGAAATTGAAGCCTTGGGGGTCGAGATGAGTTTTCCCGCAGCGGAGGCAGTAATGGGGCGTAACTCGGGAGTTATTAAAACAAATGCCACCGCAGTCCCCGGGGAGGGGACCGCCGGCTCCTCTTCTTCGCGGCGGCGGCGTGGGTTTGAATAATCTGGCTGCTTAGCTCGCCGCCGGCTTGAAAAGGAAACCTTTGGCAGGCGGTCACCCTCCAGCGAGCCCGGGATGGGGTCGCTGGGGCTGCACCGCACTTTCTGAATTGAAGCAGTGGACTGTGAAATAGGAATTACTGACAGCTCTTAAGTATATCAAGAGAACAGCCCTATTCCTTAATACAGAGCCACTAATAGACATCTAAAGACCTATAAACCAGACAATTCCTCTATATCATCCTAGTTAAATCAATGTAGTTATATTACCCTCATCATTTTCCCTTTAACGTTTATTACATTTTGCCACTGTAATTTATTTTTTCATATCCATCAGCCGATTAAAGACTTTATTCTGAAGATACACACATCCTTGTGACCTACTTGAAGCTGACCTAAACTATCAAGTGAAAGCAATTTGGTGCAGGAGGTTAGGGGGGGTGGGTTGCCCTCCTTGTCTCCCTGAGCTTTTTATCCTTGCACCAGCACTTAGGAGCACTGGAGATGGGAATGTTGGATTATCCCAACATCAGCCTCGTTCTGTGTCCTTGTAAAGTCTTTAGTGATATTTATTCTCTTTTAAATGAGTCCTTGCCATGCCTGGACACCCAAAGCAGTTTGAGCGCATGGTTGGGCCTTTCCAAGTGAGGGCTGCAAGCTCTTATTGCTTCAAAAGTTACCCCTCTAGTTGATCCATCACCTCTCCACCATCCTCAGAGGATTTGCCGTAGGAGGAAGGAGCAGTTCTGGAGTGCCATCTATTGATGCCATCCCTACAAGGTGGAGGAAAGCATCCAGAAGTGAGCAAGATCCGACCCATTCCTCCCAGATGCAGAGTTCAGCCCAGTCCAGCCTCCTTCTGCTTGCATCTGCTGCCTCCCGAGCTGTTCCCCTCCTTTGGCTTTTACTTTTTTATTCATCCCTTTGCCTGAATTATTTAAACATCCCCACTTAGATGCTGATGTGTCCACAGCCACTCCTCTTCCTTTATGGCCAAAGAGCAGCAGCTTTCACCATTTGGACCCCTAGGTACCAACACTCCCATTTTATTAGTTTCATTGGCTTTTTTCCTCCTTATTTTCTCCTCTATTTTTTCACAGTGGGATTGTAGCAGTGGTACATTATTATGCTGCAGGATCATCCCAGTTTGGAGATGGTACCCAATAAGCAGAAGTAGGATGAGAAGAGCTGCAGGTTATCCCAGCGTCTGGGTGTGTGCTGCTAAGCATGAGGAAATGGGGGCAATACAATTGCTGGGAGTCAAAAATGCCTGAAAATAAGAACAGCACACCACAATCTTGCAAGAAAATCAACTTTATGTCAGAGAAGAGTGGGGAAACCCAGAGCTGGAGCTGCTAGATATGGTTTTCCACAGGGAACCAGTGGAGTTTGGCCATAGAGACACCACTTGCTCTGGCCTTTTAAATGTTATTATTTATGATGGACTGTTTAGGACTGTTTATTTCTTGCAATAAGTAAAGGGCAAGTGCTTCCCTCTGGTTCACCCTCTGAAAAACGTTGCCGAGGGCACCATCCGCTGTGCAAACCTGGACCAAGAAAAGGTGGATTACATCCAAGTAGCCTCAGGAAGGAAAAGACCACACACACTGCTGGCACACAATCACCTCGAGATTGGAGCAAGGGAATTTAACTCCCCCATCCCTTTCCCGAGCAGCTCAGGGCACCAGTGCCTAGCTAAAGCCACCCCCAACTGCCCCCAGCACGGCAGCCTCCCAGAACTGAATATTATCCAGCATGAGCAGTTTTATTCTCCCGAATCTTTTCTTCTGCCCCCGGGGAGTTTCTCCATCAGCTCATGGTCATTATCGCAACGAGGCCCCGAGCTCCGATCCTTGGCATTTAGCGGGGAGAGAACGGCTGCTCCGAGGCTGCTTTGCTCAGGGAAATTATTTTTTTTCTTAATTATTTCCATTTCGCTTAGCTCAGTGATGCCAGGATGTTCTTTGTGCCTCATCCACAGGCTCTTTGCCTGTTTGAGCTCTGCAAAAATGATGCCCTGGTTGCCACCAGATCCATCCCCCAGCTTTATTTTGCAATATATGGTTATAGCCACACTCCCGTGGGCATTGGAGGGCCTGGGAGGATGCAGGGACCTTCGTGGAGGTTACAGATGGGGATGCTGCTCTGATTTGCACCGATGTATGAATTTTTGACCTCCAAATGGTCCGAAAAAGCAGCCTTTTGTAGCAAAGCAAGCAAAGTTTTCCCTATGGACTGTAATTGGGAGTTAGTTACCTTGGGAACTAGATTTATCTCTTCCCTGGTACGTACTTAATACAGCCCATCACAGGGAGAGCACTTTTAATAACCAATTGATGGAGAATTGCAAGAGATAAATTATGCATCCCAGGCCCGGCAGTGAGTTATGGACTTCTCCCTCCTGCTCCGGTGCACGAGGACCCGGCACTGAGATGCTCCCATGCCCTTTAGAAATGTAACATCCATTAGGGTTGGCATTTTTGCTAGCAAAAAGGGCTTTTTTTTTTTTTTCTTGGCTATCCCAGAGCAAACCCCTGCCTCCTTTGAAAGTAGCCAGGCTAGTGTTGGCTCCAAAGTGCAAACAAACCCAAGAAAATGGGATGAGGATGAGGAAGGGAGAGGGGAGTGATATATATATTGAACAGCTATAAAATATACATAACGTTCTTGCAGTGAATACAGGGAGGGATCCTCCCCCCTCAACCCCAACGCTGTAATCTCAGCAAAAAGCTTTCAATCTGGCTTGGAAATGACATTTTTTAAAATTCATCCAGTTTAAAATATTCATCTCGCATGTTATTAATAACATGGGGAAGAAATATATATTTTAAGTGAAGGTTTTTATCATCTGACTATCACTTTAATTCGCGGTTTGTCCTTTTCAAGAAGACATCCATTCTCCGGACATCGTTACACCATGAAAACTTAAACCTCACTTGCTGTTAAATTTTTCATCTGAGCCTGATTCTCTGTTTAATATCCTATTTTTATAAAATAATAATACGCAAGGCTCGGGGGGCCGTTAAGAAGAAGCATAATACAGAGTTTAAATACAGTCTCTTCCACTCTCATCTTAATTTGCAGCTTGTTTCAAGGTATTCGTGTGCCTTGAAGTCAGGAAAGTTATCTGGGATGTCTGTGACCTTACAGGGATGCTCAGTCCCTAGTGCTGGGATGATGATGTTGGGGTCTGCATGAGCTTGGACCAAATTGCCCTGGATTTGGGGGGTTTGGTGGGGTTTTAAGTGTTCTGAGAGTTCTGCTTGGCTCCCAAGCCTTCTTTTTCCATTCTGCTTAAGCAGCTGGTGAACTGGGCTTTCTCCCTGCCATAGAACCTGCTTCTCATGGTGGCCAGATCCCACTTTTAATCCCCAACCAGCCATTATTTCTGAATATACTACCGGGTAGAGGAATACCCTGACTTGACATTAATTTTTCAGGGAGATGCTTCCTCCCAACATCCCTCGGACAAACCCAGTGCAGGGCTATGCAGCCAAGACAGCCTTCATCTCCCTGCTTTCCTGGGGTGCTCAGAGACTCATCCCTCCTGGAATCCATCTGGAGGATGAGGTGAAGGAAATGTTAAACTGAAGAAATAAAAATAAAATAAAGCAGCACTTTCCCCTTGACTTATCTGCCTTGGCAGAAGTCCGGTCCTGCTGCTGGGGAAGCATCTTCCATCTCCCCAGCAATCCTGAGGGATGTTGCCAGCTCGGGCTGGCAGCAATTTTCCTCTCCCCTCTTCCCAGTTTGCTCCCAAAGGTGCCGCCTTCTCTCCCATGCTCTGTTAGTTGCTGCTCTGGATAAAACACACCTCGCTGAACCCGCTCCCACAGATCCACCCGCCAGCAAAGGGTGGGCCCTCGCCACGCCAGCGAAGAATTTTTAATTAAACTCACAGCAACTGGGTTTTTTTATCGCCGGCATCAGGCAGGCAGAGCCTGGCTCTTGCCGGCTTCCCACCGCCTGCAAACCCCAGCTTTGCCAAGAAAATGCTTTATCGGAGACGGGACGATCATCCACCCAGGGATGCTGGTGGGGAAATGCTTTCCTTAGATACCCACATACCTTCTTGTATACATCCCTGCTGCCCTGTGGGGCAACGCTCAAGGAAAGGCTGAAATATTTGCACACATAGGAACCGGTAGCGGGAGCTGGCGTCTCCCCAGCAGCAGGGCTTTTAATTAAGGAAGTTTAGAGTAAAATTGGCAGGGGCTTATCTAGAGCGTGCACTTCCCCACTGCTGACACATTGCAACCCCCCGTCCCGCCCCACTGCTGCAAACTGGAGGGGAAAAGGAGTTGGAGCTGATGGGGGGGATGCAGCTCGGAGGGACATCTGACAGCGCTCCTCACCCAGATGGGCTCAAAGCCTCTTATTTATTGATAAAAGCTCAAAAGGAAGGAGGCTTGGGCTTTATTTCCCTATGGTTTAAAAAAAATAATAATAATAAATGAAATTGCATTCAAGGCTGTTTCTTTTTTTTTCTTTCTTTTTTCTTTTTTTTTTTCCAGCTGCCCCAATTATCCCATTTGTTCAAAGCAAAATCTTGCAATTCGAGGCATTTTATTTATTCTGCCCAAGCCGTGTTTACAACGCCGCATCGGAGCAGTGGGGTTGAGTTAAGCGGTGCTGGTGGTTGGGGTGGGGAGTGTGTGTGGGGGAAGAGCATCTTGTTGGGAGAAAAATTAAAAGGAGAAAATTAAAAAGAGCAATTTCTAAAAATGCAGACATCAAAGGCATCATTTATATTTCAAATCGCGGGGAAATAACTTTATAATGAGGAATCATAACGGGGAAGCTGAAGACTCTGGCGTTATTACATCTCCAGCTTCAAAACCCTCCCATTGTTCTAGTTGAGAGAGAAAAAAACCCCAAACGAACAAGTCAGTAAATTAGAGGGGAAAGTGGAATAAACTATTAATCATTAAAGGAGCAGATCTGTGGTGGAAAGGGACCTCTTCAAAAATAGGGCCATTGTGCTGCTCCCTGCTCTACATATCCCACCCCAAACGTCCTGCTCCCCTCTGCTTTTCACCCTGTCAGTTACATGATAGAATTTCTTTTCTTTTAAACATGTTCATATCTACATCACGAGGTGATGCTGGTCCTGCTGGGATGCTTCTGAGCATCTTCTGCAGTCTCCAAACCCGAGCCATCTCATTTTTGGGTAGGAAGGAAGGGTTTTATCCCAGGGATGTTGCCCTGCTCATCACAATTCGGGTGTTAAAAAGCACCTTCTGTTATTCTGAGGATTAATTAGTTAAAGTCTGCAAAGCACGAGCTAGCTTGCCAACTAGTATTAATATTGTCCCATTCAAAAGAACGAGCTTTGCGTATGATTAATTATTATTATTACAACCACTTTGGCAGCAGCAGGGGAAAAAAGAAAAAAAAACGTACAAAAAATCCAAAGGGTTCATTTGGAAATTAAATGCCCAGTTTCCCCTCTGGAGCATTTGGGGAAAGAAAGGGAATGTGGTATTTGTAACGCCTGAGGAAGCAGCTACGGGAAGATAAGAGCGTGTTGGGAAGAAGAGGATGTGTCCAGGGAGCCTTTGCAGAGCTGAGGCTTGGCAGGAGGAGCAGGTAAATGGCGATGGCTCTTGCAGAGATGAGCATCCCCCAAGGAGCTGAGAGCATCCCCCAAATACCGGCTGACCACCCAACATCACAGCCCACCGTGGATATGGTCCTGCTGAGCATTGCTCATCGCTTCTGGCCCACAGATCAACACTGCAGGGACTGATCCAGTGCTGGGACATAGCATAGAATGGGCAGAGCTCATTTTTCCCTCTATCTATTGTCAAGGCTTAAGGGATTTGGGAACTCAGCTTCAGTTTAGTCTAATTCCTCTAGTTCTTTTTAATTGGCCTCATGCATCTAAACCCCTTTGGCAAATCTCAGCTTTAATCTCCCCGCGCCCCAGTTCATCATCTGCTCCATTATTAACGTCTCTAATTACTATTAAACGTGTCTCCCCTCCCAACTTGCCAGCTGTCTGCTCAGCTTCAAAGATGGGAGAGGGTGATTTCAAAAAGCCCGGTGCCTTTTTTAACAGCACATAGCACGAGATGTATCCCCTGGGATTTCTGTGTCCTTTGGGATCTGCCAGGCCCCAGGGTGGGGCTCAAGGCAGCTTCATCCCACCTGATGTGGGACAGTAAGTGGTTTAAAGAGCTGGAGGGGATGGTAAAGCCAAATGAGCAACGGCCAAGCCCTGAAAATAGGAGGGATACTTCTCTGTGCATCACCTCCTGGATGCTCAGCCACATTCAAAGCCACCCTGTGCTTGCTACAGAACCTGTCCTTCCCTTGCCTCAGTTTCCCCCCAGAAAAGAGGAGTTCATGATGTTCAGCCTGCAAAAACCCATTTCTGAGGAAAAAAGAACTCCCTAGTATTACCACATTGAAGCAAAACTTTGCTATGAATCTTCCCCTTCGTTTCAGATTTCGGAGGGTAACGATGACAGATCAACACCTCTCTGCCCATACGCCATCGAGCGCCTTTATTTCTCTTTCAGCGCCGCAAACTCAGACAGAAAACTCGCCCTCCTCCTCTCCTCTGCACCAGCCAGTTTGTCACCAAGAAGCAGGGGGATGTATTTTCCCCTGGTTTACGTCCGTCCGTCTATCCCACAGCCGAGGAATGCGTTTATTATGCAGAATTGCTTGTGCCGCTCTCCTGGGAACGACATTCGGTTGGTAGATAAATCCTTACCTAGGCTGCTCCGTGTCAGCTCCTTACAGAAGCCGAGCATTAGTATTCTGCCCTACCGCCGGATGATTCATGTCACTAAGCAACACAGCATGAACTGCAATTTTTACAATCAAATATACAATTTACGCTACATTTTCGGGTGCATATTTTAGCAGACGGGCTTGAAATCGCTTGCCGGCAGCGCTGGAGTCGACGAGGAGCTTGGAAAGCCCCAGTCGATGCCGTTAAAACTCACTTCTAGACTGGGAAAATATTTGAAGTCACCAAACTGTGACTGCAAAGAGGGAAATTCCTTTCCCTGGGTTTTTCACCCCGAATCCTCCGTCTGATGCTCATTTCCCTGACTCAGTTTCCCCTTCCACTCTGTAGGGCTGCGCTGGGAGAGGAGCCGCTCAATGTCCTCACTCTGCCGTCATCTCCTTGGGCTCGGGGTTTCCTCTCGCAGACGGTGGCAGAAGTACGACGGATCAACACTTCCTAGGAACGGCAGCAATGAATTTTTCATAGAAGCAAGGAAATTTGAGACCCGGGTTGGTTGTTTTATTAAACATACAAGCAGGCATCCTTCAGGGAAGACATTGCGGGCAATTATGGAGCTGTGATTGGCATGGTGGATAACAGAGCTGTACAGATGTTAATACCTAATTTGCTGCAGAGCTTTGCCCCAGGGAGATCTAACTAGAAAAAGAGGCAATTTGTTTCGGTTCAAAACCTCAGGAGAAGTCCACCCCGGTGGAAAGGGGAGAAGAGTTCAGATAACTCAATTAAGCACCATGTATTTTAACCCAAAGGTGTGGGGAGGTCTCCAGCCCCAGCCCTGAAAGGCAGAGTGGTTGGGTGAAGTCACTTGTATCCCAATTTTCCTCTAGAAGGGATGAGCAGGGACTTGGGCTTCAAATACAGGCTGCTATTTCATGCGAATCTGTAATAATTTTGCTAATTTCCAATTATAAAAATTTCATTTTTATTTAAAGGGAAGGATTACAGAGGCGGAGGATGAGAAAGAGCAATCTTGGCCACTAATTAAAATTAAATACTTCTCAAAAAAACCCCTTTGCTTTTATGCAAAAAGCAAATGGTTACACTGCGCTCAGTGCAAATATTCCCAAACGACAGCATTGCTCCGTGGGGCAAGGGGCTGCCATGGCCAAAAAAAAAGGCTTTTTTTAAGCTGAAATGAGGCAAGATCTTGTTCACAACATCCAGAAAACCAGAAAAATCCCACCCACCAGAAGAAAACACAAGGTCAAAACCTGCCCAGAGCCACAGCACTTAATGGAAGGAGGAAATCTGGATATTTGGCACTCTAGAGATTTTTCAGAGTACCTTGGAGATGCAGAAGTTGGCGCAGGAAAGCCAAGAGCATCACTGCAGAATTCAGGCTCTTTTCCCAAATGCCTGCATCCCCGGAATGGTGATGATGCTCTAGAGACAGGAGGAACAGTGGCCACATTACTCGATATCATTTCATGAAAGGTGATAAGACAGAATGAAATAAGGAGAAGGAGCCACCCCAAAGCCTGTAGCAATGCTGGGGCTTTCCAGACATAAAGCTAAAGCCACTCTTCACCAGCTGGGAACATATAATGGTCCATATATCCACCTCCCTGTCCAGAGCAAGGTAAAAATGGACTCCTGGCTGACTCTATATGAATGTACGACTCCACTCAGCAGCACTTGCAGGGACTACATGATGTGCATAATAGCAATTCATGGCCACTTTCCCCTTTTACTCCTGTGAAAAGTTCAGTGCGGCGTTTCTTACGGCTCATTTTCAGCTCTCCAGCTCTCGCTTTAATCAACTTCAGGTAGGAAAAGCCTCGAGCTGAAGCACTGCTGGTTCTTGGGGTCTAAGTAATGTGAAAATTGGTGGGGTTTGCCTTAAATCCCCTTGATCCTTGAGTCATACAGAAGACCCAGCTTTTATTAAAAAGCAGGGTTGGTGGCTTTGGCAGGACTAAGCTTGGAAATAGGATCTGCAAAGGGGTCGGAGAGAAGAAGGTGAATAAAACCCATCCACCAAAGTCACTGGAGATATGTCAGGACTTCTTAAAACAACTCCGTGATTCCAGAAGCCAGCCTATGAATCACTGCTGACATCTCCCAGACAGCCTGAACTGCTGTTTATGCCACAAGAAAAGGAAATGTATGGGGAAGAGCAGGTCAGCACACAGGGCTGCCAGTTGGAATAACTCAAACATTCACCATTTGTAGTGTTTTGGATTGGTTGATTTTTTGTTTTGTTTTGTTTTAGTGACTTTTTCCCCCCTTTTGGTAGAATTTAAAAGTTTCGCACACCACCTGGCATAGAAATAACCACAGGGAATTGCTTCCTTCCCTGGGCTGGCCATTCCTTACATTGATTTTTGATCCCCTAGATTTGCAAGAGCCATCAGCTCCCCTTCTCCATTTCTGCCAGGGATGGACACATGGCAAGCTGTCAGCTCCATTGACAGCTGTCAATCTTGTCCATCAGCAAAGAGATGCTCTTGGAGAATTAACTCTACTGGTACTTATCGAATTCCCGGCTGAAGCCGGGCTCGCTTGAGAGCACAAATGCAGATTGCCATCACTCCATCGCCCGGGAGCCTCGCACAATTTGTTTCCCATTATGGCTCTGCTGAAGTCTGAAGGCATCAGTGCGGCCTCTTTTCACTGCCGGGTGCTGACATGGCATATAGAGGAGTAATGGGACTATTTTGGGATGTAGTTCCGGTAAACGCTGCTAATGCTGTTCCCCAGGCTTGTCCCTGGTGCTGCCACGCTGATGTCGTGCGCTCAGATCATGGCTGATGGAAATCCTTATTTTTTATTTTTTTTTAAATCCTCCTTTTTTTTTTTTTATAATGTATTTATTTTATTCCCATATAAATTCTGATTTACCTGAGCCCTTTTGCCCAGGGCATCAAACCCAAAGCTGCTTGTGAGGGATTCTGTTGGATTTGAATGTAAAATAAGCAAAGTGTCACCATCCTCCTCCCTGACTCAGCATCTTCACCATGTGCTCTTTGTCACACATCACCAAATCTTTATCTGAGTTGAAATTCCCTTTACATCCTCCCACATACATGGATAGGACATGTCCTCCCAGAGCTGCAAAAATTTGGAGCTCTGGGTCCTCTTTCCATCATGGCAAAGAGAGGACATGGCTGTGCTCCTGACAATTTACAGCAGTGTTTTTCAAGCTTTATTGCTGAAAAAGACTCTTTTTTCCTTTTTTCCCCTCCCTTTTCCCCCCTCCACTCTAAATCAGAGTCCCTGGTAAGAGATTTATCAGACCCAGACTTTTATTTATTTACTTTGCTATCGCTACCAAGCTGTCGGTCTCCTTTGTCTGCAAACCCAGTTACTCTGCCGCGCAGGCGATGCAGCCGTCAATCCAGAGGCTAGAAAATGCCCTTCGGTGGGGAAAAGCAGAGAAACAAAATAACCATCACCTCACTCAGCAGATTTGGGTCCCAAAACCTCACCAGCCTCTGGCAATATCTCAAGAATAAATAAAAATGAAGAAGGAACTTATTTTATTCTTGGAGGCATGGAGAGCTTTGGGAGAAAACTGGTTTTGGCAGCTAAAGTGCTAGAAACTCAGTTATCTGGTGAGGAATGATCTCAGTGTTTGTCCTTAGGGAGTTGGCTGCACCTCATGGAGGAGATGGACAAAATTTATACCTGATCTTTTAGGAAACGGTGGTTAAATGAAGGTGCAAAAAGCCTGTATCCATCTGCTCCCTTGCCATGGTGGCTTGAGATGAAGGGTAGCATTTCCTCTTCATCCTCTTTCCACAGCCAGATGTGTGTGTGGCCTTCTGGGGCTGTCACCAGCTGGGTGCAAGCCTCAACTCATTGGGTATCTCTCAGTGGTAGTGGTTGTGTGGGGTTTTTTGTTTCCAGGGTGAGAAAGTAAACCCTGCTGAAGCCATGATATTTCACAGAAATGTTTTGTGAGCTTCATATGCTACCTGTCCATGGCCACCTGCTTCCAGATGGCCAGGACACATTCCCATCTGGGTTGAGAAAATAGATGATTTTGTGCTTTCTTCCTCAACACACAGAGTGGGGATGGGGTTGGCTTCTACCTGCTGCTCCAGAGCCCAAGAGCAAAGCAAATACTGGAAGAGGAATGAAAAGCCTCCTGTGCCCTGAGAAGCTGGAAAAACCAAGAGATTTGGGGGCTTTGCATCGAGAAAGCCACATCCTCAGCTAGCCAGTCTGTTCTTTCTGTCACTCGGAGTGGAGTCCTTAATAACTCGAGAGGACAAAAAGCTGGGCTTGTTGTCGGAGGCGTGCAGAGAAAGGCTGATGCTGTATCAATTAAGATAAGAGCACGGTTTGCAGACAGCTCACAAACCCGAGGAAATGCGTTAACCTCTCATTTCCTTGCTTTTGAGGCATCGGATACATACTGTGGTGCCTAAGCAGATGTGACATGCACTAGATTATGGCTGTTAATGAATTACCCCATTTTTATTATTTAATATTTTTCCTTCCTGGACATTAGTAGATCCTAAATGCTACCAGGATGTGGGATGAAATCTCTGCTGGAGGTTTCTGCCTGGTCAAATCTTTCAGGGCGATTAACCTTTTGGTGACAGCGAGTGTGGCATGGTCACAACTGTCCCCTTGGGGTGGCTCCAGAAATTTGCTTCACTCTCATTTTAGAACTGCATCCCAATGCATTTATGAGCTCTGGAAAACAACAGCTTGTGGACTTGGTGGTAGAGACTTGCCCTGGTCATCCCTACAGCTCCTTAGGGCTTCCATGGTGTGGTGCATCCTTACGAGGAAAAGTGGAGGTGTTGACTGAATTCAGTTTTGAAAATAAATAAATCTCATTTAAAACATGAAATGCATCCGTCAGGATGTTTTTTCTCCCCACTAACCCATTTTGTGTTGATGGCACCGCCATGAGCTCAGCCACTGTGAGCACAAAGTGGAGCCTTTCAAAAACAAATCAGAAATAGCCCCTTGTCCCTATATAACCCTAATTCCTCCCTGATGCTGCTTGGGTCTCTGATGCAGTGAGGGAAAAGGGATAGCCTGTCTGTGAACTGCTCCTCTATCCAGGAGTCCTCAGCTATGAGCAAAGCAAAGAGTTTCAATTATTCATGCAGTTATTACGTAGGACAAAACATTGCAGCAAGCTCGTGCTTTGCAGCCTGGATTTTAATTGGGAAAAGGGACGGGTTTAGGGGCTGTCGTGCATGTTTGCAATCACGCCGGGTGGTGCAAGGGAGAGCATCAGTATGACGGCAGGATCTGGGAGCAGGCTGCAGGCTTTGAGCCTGTTCTGGTCCAGTGTTATTATAAATTTCCCCTGGAGTTAAAACCCTCACCAGAAAAAATGAGCTGAGAAACTTTTAATGCATAATTGAAATAAAATTTCTATTTCCTCTTTGGATTATCTTACAAAATTTTAATTTCACAGAAAAGTCATTACTTCATTTGTTTTGCTAATCCTTCAGATCTGCTCTGTACGGAGGATGATCTGGAACATTATTAGAGTCCTTAATAAGATATCATTTTCTTCTCAAGGCCAGTCAGTAAGGTCTGAACAAACAACGTGAGCTGCTGGTTCAGCTGTGATTTGGATGCACTGGTCTAGAAGCAAAGGCATTGTGAACCCAGAGCTGTGCTTTCCACTGTCTTGTGCTGCTCATCCCAGCAGGTTTCTGGTGCTGCCTCCCTCAGCTGTGACAGCTGGCGTATTTGGGCAGTGAGCCACCCATGAGCCCCCAAAATGCACCCAAGAAAAGCTGTTATTGTAGTCAATGAACCAACTGCCTTTCCAATAGGAAAGAGAAGGAGAGGAGAACATTGATGAGGAACTCACAAAGGAGATGGTTTGTGAGAGTCTTTCAGAAACACTCCTGAAAGCTGTCTCCATCCTACAAGTGACCTTTTCCCAGCCTTGGCTGTGTCTTCATCTCCCTCCATCTCCTAATTTCTTCCCAGCTTGGGCTTTGTCTTGCATCTCACTCCACCTCCCTGACAACCACGCAGTAGTGGAAAATATTGTCCTTATTCCAGGGCCAGATAGGAAAGTGCTCCCCATTGGTGCCATGGGCATCACAATTGCGGTGGGAAGGACAGAAGGGACACCTCCATTCACCCATCATGCTCCTCCATTTCTTTTCCAAGAAAAAACAGCTTTGAATGCAAGAAGGTGGGTGCCAGGAGCAATGGGAAAGCCTTCGGAAAACCCAGGAAGGAGCTGAAAGCTCAGACAGTGCCCACAGGGTTGCAGGACCGTTGGACATGAAGCATAGGGTCTGCTGGGGGTTGTGTGGGACCACGGCTCCCACTAGTGGCTTGTCCTAAAAGCAATCATTTGCCGGATGACCTCACACTGCATCCCTGAGTTTTGGGGACCACAAGACTGCTTTCCTCCACCTCGGGGTGCACAGGGATTCTCTGCAAGGATGTATCCCTGAGATAGCAGAGGGATCCTCTCCCACCGTACCAAAAGTTTGCCAGCTGCTACTAAAAAAGGCACTTCTGTGGCACATGTACAACTGAATTGATACCCAGGTCTGCGAGGGTGAGGTCAGACCCTTGCCTTGCTGAGATGCTCTATACCTGCCTGGGAAAGAGGGACCCGACTCATAAATAAAGGGTTAAACGATGTCCTGGAAATGATGGGTTTGTAGATACTCTGTTAATATAAAGGGCGATGTTTGCTGAGTTACTGTCTCAGATGGCTCCGTTTCCAAAGACATTAATAAAAGGGAGACCTGGGGAGCTTTGACTTCCCCTTAAAGGTTAAACTGGCAGCTGGTTATGAGAGGAATAAGCAGAAAACTCGCAGCATTTCATTGATCAGCTTCAAAATAGTTGCTCCTACGTTGTACAGTACATCTCAGATCGTTTAGCCTCCAAAATCCACCCAAATCCATCACTTCTTAGGTAATTACTGCTCCATTACACTGAGTTTTCGGTGATCTATTTGCAATCATGAAATGAATTATCCCTTATGAGAGGGGAAGAAGAAAAAAAAAAAAAAAAAACGTTTGGGGGGGGGGGGAGGGAAGGGGATAAAGATC